>JAUMTR010000009.1:17395669-17407737 GCA_032270685.1 Microctenopoma stevenorrisi | reverse complement strand
TGCTAATTCTGTGCTATTTTTGCAATGTTGGTTTGTGTGTCCTAGTAGTGGGCTGATGATTTTGCTGATTTCTTTTGATGGATGTGATCCCTCAGTCGGTCACACTACAGTAACTGAGCATTAACACAGAATGGTGCAAATGGATTTCCAGCAATTAATCCGAGGGTTAACGCAGTGAAATGAGGGAGTTGTAAAGTACATCATTACTCTGCTGCGTGTTCTCAAGGGGAATAATAAACTTACCAATTAGAGAAATAAAAGCTGCCGTTTCAACGCTCAAGCTTCAGCGACGCACCAGTGTTTTTTCCACAGTGGACGGTTCGAGCGCGCTGAACTGCGCAGAAGTGATTTCAGTTAATTTCTAAGAATCAAACTACCCACTCAAGTATAATAAGAAGCTCCACAGGAGCCGAGTGAGGCCTGTACAGCGATGCACGACAGTAAGTTCAGAGTCACTGTCGTTGGCTGCCTCAAAGAATATGTAAGAGAGAGAAATCTTTTGTTTTGACATTTTTTCTTATTATTCCAGGACATTTGCCTTTGCTGTTATAATGAGCATATTTTATAGCTAATTGGGAGATTAGCCTCTTTGCCTGCAGGCTGGAAATTGTGTCCCCCGCTGTGCTGTTTGCTGTTGAAATACAAAGCTCAGACAGTCACGCCTCTCCGCTTTGGTCTGAACTCATTCTTTGTGCTATCAGTCTGCAGGGAAATGAATCTTGATCCAGTGCTACAGGAATTAACTGGATATGAATCATGTGTACAAAGAGAGGCAGCCTGTGTCGGGAGCATTTGACGGAGGAAAAGTTTGCCTCCTATCTGGTCGACCAGAACTATCTCTGAATGCCACCGAGTCTCAGGCTGTTTGGCCTTCACTGTGATTGGTTGACAGGTCCACAGAAACAAAAGGTGACACATTTGCTTTCTCTGAAGAAATTATGAGGATAATGAGGCTGTGATGGAGCAAAACTGATTTTGTAATTTCAGTTTTGAACAAAGGACATCGTAATGGAGTGAGTCAGACAGAAAAACAGTGCGGTGAGAACCGGAACCAATGACTGGGACATAACAGCATAGAACCAATGTCCATAGTGGACAAAACCCTGAGTTTTTCATTCATTGGCAATGAATGAAAAACCATCATTTCTACTAATAAAGGAAATGTGGCTTTGGTGCAGGAATTATGCTTCATAATGAGATTAGACAGTTACACAACACAAGCGTGACGGTGAGGTCACTCGAACTTTAGTCTCCTGCATAAAAGTCAGGTGAGCCACAACCCACGTTCTAATCTCCACCATGCTGCAGAGAGAGCGCATTACTACTTCCTGTACTACTTCCTGTACACTACCGCCTGTACTTTTTCCTGTATACTACTTACTGTACACTACTTCCTGTACCACAAGTATTTTTAACACAATTGGAGCTAAATCTCTGAGACTTTGAAGATGTTTTTTTCGTGTAAACCTCCTGCATGCAGACAGGTTTGTGATTACTTACAGACTGATGATGTTTGCATCCCCGCTGGTCTCACTGAGCAGCATTACCTGATCATATAAAGGTTATGATCATAACAAAGACTACACTGTGCCTAAGCAGCTTCATTTATCAGTGAGCTGCTTTGTTCTGACCTACGTCAGGTGTATGATCAGATTTGTATAATTCAGCAGTGTACGATTTCAGAGAGAAAGAAAACATTATGTTATCCTCAACACATTCCTTTCTCCTCACATCCAATGTTCCCCCGCGGTCGGCGGGCTGAACCACTCTTGCTGCATCTTCTATTAAAGCTTCGCTCGGTGCCGACCTGCCCTGAGGCTGCTGGATTATGGGATTTGCGGCCCCTCGTCACACCTGGGCTCACCTTCTGAGCTCCACTTAACCTGCATGGTCTTGACGTTGGAGAGTCTCATGGAGACAGCACTGACACTAGGAGTGTGTGTGTGTGTGTGTGTGTGTGTGTGTGCGTGCGTGTGTGTGTGTATACAACAGAATACTTGAATAAAAAATTTTAGTTTTTTATTAAATCGCAGTAGACACAGTTTTGCAAAACTAATCAGCCGGTGCAAAATGCAAAACAGAAACGAAGTCAATCTCGCACGGAAAGCTGTTTCTTCTTTGGTGTGAAATGAAGATATTAATTTCCGAGTGGTGAAATGAAATATGAAGCTGCCTACTACGCCGTGGTTGTCTGTAAGGTCCACGCTGGGTTTGACTGATGATAGACGTGTCAGCCCTCGAGGTCGGCCGCTTAAAGCGGCGCCAGCTGAATTTGTAAAACAAAAACACATCATCAAATTTGCAGTTACTTGTCTCTTCCACAACAGCAGCACTAAGCAGCACGCTGCCGTCTTCGCCAACTCATTTTCAAACTGCCACAGACCTCCACTGCTCTCACCAAATGAGGCAGCCTCTCGTGCCAGGGAGGCGCACAGCGAGCACAATGCCAGCTGATTGGTCGCACTTACTGTCTCGGTACTCTGAGCTGAACGCGAATGACCTGGTTCTGAAGCCCACTTAGCCACCTGTACGGTTTTTCTCAATCACAAATCAAGTGCATGTATTATGTTTTTGACCCCACATAGGACACACAGTTCTGTTCTGCACCATGCTTGGCGTGTCTGTCCTCCTCCACAGAATACAGGACTTTGAGGGCCTTCAGATTTAAAGCTTGTTATTCCTACAGTATGCTACCCGCCAAAATAAGACGTGAGGCAAGTACTGTGGATTTCACTTTTCAACTTGAGTATATTTATGTTACTATTTCACATCAAATATTAATATCATCCACAGTATAGATCTGAATGTGATTAAATGTCTTTTACAGTGAATCTGCAGAGAACAGCGCTGGTCAGATGAACTATATAATGTTTTTCTGTGGAACTCTACAAACGTTGAGAGAGAGAGAGAATCCTTTCCGGTTGCAGCGACACATGGCTGAGAAGTTTGCCAAAGTTTGCTCGCAGTGCGGCTTGGCTGAACCCTTTTTCATTCCCCGCTCCGTGTCTGCATGTGGGCGTGGAACAGCTGTGATGAGAGGAGTCCGGGCCCCGAGTGACACAGCCTGCAGTATGTGCACGCGTCTCACCCACACCTTCTCCTGACTTTTCATTCCCTGGACAAAAAAAGGCACTTCCACTGCCGCTGGATGCGTGTCACACTGACTCTGGATAGGAAACGTGGTTTATTAGGATCTTTGAGCTGACTCCACTCCTCGTGAAGGTGATGCGCTGGTGATGTCTGTAGTTGGACACGAGTACGCGTATGTGAAACTGAGTTGATTGTATTTTTTCAGGAACACACCTCACTCACAGATATATAATTTTTTGCAGCATATTCACTTTCGCCCCCCCCACCACAGGAGGAAATGGGACATTCCTCCTGCTGGCTCGGGCCACAGAGGAAATGGAACAATACACTTCAGAAACAACGAGTGGGTCATCACAGCGGCGTCCCCGTGATATTCAAGTGGGGAGAAGAGAGGATGAGACGCGGAAATACATTTGTGTCTCTGAGCTGGAAACACCAGACACAATCACCGCTGCTCGCTGCGTCCCGCGTCTGCGAAATCTACATGAGCACAAATCTCATTCTCTCGTTAGTTTCAAGCAAGGAGGGAATTTAGTTGTTTCGAACGCACTGGTTACATATTCAGGCTGGGTTCACAGCGCAGACGGAGACTTTGATCAACAAACAGTATCTGATGCAGTAAACTATCTTGATTTGAAACTATGGCTTCTGAAAAAAAAGACCATACATCTGATTTGTTTCATCTTATCAGCAAACACACTGATATGATGAACTTTTTCAAACAACAAATCACAACTCGAGCACGACTCTAATCATCATTCCAGATCAGGCCGACTTCAAAGTGTGAAAATAACGACAGTATCACAGTCGTGAGTCTTTGATAAAGTAAGTTGTGCAGCAACGGCTCAAACAGGCTCCAGCATCTGCAAAGCTACGAATGTTCATCTGATCTCATTAGCGGTGAAAATAGATGCTACAAAAACGCAGTTAAACTAATATGCACCTAATTTCCAATCAGCTCATCTACGTGGCACGGTGCATACATGCATGCATCTGTTTTGATCGAGGCGCTGCTGACGAATGCGAAGCACTGGATTTCAGCTTTAACCTCTCACAAACCGTGTGCAGTAACATCTCTCCCATCAGATTATACCTCATTTCCGCATTAAACCACTGAACCGAGCGAACGAGTTACATTTGCGCCACGTCCCTCTAGTTGGTGTTCATTAATGGACACAACGACGCGCGCACTCTGCATCGTCCTCCTCTGATCTGCAGCTCTGTGTGTTACCATGCTGAAGCTGGACAGACCTGACTCCACATCAATATTCCCAGTGAGTGCTCACCTTCACAACAATCATGTGAACAAAGAGCGACTGATCGAGCGTCAACAGGCCGAGTGAATCAAACGCAGGCAATGCTGGACGAGACATTTAAACAGCACCTGCCACTCTGTCCCACTCCGCTGTGCCGGCGTAGTAAAAGGACATTGTGTTGTTTTGTATTTCCCTTTTTTGAACACTGAACTCCCCGCTGCCCTGCAGCTGGCTGTTTTCCAATCCAGTTCAAAATCAGAAGCCTGCAGTCTTTTTTTATATGAATGTTGCTGCCAAGCCACAGAAAATCAGGAAAATGAAAATGAAAAGGTTTTTATGCATTGGGGGAGATGTAAAGAGTGGGTGAGCAGCTTACATGAACTAGCAGGACTAGCAACCTTACTCGCTGTGTGTGGGCTGGCTGGTCCGTCTCAGGTAGTTTGACCTTTTTAACTTTTAAATCTTCTTCTTCTGTAAGTTTTACTGACGCTTGACCTTCCTCTTCATTAGCACCACTAGTGTTGGGGCTTGGAATTGCATTCATCTAATCACATAGGACACTAGGAGAGGGGACCTCAGGGGGCCAATCAGATGTCAGCTGGGGCCCCGACCAGGACGATTGTCTCCTAATGATGTAAATGTGGTATTTAAAATATACAACTTTCAGTAATTCATTATGACTCTAGAGGTAGTTTTTAAAAATGCTGGCGCTGGCTTTCAGCGTGCTAACTAGCAGGTTGCAAACATACGTATATATTATTCTGTTTTATACACCGTCTCTTTCTTGAGCCATGGAGTCAAAGGCTGCTGCGTCAGTTCAGGATACTAGGAACTCATGAACCTTGCCGCGTGCGTGTGTGTGTTTCCTTTACGGGGACGTGAGTGCTGGATGAAGTTGCTGAAATGACAGACATGTGGAGAGACTGTGTGTACACATTTTATTGTGCACTCAGTATGCACCATGTGTGAGCATGTCTGCCTCCATGTGTCTGTATGTGTAGGCGCATCTGTGATGGATCAAGCTATCCCCGCAATGACATTCTTGTGGGCGAGTCTGTGTCTGTGTGTGTGTGTGTGTGTGTGTGTGTGTGTGTGTGGACACATCGTATATGTGAGTGTGTGCATGATGGATCAACCTATCTGCACGGAGGCAGGATGACAGAGCGGAGCTGAAGACAGTGAAAATGGGAGAATGTTCTGGCGCTGTGACCAGAGTTCAGATGTGTTCTGGCTCCTGGAATAAAACAGCGGAGGAAAAGTTAAGAAGACCACTCATGAACAGCCAAAGTTTTGCCCACATTGTTTTGGAATCTGCAGAATGAATCTATTTCTGATTCTGAAGACATGACCTCATATCAGCTGCTTTATCGTCTCCACCGACATTAAACTTTGAAATGATTTTGTCGTTGATGAATCAACAGCTCAGCTTCACTTTAGTCTAATGAAGGTTTGCATCAAATTCTAATGTAGTTTCCTCTCTCCTACCGGGATCTGGCTCATGTTGGCCAGCTGGCCCCGACACAGACCAGGCGCTGGAAAAAAACGGATGAACATATGCAGGCTTCCATCTTCCCCTCCCCGGGGCGAGGGAATGGGAGGCATGTCATCCAGAGATTTTTCGTGGGCAGTAAAACACTCTTAACTCGCAGAAACCCCACCAGGCCACAGCTGCTGTCATTACAGAACATGGACTAATTGATTGGAGGGCGCACCCGCTGGCCAGGGACCGGGCTCAGAGATGAGGAATAAGTGAGGAATGGAGGAGAAAAGATGAAGGAAGGATGGAGGGGTCGGTGTAGGAAGACGTGTGTGTGTGTGTGTGTGTGTTATACATGGGCGTGATAAGTGAGGATGTTGCTCATCAGCCATTACTCAAGCCACAGAGTGAACGCGTACTTAGACCTTGCAATGTGACTGGGCGTAGGTGTGCAAACAAGGAATCTGTCATGCATGGGGAAATGGATGCGTGTTCTGGCCGATGAATGTCATTATTTGTAGCCGAATGTCAATGGCAAATACTTAAAATAGCTGCGAACTGGCGTGTGTGTGTGTGCGTGTGTGCGTGTGTGTGTGCGTGTGTGCGTGTGTGTGTGTGTGTGCGTGTGTGTGTGTGTGTGCGTGTGCGTGTGCGTGTGTGTGTGTGTGTGTGTGTGCGTGTGCAGGAGGGGAGTGGGGGCCAAATAAATCAAAGTCAAGGAAACATTTGTCAGAGCACTAAAGAGCAGTGAAGGCGCCGGACAGAAAGAAAACAAATGGGGTTATTTATGTGGCGTGTGCAAATGAATCCTGATACACAAATGTTAATAGATAAAAAAGTTTTCGAGGTGCCGTGACTCCACCTATCTACCTGCATCCACTCTGCTCTGAGCTCCTTCCAGGACGCAGGTGCATCACGAACCTTTGGTCTCAGGCTAATTTAATCAGCTTTCTTTCCTTGTGCTATAGAACGTGTGTACATTTAGATAACAGAGCGTGAGATGGAGCAGCAGCAGCATGTGC
Source organism: Microctenopoma stevenorrisi (assembly GCA_032270685.1). NCBI lineage: Eukaryota > Metazoa > Chordata > Actinopteri > Anabantiformes > Anabantidae > Microctenopoma > Microctenopoma stevenorrisi. The sequence continues at coordinate 17,400,892 of JAUMTR010000009.1, read as the reverse complement.
AGGCAGCCCTGAGTGTCGGGATGCCTGCTGACGCTTGAAAGCTAGGTGTGAAATATGTGGTCCAACTGGTCAACGAGAGAAATGTTGAGCCAGACACATGCATCACCTCCTTTGTTGTAATAGACACCGAGGTTCCTCATTGTGAGAGAAGATGATCAGCAGTGTACTTACGGCCCAGTAAATGACAGCTGCGCTGCCGGCACGCGGGAGGAAATGTCAGCGATGCTCCCGTCAGTTTGTTTATGTAGGATGTACTAAGAATGTGCACTGTTTGTGTCCCAGCCTGGAAAATGCATGTGCTAATTCTCACTTGTGTGTCTTCACTGACCCGCGTGCGTATGAACAAGTCCCTGCAGGTGGAAATTTCCTCTAAAGGCGAAGTTCACCACGCTGCATACCTGTCTCCGCTGCGAGTATGTGCTCGTTTTGTTGTTCCCTCTCTCTCTTTCTTAACCACTCACACACTGACTGCAGTCTTAACGCCGTGGTTTGAAGCACAACACACACCTGTAATGCAAATGAACCGCCCACAGGTGTCTTTGAACTCGCTGAGCAGCCAAATGTTGCAGCAATGCGAGGGTGGCCACACGAGCTATTTACAGACACAGACGCACGTCTGGATCTTAAGCCCAGTGGAAACTGAACTTCACCATGAAAAGTACAGTCGACTGTTTTACACGTGCACGTGGCGCTGATCCCCAGACAGAGCTGCCGACAGCCCACAACCCTTTATTTGAATCTTTCATTAGCAGCACGCTGCAGCTGCTGCTGTTACAGGAAACACTTTGTCTGCAAACAGCATCAAACTTCCTGACATGTGTCACAGGCGTCAGGTGGAACAAGTAACGCTGCAGTGTCAAACAAAGTGAATGAAAAAAAACATTATCGTTATCTCTGACTAAACTTCTCTTCTGTTTAAACACGAGGAAATGCGCTACCTCTGTCTTCACAGCTCGTCCTAAGCTTCTCCCGTTGTGGCCCGAGCTCTGCTCCAGCCCTTAAGTGGTTAACAGCCATTACTAAGGGTTTCTGGAGGCATCCCTTAGCCTTTTAATGACAGCTGCTTCCTCCATTAATTCTTAATCAATAGTGCAAAAACACTCAGAGCGAAGTCCATCCTGCCACATTTTCATTTTCTAATGCTCTCTGAAAGCTAATGAGTCAGGATAATTGCTCCATCATCTTCACCGCTCGACCAGAGGAAGAGCCTCCAAAACACATTAGCAGAACAACTGGTTTCCAGCGAAGGGCCAACACGACTTACTGTAAAGCCTGGTGCAGCGGCGGGTCCAGCTTCCAGTCCAGCGCGGTGACAACACGGATGCTGCTGTGCTGCCTGCAGAGTTCACGCTTCAGAGACGCAGTCAGGTGTCAGAGGGTCCACGCTGAGATTCACGGCAGAAACAGCCTGAACACGCGGTGGATGCGACGGAAGCGGGTGCAGCTCCTCTGCTTTTATGATCCATTGTCCCATTAACTCCACAACACCACTCAACACCAGCATCCAGGAGCCTGTCTCCTAATGGTAATTCAGCTCATTTAGCAAAGCACACTATGGGGCATTTTGTTTGTTTATGGTCAGAATAATGCATATGGCAGTCCAGCCGTTATGAGAAATGAAGCAGGATATTGTCATCATCATGGCAACCAATATCCCAAGGCCGCATAAAGCTGCGAGCACTGTACCATACTGTACATAAATATCCTCCCCCCTCCTCCCCCCATACAATCACGGCGAAATGATTCCCGAATTGAATATTGTTTAGTAAAAGCATGTACGCTGACGGATCATCCATGAATCACGCCACATGCGAGGCTGCACCGCGGCGCCCGTGTAATCATCTCCATCGCTTCACACAAACAGTCTCGTGCTCGATCGATAGAGGTCCAGGCTCCGGCCTCAGAGAGCGATGCGGCGTCTTCATGGATTTTGTAATAAGCGATGGCTTCTCGGCGACGGCTGTGTATTTTTCAGGAGAGCCTCGTGCACGAGGCGAGGAAACCGGTTACAGCGACACAACCTTTGTCAAACTGACTCCACAGTTGAGCTATAGTCAACCGGCTGCAGGTTATTTATCGATTGTGTGATAAATGCTGAATATTGGCAGCAGTGCACGGATGCTTACGTAAAGAAAATCATGGATCACCTGCTCTATGATTTTTTCTTGATCTGAACGGATCTTTGTCATGAGTCTAACACGCAGGTGCACATGAAGGTTTTTATTCCTGAGCAAGACGAATGACAGTGATCACTAATCGAATCCTGTGAAGCTTTTAACCTTTACATGCTCGTGCCTTTCGACTCCTGCAGGCGCTGCTGTGGATTCTCACCGAGCCTCCGTATCACACCGTCCGCAGCTGTTTCCTAGATGCCAAAAAGCCTGGTTTGGAAAGAACAACACCCATGGCAGTAGTTAGGAAACTAGAAGCTGTGCACGCGTCCATGTAGACATGTCTCCTCTCATCAACAGCTCAGAGCAGCTTCCTTCTGTTGGAGCACAGAACCAAACACTGAAGCTCTGAATCTTCTCCCAGACTAAAGGTTAAAGAGAATGGGTCTATTTCTCACGGTGTGCTGTTAATGTAAAAGCCCTTCACCCCTGACAGATGTGCTTCATTTCTATCTAATTGAACTTTGTCTCGCTGTGATTGGGCCCCCGCTGTTTGTGAATGGGAACTCTAACTGGGAAATGTCATTCATATGTTTGGCTCAGGCTCAGATTAAAGGGCCCATTATTTTCAAACGGCCCGCTGCTAATATCCCCGGGCACATCTCTCTGTGGAGGTCACCCTGTTAATAGATCCACAACTAGCATCTCTTACTCCTGCAGCGCTCTTCCTTTCATATTTGATGTTTGATGTGAGGGCTGCAGATATGGGTGATTTCAGGCTGCTCATGCTATCAGATCATAAATGGCCATTAAAAGATATTTTGAACGTCTTCTCCTGGGTAATTTAATTATGGCACTAGATACTCTCTGGGCACTCTCACATGAAAACACTTGGAAACTAAATAGCTGCTTTTTAAATATGAAACCAAAGCCTGGTACATTTTTCATCCATAATGAGAGGTTTTGTGTATTTTGCACAAATCCTGAGGTTACTCTCAACTTAATGCATGAAGGAAAAATACGACGTGGCATCCAGAAATGTTAACCCAACAACAAATGGACGCACTGGCCTAATTTTGGACATATTGGATTGAAACCAGAGCTGAACACAGAAGGGTAACCGCTAAAATTGATGGTATTGATTGAATTACTGGGAACTGCCCCAGGTGATGAAGCAGAAGAAGAAGCCGAGCTGGAGAAGGACAGAAGTCAATCACTGGTGAAATGATGGTGAATTTCTGGGATTTAGCGAGACTTTCATTTACCCGTTTTTTACACACGCTGGTCTTCATGGTTCCAGCGGCGCTGTCGATGCACACATGACTAACGCGCTCCGTCAGGCATGTGGAGATGGAGCTGGTGTTGGTGTTGCAACAGGAAGTCAAGCACACGCCGTGACTGGAAACACTGGTCATCCGTTACTGGGCTGTGTATGTGCATGCCCTTTGGCAGAAACCATCGATGGAAGAAAACTGTTTTTCAGTCTGAGATGAAATAATAATATGTCACAGTATTGATCCGGCAACTAGACGAAAGACGACGTTAGACCGTGCAGCATACTGAAGCACGTTTCGTTTGTCTCATACTGATCTTTCATTTCATTTCATCAAGGATCATTTGACTTTACTGAAAATAAAATCTGCTTAAACAGGAAATACAAGTCTGAGCAACTGGTGGGAATTTGGCATCTGTGTGAGCATGCAATAAAAAAGCCTTTTCATGGACCCGCCACCGTCTTTCCTATTTGTTTGGTGTTGGGCCACCGGATGGGAGTGACTAAATCGTTCATTCATTCTTTCATGGGACACATCCCAAGGGGTCAACATGGCACAGAGTATGGATGGTCACAGTTCTCTAAGAAGCAACAGTGTGAGTGTGTTTGCGACCGGAAAGCTGCTCGATTTCCTGGAACGTCTGCGAGAAAACTTCCTTTTGGTTTCCTGTCGATTGACTGCTGATGTTTCCTTGAGCAAAGCATCGAGGCCACAGTCCAGCAGTGGAAGTTATTTAATCACTGTATTCCTCCATCAAATTCTTCTTAGCCTTCGTAGGAATCCGTGTCACAACGCTTCCTTCCTTCTGGCGTCGGCACAAGCGTCTTCCACAAGCTCACATGCTGCAGTCTGGACTCATGACTTTTCGTTAAGGAGTTGAACTATGCTGCGGCGTGTGGCATCACTGTCATATCACTTACACACTTTGGTACGTGAGCCTCACTGCAGCTGAACCGTCACATAGAAAGAAAACAACCCCATTCCTGTCTTCTCTGTCGGTGCCCAGAACATGATGATTTATTCCAGTTTTTTAGCAGGCAAGCATTTTCCCCTCCTGCTAATCTCTTCAAACATTTTCAGGCAAGCTGAATGCAAACTGGTTTGAGCGATCATCTAAATTGCTTAAGCGGCCATTAATAGTTTATAGGGCTGAGCCTGATGAAAGACAGGCAGGACGAGAAAGACAAGCAAGCTAATTAAATCAGTGTCGGGGGTCGCTGGCGTCTTGGGCAGGCATGGTGGGCTGTAAAGATTACCATTATCACTTTCATTACCCTAGGTGATTGCTTAGAGGTGGGGGTTACTGGGGATGGAGGGACACGTGGCATTAAATTGCTCCAATTGTCCCCATTTACAAACGTCTGACAATTTCCATTATCGTAAAGTTACAGCACAGGGGGTGAAGATTTTCATCCACGCACACGCTCACTTCTGTCCTGTTCATGTGTGTGTGGCTCCTAGAGTTTTATGTCACAGAAAAACTCCCTCAGCTCCACATAACATTAGTTAGGAAGTCTCTGAAAGTCCTGAAAGTGAGTCAGCTGGTTCTGAATGGACCAGGCCAGAGACTTTAAAGTGTAATATTTGCCTTGAAAGAGCAGGATTTTAATGAAAGTGCATTCTGTTGACGTCACTGCAGCTCGACACGGACTGTTCAAATCTCATCACCTGTCTCCATGTTTTATTTTTTTAGGGGGGGGAGGCGCAGAGGCGCCGCTAGCGGACAGGCAAGGCAGGCAATTGGCTAGGGCCCGTATGATAAAACCTGCCCCTGAGCACCTTCCAGCACCTTCCAGCCCTTCTGACTAACTGCCTTGCTGCACGAGTGTCATCATGAA
>JAUMTR010000009.1:17371394-17392520 GCA_032270685.1 Microctenopoma stevenorrisi | reverse complement strand
AAATGTTACCATCCATCTTAAAGCAGCATTATTCCCATTTTATTTAGCAAATGTTTCAGGAGCGTGACTAAACCTTGGGCAACATCATGGACTCGATGTGCTGGTGAGTCTGTGGATACGGCTTTTATGAGCTCCAACGGCTGCTAATGTTTCTGGTAGTGCTGAAGCGTTCTGCTGCCAGACACAGTAATGGAAAACCAGAGGGTCCAAGCCGGCGATATCCAGCAGCTCTGCGCGCGTGTGTCGCCGCTTTAGATGGTGTTGGTGTGTGTGTGGATATAAGTGGCACAGACGTGGAGGCCTGTGTCAGATCCACTGTCACATGCATATATTCCCTCTGTCTTTGTTTTTCATCTATGACCAGTGAACATCTGTGTGTGTGTGTGTGTGTGTGTGTGTGTGTGTGTGAGTGAGGACATTTCGTCCCATCCTCACATCAACGTCAAAGGGCTATTTGAGGGCTCAGGCTTGGTTTCAGTGTCAGGATTCGGTTTAGGATCAGGAAAATGCTTTCTGTCGTTTAATATCTTCACTACAGTAAAACGAGACGGATGTGGATGTTTGTATGTCTGCCTTAGTGAGGACCAGTTTCCGTTTCATACCTTGGGCGTGAGGGCATTAGGGTTGGGGCTGTGTTTTAGTTGTGATGGATGGGTTTAGAGCGAGGACCTGTGGTATGCATTATGCAGCGCAAACGTGATACACCTCATACAAGTGTACACGAGCAGCTGTGCATTCACATCACAAAACAAAGACAAATGGGAAACAATGGGAGTGGGTGGAGGATGTGTTCTGGAGAGGCTGGGGGATTTTAGGGAGTGACAGCTCTCCAACATCTGCAGGCCCACTCCCACATTCATGGAATACTCTGGGAAACATATACTATCGGAGGAGGGTAAACTTTGACTGTTATGTATTTTCCCCACTGATGCACTCTGCAGAGGAAATGAGTTTCAGTTGCAGAGAGCCAAAGGGGGGGTGGGTCGGGATGGCTTTCATTTAGCTCGCTCTATGAGTCAGGACGGAGCTGGCCAGGTCAGAGAGGAGGGGTTGATGTATGACACACACATGTAGAAAGCGCCAGCGGAGGGGATTGGATTCTTCCTTTCACTGTTTCGTCCACCCTTTAGACACTGACATTACACATCTGGACGGGTGGGAATTCCAACGCTGTTAGTTGACAGGGGGCTCAGACGAATCTGGCACCGCGGCAGGTTTAGAGTGAGCTACCTGGAGCTAGAATTCATAACATGGGAAAATGTAAACACGCATATGTATATCTGCGTCATCTAGTAGCATGAGTGAAGCAACACGTCAGCGTGTGAGCACAGTGGCTGACATGGAAAGGTAAACACACGTAAATCCACGCATGCAAACAGGACGTCATGCCTGCACAAACACACAATCCACACATATGTACACACGTCCACAGTGTATATCTACAACACGGTGCTATAAGCATAGACACGGGTCCAGTCAGTACACGCCATCCACCGAGCAAAGAAAGACATCTGATCAAAAGAATTTCCTGGGGAGGGAACACGGTCCAGATTCGTGTGGCCCAACATCTTGGGAGCACTGATCTGAATCCACATGCTGTCTGTTTCTTCTCCTAGTTAGAAACGACACAGCATCCAGTTTACTGTGAATTTAAAGTGTAACACTGGCGTCCAGACGTCATGTCCGTTTTCTGTTGGCAGCTTGTTTTTCTGCGGCGTGCAGATTAAATCTCTGCATAAACACATTAATGCTGCATGTTTAGTGTCTGTTTATGCCGTTTCCCCAAAGGTATTTATTAGTTCACCGCTGTAAAATATGTCTAGATGTCGAGCTGATGAAGGCAACTCCATGACAGACGTGTTACCTGCGAACAAATGACGTCCTTATTTACTCAGAACATAAATTGCTAAATTCAATAAGCAGACCTCCATCGCAGCAGCACTAATTCAAAGCAGAAGACTCGTTTGTTTATCTCCAGCTGATGAAGTGTTACATGGTCTCGTTCAATAACCTCTCCTCTCCACCAAACCCTCCCTGACCCCCCCTATCAGCCCGGTGAACTTTGACCCCGAGCATCAGGGCTGGCCGACATCTGCTCTGAGGCTCCCTGCTCCACCGCTGTGGAGAAGAGAGGGAGAAGGGCCAGTGGGCGTTGTTGCTCCACATAATTCACACCTCCAGTGACCAGGCCTGGCTTTGAAGTTGTTATTTCAAAGATCCAGTGCTGTTTGTTCATGCCAGAGGTCGTGGTTCAGACGGGTCAGAAATTGTTCATTTATACCAGTGTTTGACTTTCCAGTTATGGACACATGGGAACGAGAGCACGAAGGCCTTTTATGATAATTGGTGTTAAAATGAAGCTGGAGGGTGGAGTTGAGGCTTCAGATAAATGTATGGTAAGATAATTACCCTCCTGCCCTCCTTACATTTTCTTAATTCGGGCACCTTTCAGTGATTTTGTACAATCGCTATAAAATCATTATACATACATTTCTGCTTTGCTTTTTATAAATCACTTAAATCACTTTCAACCTGTTTTCAGGATTCAACATAAAACATAAAAGGAAATAAGTTTTTTTATAATAAACAAAGATTAGCCAGAAAAAAAAGAAAAAAAGCTCATTTAGTTTTATTGTCATCTTTTCTCCCTGATTCTTTTGACCAGTAACTAAAATATCAGTTTTATACTGGTTGAGTTGTACCGATGTCTAAAATACATTTAAAAGAGCATAAATTGCTCAGGTGATAAAATCTATGGAGCAGCATCACCTCAGGTAACATGAAGATGAAAAAGCAGTGGCCCTAACGTTGATTCCTGGGGAACACCGTCAGAGGCTTCTCATACATGTTCACAGTTTTTAACCAACTGTCTGTCAGATCCTTATTTCCATGTTCATTTGTTTGTTTTACTTAATAAAATTATTTACAAAATAGCAAACAAAATGTCTTCAAGGCCTTTTTGTGTTTCTGGTGCCGTTTCAGTTTGAATGTTAGCAGGGGTCACATGTTCCAACTCTTGCAACAGTCAATTTGTCAATGAACAGGCGCGAGGCGTCTCCGTGTGAGACGCGGAGGTCCTCCCTGAGAGCATGTCTGGATAAGACTGTCATCTGAATGCCTGTGTCTTGTTAGCAGACAGCTTTACTGAGGTGTTTGTTGCTAACACCTCTTAGTGCAGAGGCGCAGAAGTCAGACACTGCAGCAGCTAGTCCCATCTGCACATCCCGTGCAGAGCGTATGGACAAACAAACAGCAGCAGTAAATGTCTTCCATATTCATACTCTAAATCAACACAAAGCGAATTCTGCTTTGGTTGGAGATGGCATGTTATGAAACAAAAGCACATGCTGCGGATAAAAATGCTACCACTGCTGAAAAATGTGCTATGAAGCAACCCCCTGCCTCCACATACGTCTAAGAAAAATAAAACGGGGTTCACATTCCACACGAGAGCACTCAGCAGGCTGGATGATAGCAGGATTTCTTCACTCTTAGCAGGGGCAAATGCACCATTAAATAAATGTACTCGTTAATTTTCCCGTCTTGACTCTCCCGGGTCAAACTTGTGCAACTTGCAGCAGTCAAAGCAGTTAAAATGTATTTAGACACATTTGAACAGCCCCACGTTCGACGACACTTTAAATGGCGAGTACTACTCCTCACATGATGAATGGATCCTTCAAATCGAGGTAAACTGCACGTAGATTATCACAGGAGCTCGCGAATACTCACACGTCTTCCTGGAAGAAGAGGTTTTTAGCTGGTTTATTCTTTGATTCATTTTGTTTTAGCTCGTACCTCTCTCTCTGCTGCCTGGACTCAGTTTCCCAGCGTCCCCTGCTCACCCCAGTACATTGATTCCCCTCATGGCTCCATATTAATATTAATTACTCCTAGCTGCAGCTCGCTAGTTAATAAAGTCTCACACCATAAAAACACTTACTTTTCACCAGCCGCCGATGCCAAATACTGTTTCTGTGATGGGGCTCAGCCTAGAGGTGCCGTGCCCGGTGTCATTCCTGCACTGTTCTGACCTGCTGGAGGTGTATTATGTAACATGCTCACAGAAACAGCTCACCTAACCTGGGGTCTTTGGGGAAGAGCTCCAAACGAAGGGGGGAAAAATAAGGCAAACAATAGACACGAGGGATCTGCCTCTCACAGTAGATCAGATTAAGTTATCTGTGGTTCTGGCTGTTCGACAATGCATGGCGAAGAGCCACGCTACACCCTGACGCAACGCTTTGAATCTTTACATGTCTGGACAATACAGGTCTATCTCATGCCCTGAGACATTTGCTAATCTGTTATTCTTGCTTCTCACTGTGGCCGTCAGTGGTTTATAATAAGGTTTGCTGCTCCAACTTCTGTTAGTGGACTGGAACCCCTCAAAATGGTTCTTCATGCAGATCTTGGTTAAATTGAGTTAAATTTAGTTTTGCATTTCATTTGAAAAGAATCTGAGTCAGGCTGTGGGGCTGCCTGACCAAAGTGGCCAGAACCAGGTCGGATCCAGTCTTATATATATATATAGACTGGATTTATATATATATATATATTTGTTCATATTTTCCCTTCTCATTAACGGACATTGTCACGTGTGAGTCTCCAAGGTTGAGGACACCTGAGGAGAGAGAGAGAGAGAGACAAAGAAAGTATTTAAAGCAATCTTCTAAATGAATCGTGACCCTCCCACACTGATGACTGTAGGCTTGGTAAATGTGTGTCCAAGGTTTATGGGAGTCCGGAGGTGAACATCATTTAATAATTAAACTAAGCATAAAGGAGAAAAGAGGGGGCGTAACATTTTTATATATATTTCTATGACATAGTTTTATTACGAGAACTAACGCTGGATGTTGAAGATCAGTTCCCGGTCAGCTGTGGGCTACTGTAGATCTGTCGTATCGTTTGTTTCGCTGACTTTTAGCACAGCTGACCTGCTGCCGTTAACCTCGTTCCCTCGTGCTCGCTGTTGCAGCAACTTCTTTCTCCTGACCTTTATGTTCTGCTTTGTGTAACTGAGACTGAAACACAATGAGAGCGGTAAATGCTCTGTGCACCGGAGGATAAAACAAGCAATTGCAACACGTCGTACGCGGCCAAGGCAAACCTGGTGGTAGGGGGGGGGGTAGAACAATTGTTCCAGTGAGAACTGCAGAAACCCAGAAGATAAGAAAATATAGGAGTAGAAATATAACGTTAACATGACTCAAAATCTGATCGGTTCATTCTCGACCCCAGGAGACAACTTGTGCCAAATCTGAAGACGTTCTTACAGTGACGTCCGCCTGACCTTGACCTAAGTCTGCAGATATGAATGCAGTAGATGAGAACTCAAATGTCCTTCGTCAGTCTGTGTCTTCCAGCGCTGCCCTGGAAGACGTTTACGCTGAGAAACTGATTTAATATCTGGCTGGAGTGAGTCAGACATGGAAGTGAAGCGAATGACACCTGAGCAGCTGCACATCTGGTTTTGGGAGTGAACCTCCTCCCCGGGCCACACATGGTTTTTATTGGAGCTACACACTACAGGGTCGATCCCTGGCTGGAAGGTAAAAAACAGGAGACAGAAATCCCCCCCCGGCTCCACTTGACCCACTTTCATCCCTCCATAGTTATCGGGTTCTCCTTCTTTTCCGTCCTTTCCTTTTGGCTCAGTGGCAAACGTGACTCGCCAGGTTACGGTGACAACGTTCACACAGGACGTTTCAGTTTCTCATTTATCATGTTGCACAACAAAAGCAAAGCTCTTACGGATGAACTGTTAAAAAGAAGAAGATGAAACGTTGTGCCGAGGTGCCAGTCCACAGCTGTGAAGATGTGCTGAGACCAGCGTGGCTGTTTCTACTTAATGTATGACTCCTATTTGTCACGAGTGCAGTTTGTGTGGTCCGTCCACGAAGCCCTAACGTAAGATAAATGGCTCGCGGCTGCACTCAGCATCCAAATGAAAGCAGCGCTGAACGCGCGCCGCAGTGATTCATTCACTCATTGTTTTACTTCTGACCTCATTAACACACAAACACTCTACTTTCAGCGCGGCTGTTCGATTGCATTAAGAGGTCGCCTGTCATTTTTCAACCTCTTCAAAGACACAGCAGAACCCACTGCGCTAGTTTATCCAGTTAGTATTTCCTTATCGAAGGTGACGTCTGCAGGCTTCTTACTAAAGAAGATCCTGCATTTTCCCTTCAACGCTGAAGCGCTGCCTGGTTGGGTTCTCTCCTCATCACTGCTAACGTCTGACCTCACTGTGAGGGGCCTTGAGACGATTCTATAAAAATGTTAAATAAGGGACACGGCGAGTGGTGAATTACCTGCAGCGCAACGTCCGGGTGGAGCGAATGTCCACTGGCCGTAAAGATTTCCCCTTGACGGGGCCATTGGCTCAGGAAGAATTCACAGGTACAGGAGGATGCTTAAGCACTAATTAAAGCCTGGTTCCAGCAGCACCTTTAATGTTTGAAGGGTGTGTTCAGTAAAAACATGTTTGTTTGTGTCATCAACTTAATCGAGTTGCGTTTGTGTTCAGTTCTTGTAACCTGCAAGTCTCAAACCAAACCTTTTTCAAGTGTAATATGCAAATACGGCGTAGTGGGAAGTTTTAAACCGCGCCGCGTTCAACAACTAACCACGTTTTGAGCGGTGGTTGACAGATGTCACTGAAACCAGTCGTGTACGCCGAGCTGCCAAACCCAGAAGCCACTGACATCCTGTTACATTATCGCTAAACTGCAGCACAGCCAGCGCCACCACGTTCGCTCAGTGATGGGATGATGCAGAGTCCAGCTCTCTCTGGCTGCAGAGATCACTCCCTGCTGTTGTGCATGAGTGAGTCTGGAAACTCGAATGCTTCCAAGCCATTAATCATGATTCACTATTTGATTATATTTACAGTAACGTTACATTACTTTGCTTGGCAGACGCTTTTATCCAAAGCGACTTACAGGGAGCTAGCGCTGGTTGTCTGGCTCAGGGACACACCTGGTAGGGGATGGATTAGGAGTCAGACTGGGATTCAAACCTGCGACCTTCTGCATCCCAGTCTGACGCTTAACCCATTGAGCTACCAGTAACGTTACATGTTGTCATCCCTCTAACAGAGAAGATCCATCTTACAGGAGAAGAAGAGTTATGGAGGGATCGTCACACGACTCTCTAAGGTAATTATCCAAGTAAGGACCATTACTTCCTGCTGTGGAGGTAACGGAAACACTGGGTTCTCATCCTAACTTTCCTGTCCATACTGTCCTCCTCGGCGTCTCCTTCCTCCCCTGCTCTCCGTGGGAGCGAGCCCCATCCCGAGCCCTTCGCCCCAGGCTCTGTGCCAAGTGCTGTTTGGCTGTGGAACATTATTTGGAATTCACACGCATTTCAAGGGGACACAGCGGGGGCAATTTCTCAGCAGGCGGAGGGGCGGGTGTTCTCGCTGCTTGGGGAGAGGTTGGGGGGGGGGGTGGCTTGGCTACTGGTCGCTCTCAGAGGCAGCGTTTGGCAAATCACAGATCTTAGTGGAAGGAAATTGCAGCACAGACACATTTGTGAATGTTCTGATTGTTACTGACTCACAACATGGCCGGGAGCTCGTCGGAGGGGGGTCTTTGGCAGCCGGAGGGGGGAGTAAAGGGCATCTCAGGCTTTTATTCCTCTTTGGCTTCCCCTCTCTCTGTCTTATCTCTCTCTGTCTTTCTCTGGCAGAGCTGGCTTGTTAACTGGATCACAGGCTGAAAGGGAAAGAGTGATTTCATTTAGGATGATGGGGACATTTTTTTTTCTTTTTGTAAGCGCTGCCTGAAATTGTACAAGCCCCACTGGGGAAAAGACGGGGGACTACAATAGCTGCACAGTCTGACTGCTTCCCTGACAAAAGGATGCAAAGCGGATGAATGCATCGCTTGTGTCATGTGTCAGATACGTTCCAAGATAGAAAGCGGAAGTTGTGCCGAACTGTTGCAGAGGACGACTAAATAAAATGTAAAGAACATCCCATGTTTAAAGCAGTAATCCACGTTTCAGCTGCAGATATTTAGGTATATAGATGTATATCTGCTGTGTTCTTCTTCCAGATTGAGATAGGTCACTCTGACTGCTGAGATTAAGAGACAACAACACGACCCCGAGGTAAAATCTGGCTCCTGTTGACTTTTTGCATCGACTCTAAACAGACACTTTTTAAAAGGCGAGTAAAGACTTTTCAACGTCGTGTGAACCCGGTGACACCAAACAAAGTGAAGAGACAGAAAGTGATTAGAAATGAAGCTGTGAGGATGACGGACAGATGAGAGGAAGGGGGGGAGGGGGGTGAAGATGAAGGAGACTGGTAGGAAGGATGTGTGGAGAAAGAAGCCAGCGTCTCTGAACTGGATGACACATACAGAGTGTGTGTGTGTGTGTGTGTGTGTGTTGTCATTGTCGGTGTTTAAATCACAGGTAACTTCCAGAGCTGTAAATCTGTGTCAATGTGAACACAGAAAAGCGTAATGAGCCGTTTTACACGTGTTCGTGCATCCTCCCTGAATCTGTGCAGGACTGAGCGCGCTCTCCTCAGCGTGTCCATCTGAGGTGGCTAAACGGGGACCGAAACCATGCTCGGGGAACGTGAGTGAGCGCCGCCCTGTGTCGTTGAGATAAGTCGTTGTTTTTTTCCGTCCTCTGCTCCTTTTGAACGGTTCCACTGAAGCAATAGATCCATTGTGTTAAGACACAGGGCAGGATATGGGCCGCTTGTGTCAGCCGGTGCACTGGTCACATCCCTGTGTGTGTGTGTGTGTGTGTGTGTGTGTGTGTGTGTGTGTGGAAGCAGGTGGGTGTATTGGTGATCCAGCGACAACAGAAGCGCAACGTGTTTGTTTCTGCGTATTTGTTGCCTGCTGTTCTCCTCCCTCTCGTCTCTTTACACACCCCGAACCAGTCGAGGCAGATGACCGCCCACCGCGAGCCCGGCTCTGCTGGAAACCTCACGCTGTAAAGTGCCTTAAGATGACTTTTGTTATTTGCTGCTATATGAATGAACTAAATTAACGTTTGAATTGAGTGAATCACAGATCAACAGAATCACATACATATGGTGCCAGCAGCCCTCTCTGTGCAGGCGCAGCAACAGGAATATTTCTGTAAACACACAACCTGTGTGTAAACCGAATGACCACACGCAGCACTGCTGAGATGAACCACAGTTTCAGGTTCATTTTCCTTTGGGCTTTGTATCACAATACATTTTTTCTCCCCATTGGAAGCAGCACTCGGCTGCTAGACTGTAGACAAACACTACTAGTCTGGACAAACACTAAGCGAGCGCTTTAATAAGATCTCCAAATAAAGCGCGCCGCCGTATAGGAGCCCTGCCCACACCTCAATAATGCAGCTATGCTATGGAAACACTGGCGTATTAACCTCAACCTCGCAGAGCCCTGCAGCTCCCTGAGCCCGTCCACACGTTCAATCAATGCTGAACACGTCCCGACCAGCGCGCCATTCATTACCAGACATTATCAGTAACGTTATACCTCGGCTTTAAACACGGTCATCGACCTGGGGGCCAGTTAATGATAGAAAAATGATATCATTTGCAGCAATGTTCCTTTGTAAGCTGACCCAGAAAACCACACGGGGGGTGTCTTCATCTTGACCACGTCAGCGATCGATTTCCTCTGAGGATAATGACTTTTTATGTGTGTAATATATGAGGGGATGTTTGATGTAGGCTGATCTGTTTGCTCACTGTGGCCCACTTTCATTGCCATTGTCGGGGGAGTCGTACCATGGAAGGCTGGAAGCAATATATATGAGAAGACACTCCGTGGACGTTGCTTCGCCTCTCGTGTCAGTGAGCGGCTTACATGGCCGAGGCACGGCTCCGCTTCACTGCCTTATGTTTACCCCGTTATTGCATGATATGTAACTTATTTCTGCTAATTGCATAACATTGATTCCAGAAGGTTTGGTGGTGGAACATTGCATCAGCTGCTGGGCGTGGGCGGCTGCAAAGAAAGCAATAATACCTTTAATTACGTTTCTGCAGTGATTTTTTAGACACAGGTAACCATGAACATCAAATTACTAAGTATAAACACAGGAATAATTATGTTTCCAACTCATTAAAGTGCTTCTCGGTGGCTGCAGGTTTATTTCAGGGTTAAGTGTGTGATTACACACTGTTTGTAGAAGAAACACAAGTGAACTACTTCATTTTCCTAATTTTAAGTTTGGAAGAAAAGGACTAAATCTAAAATATTGCTATTTCTCAGACATACCCCCCCCAGTAGTCTCTGACTACGATCTGTACGATCAGCTCATGCAACAGCAAATCAACAAAGGTTTGTCTGCTCACGTGAGGTTGCCAACAGATTTAAATACTTCCAAGCTTGAGGACGGATTAGTTTCTCTGATCGTCTGTTGACCTTTGACCAAATTGCAACAACAGGCACCTCAGGGCTCTTTTCACTGAAGGTTGAAGAATATAATGACATTATACGAAAGGAACTTGCTGAGCTGTGAAGGAAAATCACAGGATCAATGAATTTATTCAAACACTCCTAATATATCTTCTTTTACTCCTGTATCCATCTGTTCAGTCATCGGTGTGGCGCCACGGACGTAGATGAAAAGTGTCGTCACTTTAAAAGCTGTGAGCAGATATAAATGTCTTATGGTTAGAAATCCTCCGTCAGGTCATTTTAATGTGTCGCCCTGACCTCTCCGCCGCGTTTCCGCAGCTGTAACCAGCTGTGACTGTCGTCATGTCAGGCAGGACATCATCATTGATATGAGACGCCAAAGGAATTCAGATCCAGAGCCCTGGAATTCTACATGCTGACACAATATCTGGACACACACCCAACGTTAATGTCTTCTCTGCTGTATTTTCTTGCTATGACAGAACAAAATATGGTTCTGTGCAACCCAACGAGCTCCTCCTGTCTGACTGTGGTGGCCGACGAGGCTTTTAGACAGCGGCCTATCAAACGACGCCTGTGACCTTTGGAAAGGCCGACAGGATGAGGCCGGCCGGCCGAGCTGAGAGAAATGAGCTCATGCAGCATATGGATAATGAGCCTGCAGTCTGGCTCAGCACCCACGTTCTAAAAACCCCGCTGCCCCTCCCCACAGAGTTAATGGACACATAGATTTTTCTTTTTTTTCATTTCCAATTCATCTCATTCTTATTGGCATTACCCTTTAGCTTCGGTGATGTAGCGGGGGGGGGGGGAGGAGGGGAGGCCGGGCGAAATACGAGACAGTAATGAGATTTCGCAGACGTTGCAGCATGTTGAATTTCTGATGATCATATTACATTTTGTCGATAACCTACAGTAGGTATTAAATCAAAGCTTCTCTGCGCAGTGGCGTGATCGCATGACCCACATTTTCACCAGCACGTTGGAGCCTTTTCCTTTCATCAACCCAGAACATGAGACGGAAACATCCTAAAGGTGCCTCGTCATTTTCTTATCATCAGGAGTCCGTCAGATTTCCTCTGGCTCGAGTTCCCGGCGATGCCGGACATGTGAAAACCGCCGCTAGCTTCGCATACTGCATGAGCCTGAACACGTGCTCAAACACAACATAAAAAACACGTCGGCGAACATCGAGGTCACTGGAGAGCTGCAACTTCCCGCACGAGGGAGGGAAATAATTCAACTAAACGAACCTTCGTGGTGATGAAATCATCACCGACGAGGCACAAGCTGTGTGAATATGAGCTTTGGATAAACGCCCTTTAAACATCTTTGACTGACTGCTGCTTCTACAGCCGCAGCTATCAGTCGCCTGCCAGACTGGGTGAAATAAGCAGGTGATATCTAGTGGCTTTTTACAGGCACATTAGTGTAATAATTCTGGAGTGCTGCGTGTTGTTGAGTGGAGTGTCGTTCTGCACATACTGCTCCCTGCTCTAATTTGACAAAACCACTTAGGCTCCTCCACGTTCAGTCGTTTCCACTTGTCCTGGAGTGGATTTAAAGCCACTGGAAGTTAAGTGTGCAGGGTGACATCATGATGCTGCCTCTGTGTGTGTGTGTGTGTGGGGGTCTCAAAGAGTGATTTTGATGCCCGAGTGTGTGAAGTCGCGTGTGTAAAATCCCAATTTTTTTTCTTCTTTTAATGGAGCTGAGGCTCTTTAGGTGTGTGTGAGAATTCAATCCAACTCCATGACATAATGACAGACGAGTTAATCATATCCAAACGCATTGGATGATTCACACGGGTGCTTAAACCTGCAGGGATTCCCACACTGAAAGGGCTGGAGCGCGTCGTGTTTGGTTTAGATTTACGCTGTGATACAGGTAAGTTCACCACAGAAGAGAGACGTGGAGTGGAGACGGCGTAGACGGGCCTGCAGACATGCTGGTTTCACTTTATTTACGTAGCACCGAATCAAAAAAAGCTCATGTCAGGGTACTTTACAGTGTTTAAGCTTTGAGACCTTACAGTATATGAATATAAAGCCAACGCTCCCACTTCTAGGCGACAGCAGAGAGGAAGAGTCGGCGGCCACCTGCCTCCACCTGATGGGGTGACTGTTCTTTGAAAGAAACATGGGCGCCATGATTCCTCTGGCTGTTTGTGTCCTTTCTGATGCTGGGAAAATAGCTTGGGGATAACAGAAACTAAAGACAGGACTACTGAACCACCGACGTCATCGACATGAAGTGTCAGGCTGCTGCGGGTCTCCGAACACATTAGTTGATGTAGCCGTCGTGAGACCCATACACTGTTAATTGAAAAGTGGATGTACTGTGCTCCTTTACATCATATAACACAGGGATATTATCGCTGCTCTGTGTTAACACGTTTTATTCTGGATCTGATGCGAGGCTGGTTGGATGGTGGGTTACGTCATCTTATTACTGTAAACCAAGCAGGTGTCAGAGGTGGACAACTCACCCGAGTATGAGGGTATGAATATCTTATACCATTAACTGATTATGACGTTGGTAACTTAAAATAATAATACTGTAATGTTACTGTTATTATAAAGACATTATTATTATTATTAGTTTTACCAGTGGTGGCTCTAGGGGCGGGGCTACAGGGGCATTGGCCCCAGCTCAAATCTGATTGGCCCCCTGAGGTGCCCCTCTCCAGTCACTCAGTACGAGAGCAAGTAGATGGATGCAGTTCCAAGCTCAAACACTAGTGGTGCTCATGAGGCGAATAGGAAAGTCAAGCGTCAATAAAACTACAGAAGAAGAAGATTAGAAGTTGAAAAAGGTTTTCATTTAAAAATCAATAAAAAGCTGGATTTTCTCACACGCTGCGTGTGTTTGTGAGTATTTGATCTATGTACAGTAAAAATACACATAAAACTGATACGGTGATTTTACCATGTACGTTTCTTATGTTGGACAAACACCCCTCTATGAATATTGTGGCCCCTTGATGGCCCCTTACTCAGAAAAATCCTGGATCCACCGCTGAGTCTTACTGAGCTGCAAAGGAAGGTACTGCCAAAATAGGTGTCATGAGTAAAGTTAAAATATTTCATATGCATATATAAAGACGTCTGATTGGTGACAGCTGCAGGACCGTGTCCTACTTTCTTTGTGATGCTTGTGCTTCAGCAATATTTCGACTTCATATTGTGTCTGCACCGTTCATGCAAACAGAATCATCTTTTAGACCAACGGGTGGGCCAGCATCCATCTCCTCCTATCCAGTATCCATCCAGGAGAACACGCCTGTGCAGACGGTTATCATATCAGCTGGGTTTCTGTCCCCTCTCATTTGATGTATTTTAAACCTCTGAACAGATAAAACTGACGCCGCTCGCGTCCTCCTGACAATCCAATTGTTTCAGCAGCAGTCTGTCTTAGAAACGTTTGGATATATTTCTGCTGCGGAGGATCCACGTTTGACAGAAAAAGGAATTTGAGCAGTGCGCTAGTGTTGGTGGTTTGTCTTTCAGAATCAGCCACTGTCCTCAAAATAAGCCCCTCAGCTGTAGAGCTCCCCTGGTGCTGAGTAGCTGTGATGACCATGACCATCTAAGCAAACGTAAGGACAGGGATCAGATCTTTTGTGCTAAATGAACTCAACAGGTGCTGAAATACTACTTCCTGTCATTCAGAACCTTTCGTTTTGTTGGTTGTTGTACAGCAGCACGTGGATCGCGTTGCCAGGTCTTTTCTTCTTTTTCTGGCACAAAAACAAACCTCTTCACAATTCACACTCTGCAGTGTCCTTACCCTGCATTACTCTATCCAGCCAGCATCTGCTGCTCAGTGAGTCAGCTTCCTATCAGTCGGTGCGGGCCGAGTCACTCTGGCATCCAGGAAAGAGTGTTAGGCAGAGATCCCCCCCCCCCCAAGCTTAGCAAGAACTGCTGATCTCATCCAGCTATGGTTTTGTTTCCAGTAACAGTGGAGATAGTGTGTTTCAGTTTCCCTCTGTGACTGCAAGAGCTGGTGTGTGTGTGTGTGTGTGTGTGTGTGTGTGCATCCCTGTGAAAAACTTCCAAATTTAGCTGTGGGGGAGGGAGTGAAAGGAACATACGCTTCCGTAGAAGTTTGTCTAAAAGAAATGTTCACGTCACAACTTCAGTTCCAGTTTGTTTATAAGCCCTGAACCTGCTTCCATTAATTTAATGTCGTCATTTCTACTGTGCTTGCATAGACACACACACACACACACACACACTCACACAGAGACAGACATAGACACACACACACAGACAAACACGCACGCATGCACACACACACGCACACAGACAGTCACACACAGACACACACACACACACACACACACAGACAGACACACACACACACACACAGACACACAGACAGACAGACACACACAGACACACAGACAGACAGACACACACACAGACAGACAGACAGACACACGCACACTCACACACAGACACACACACACACACACACATACACACACAGACACGCTTTCAACAAAAGCAACTGTGCAGAATTATTATTCAACAATTAAACAAACGTTCCAAAGCAAAGAGGGAAGAGGGTCCACTGAAGGAAGACGGCCACTAACCACGACATTGTTTCAGGCATTTTCACCCTCAGTGGCCAATAATCGTGCCCCGATAAGCACTGATGGAACAGAGAGTCAGAAAAAGCACATTTAAAGGCGTCAAAGAGAATTTCTACAAACGAATGAGTGAGCACAAGTTGGAATTAGAAATAAATCTCATTTATCCTGCCGGAGGTTTGTGCTCAGGTGTTCTCTGTCGTTGAGCTAATGTTGTGTTGCACAGAAAAACAGAAAAATAGAATCATACAATTTAATGCCTCTGTCCCAAAACCGGAACAGCTCATTGCAGGGCTGTTGTATCAGTCTGTAATCTTCCTGTAAGCTGGTGCACATGCTGTGACTGATACCGGTGACAGTAATTATCAGAGCAATCGTCTGAAGCGTCTCCGTTAGCAGCGTTTCACCGGCTCCCGCTCGGTATTCTGGGTCGGCGGTGGAATGAAATCCTCGCTGCCTCATCCGAACACGGCTACGCAGTAAATTTCGCATGTAACCATTAAGCCGCGCAGAGCTCTGAGCAGCAATGTGAAATACCAGAGGCAGAGTGAGTCTGGGTCACGGAGTCTCTCTCCAAGCACTGGGAGCATGACTAAATCCCTGCCAGAGAGCAACCAGCAGTGAGTCCACTCAGCCCATCTTCACAGCAACATCTCCCCAGAGGCTTATAGTCCTCACCCTGGGCTCAGACATGTGTAATTAGGTATAAAATACAGCCGTGTGAGCCCAGGCCACTGTAATGCTGAGGGGACTCGGGTCTCGGGGCCGTGGAGCCTTGAGCTGCCAACGCGCACAGACAATTAGGTCCAAATGAAAAATTGATTTCCACTCATACTGAATGGATGTTAAAACAAAGCACGTAATAAATACCATCTGGTGACAGGCGGGAGTGCCGGCCACAGCAGACGAAGCTCCTCGTTAGCCTCGGCAGCGCCAGCGCATCGATCGCTCACGGTGACAAAGGCAACTTTAAACGGGACCGAGAAGATATAGCATTCAATAAACATCTCAGAGGGATCGTACGTGGCAACGTGGGCACGAGGGTGCCAGCTCAATGTGGGCCACTGGTAGCTTCTTCCAGGATGGATGGGGGGTTGGCTGAGCTGAGCTGCCTGGAACAGATGCTGGATTAAGGCTCCAGTGTCTCTGGGTGAGTGGATTCAAGTTTTAATCTAGAATAATCTTGTTTTTTTGAATGAATTGGTTGAAGCACCGGTGTTTTCTGCAGCATTAGGTGTGAGCCAGCATGCACGCCGAAGCCAGCGCCGTTCATTGTTATCATTACGTCCATGTGAATCTGTCATGTGTCCGACAGCGTCCCGGGACTGACCTTCATAACACGTGCTTAATTAAACCTGTGCACAGGTGGAAGGTGGCAGTGAGTTCGCCACGTGCCAGCGGAGGGATGAGAAGATCCTAATCAAGTGAGAACAGCGGTGTAGGTGAGCTGCGGGTTTACCCGTGTTTCCAGGTAATTACTGTAACGATGAATTTTAAACAGTGCTTCTGAACGTGAAAAGAAGATTCCTGCCTGTGACGGACTACGCAGGGATGTGTGATGCAGTCTGGGAGCTGGATAGAGACGGTGTTTGATTCATTTACCTGCTGTCTCATGTTGGAAACCAGAGAGAGACTGGACGGTGATACGTGTGTCATAGCTGGTCACAGCAGGACAATATATATATATATATATATCACACACAGCCATAACTGTCCATCCTCCACTGAGTCTGAGATTCATCCCTCCATCCATCTCGAAGTGAGACGTACTGAGGTCTAGTACACATCCTTAGACCTTAGAGGCGGATGAAGGGCGACGGAGATGCAGAGAAACGGAGCGATGAGAGGACAGAGACCGGTGGAAACGACAAAGACGAGGTAGGCAAAGAGGAAAAAACAGACAACGATCACTGGCACAGAAGTGAGTGAAGCAGAAAACTACAAAACAACCGAGAGAAAAGCTAATTATTATAGATGAGATGAAAATCCCAAAAGTCTGAAACATCTCTCCTGAAAACAAACCCAGAACAGGAAGTTCTGCCGTGTATCTAATTAAATATTTTGCTTCTTAACTCGACTCCACAGACTTACTCCAGTTTGCCATTTTTAGGGACGAGCCTTTCATCGAGCCCTTCGAGGCTCCGTCCGCTCACTTTGTTATTCTGCTATTTTTAAATGGAAATATCCCGAACTGTTTGTTTTTTACGACACGGCGCATTAGAAAGCTTCTTAGGAGCTGAACAGGTATAGCTCCCACACAAACATTCTCTCAGAGAAATAATCTCATTAGCCGAAGTAAATCTCAGCGGCCCGAGCCAAAACAACCGAAACACTTTTCTCTGGCCACTGTCAGACTGAAGCGAAGTGACAGACGCAGGAGCTGCAGAGAAAAACAGGAAGGAAGCACTTGCCAAGTTCTGTCGCAACCCACTTTAAAAGGCAGTCCAGGCCCACTCCTCGCTCCCAGGAGCTGGACGAAAATGCAAGCATAAGCACAAAGCCGGGCCACCAGCACACGCAGCAGTGACAGTATTTCTGGCATCCAGAGGTGAAGGTTTCAATGTGGCTAGAACCACGTGCAGCCTGCAGACATTCAGGATCCAAAGGATTTGCAGTGTTGGAAGATTGAAAGCATCTCAATCCTTCGTGAAAGTTGAGAGAAACGTTGTTTGTACGCCAACAAATGCAGTTTGATTGATGCAGACTGAACAGAACACAGGTCCAAACCACTCTGAGAAACCACTAAATAAAAATCTGAGTTTGCAGTTTGCTCGTTTCTTGTCTTCTCGGTTGGATCTTTGTAGAATCGTGGTCACAACACCAGCTGGAAGACACTGGTTGTCTGCTGTTCTTCTCTCTCCTCTGTCCACTAACCTAACTGGTCGAGGCAGATGGCCGCCCACCCTGAACCTGAAAATGGAAAAGAGCTTGAAATAAAATGAATTTTGGATGCAGACAGTGAAATTGTCGCGTACGTCACTGTGGCTTCAGCGTCCAGTGGAAGCAGACGCAGCCACCGCGGCTCAAAACACAGAAAATGTTTCCACCTCTGCAGCTTTTGAAGGGATTGTTCTCATCGCTGCGGGTAAACGGCACCGCTTCCCCTGATTGCCTGAGAAACACCTGACGTAGTGGTCACAGCGGGTGAGAAGAACCCAATAAATCCAATCAGCTGTCTGCCTTCAAACTGTCTGTGTATTTTGGATTTAATGTGCATTTAATAAAAGACATATTTAATAAATCCCTCTGGGAGGAATGTGGGTGTAGTCAGCCTGAGGATGACATCAACGCAGCCTCCTCCCTGCATGAGTCTGATTTAATGCGGCAAAGACGCGACGGTCCCTCGTGAAAAGCCGTCCAAAGGCTGCAGATGATTTGGATCAGCCAATGATTAGCAGCGCGCAGCTGTGAGCAGGTGGGCGGGGCATAAATAAAGACACCATGAGTGAAGACGTGGAGACTGATGAAGAAGTCCTGAGACGTTCGGACCCTTTGCTGCTTTAACACGAACATTTTTGTCCCTTCTATCTGACACAGTGTGATACTGGTGACATGCTGGGAACTGTTTAGCCTCAATATTATTAATATTTTATGCTTTCAGGTTTTATTCTTTCGCTCTTTAACTGATTTAATTAAAAGTAATAAACTGCCCTCCTCCTACATTACACTCTTGTTAGTTCATCCACATGTCAAATCCCACGATGAACCTGTATGAGGAAGAAGCCAGCAATGCCCTCAGGACGGCACAGGAGTGACACGGCGTCTAGGTCGAGGACAACATGTTTGTGACAGAAACTGAAATACCGAAGTGAGCGCCAGGAGGGAAAAGCCCAACCACTTATCCAGAAAATAATTCATGTGCTTCTCTCCTGGATACTGAAGGAAAAGCTCCTCATTGATGAATTTCCTGCTCCATCCTCGCGCTGGCTTTGTTCCACTTTCATATTTCTGGTTTTAGGATAAAATGTTTTCTGAATCACTGTGTTTTCTGCCAAGAGGAAACTGTTGCATGTGTCAGTCTGAGGTTGTATGTAGAGTTTCCTAAATTGCCAGGAAATGATCAAACATGAGAGAGCTCTAACCACACAAGCAGTTAATTACAGTAGGGTGCAGGGGCATCGTGGGGAATATGTCCTTAGTGATGTCTGCAGCTCACAACACAAATGCAGATTGAGATGTGTTTGAACTTGTTGTGTTGGCACCAGCACAGCCAGTGGGCGTGTAGTGTGTGTGTGTGTGTGTGTGTGTGTGTGGGCGGGGGGCATTGGATTCCTGCTCATTTCTGACTTGCATCAAAGAAAAAGTTTCACACGAATTGTGCTGTTTCCCAAAGGTCGGCCTTATTTACTTCTCTGTCCCAGCGTCGCCACCGTGATGCATCTTTATTCTTAGGAAGTTAGCTCAGTCTAAGTAATTGCAGATATTGGATATGACCAGAGGAGGAGTGATACTCCCGGGGCGATATTTGTACATCGTTCAATCTGCTTCCAGAAATCAATGGAAAACAGTTGTCCTGTGCATCCGAACACACCGCCCTTTAATAGCTTGTTTCCACCCTCCACAGCACAGCGCTAGGACCAGTTAGCGGCGCGCGGATGTTGGTTCTCATGACGTCTGCTCGAGAATGAAAGTGTGCAGGTGTTCTGATCAGCAACAGGAGCACGTGAAACTAAACTGGGGTGGATTATTTTTCCGTGCAGGATATTTGGTAATGACTGTTTTAAAAATGGGATAGATGGCAGATTTCATGTCTCAAAGTCTACCAGGCTGTGTCCCCACTGCCAAACGTGCCTGTCCACTGGTGCATTTGGGTTTACCAGCATCACAGGACACGCTTTGAACTGACCTGAATCACACTGCTGACTGAGCCCGTTTGCCTACAGGGCAGTCACTCTCTTTTTGAATGTGCACTATGTTTACTGAGCACTGAGTAAGAAAGACTGTTTCATTCCTGAAATCCACAAACCTCAAAGAAACTCTCCCTGCACCACGCGGCCATTAAGGTTGGTCTAAGTTTCAGATATCATACGATGCAGTCAATGCTTTGGCTTTGTGCCTGGGGATTTCTGCCAACAGATGTGATTGCTTTATTGAACTTATTATGAAGCTGAGGAGAGCAGAGAAACAGGTTTGATCCAAATTCAGAGATGTTAGCAATCTGTAGAAATCAGATTACGAAATCAGTGTAGATTAAAAAGTAATTGATAAGACGCTCACAGAAACCTCATCTGCAGTTTCTCACGCATGTGTATTTCTATAGGAGTCACGAATCAGCTGGTCACAACTTAATTTCATTGACGCTCTTTAGACCTGCAGCATGTTCCTGTTGCATCACCACTGTTCCCATAATCAGAGTAAGGAATGTACTCTCAGGTATTATTAGAACATCGCTGGCAGGGAAGAAGAAGGAGATATAACTAAACATCACACTAATCAGACTAAAGGTGTGTGGGTTTTTTTTAGTAGCATCTATTTACTGAGCATACAAACATGTTTGGGTTGTGGGATAGGTCACATGTTAGTCATTGCTTCAGCGTGTGGACAGCAGCCACTGGATCAGATATAATAGCTGTATCTGTTTTGACTGTAGTCTTACAGGAAATTGGAAGTGACAGTACGATGTATGTGGGTAATGAGTTGGTTTGACCCAGTTTGGGAATCTATTGGCCAGTGTATGTTCCCCTATACTGTTCTGTAAACACACCTTTTCATTATCAGACGCTCGGGAGCGTATGAAATAAAACCACTGTGGTGTTATTAGGTTGCCAACAATAATCAACGTCGGACACGTGCAGTTCAAACTGTCTGCAAATCCAAAATTTCCTGCAGGACGTAAATACAACTGAGTGAGGCGAACAATACATGCAGGCACACACATCATCCAACCTTCAAGCATCACTACGTGCATTTGTGGACAGGGGGGAGGCTGCAGGATGGTGAGAAGGGCTGACAGCACCGGCAGAACAGCCCGGAGCGCTCTGCCTGCCTCGCAAGTCTGCACAGGAGAGCCAGCTCGCACTATCACAGTCAGGACAACCCCTGAGGTGACAAGTTGATTTGTTTCACACAATCCAAATGACCTGTTTTTTCCTATTCCCACTGACAAGTGTCGGGGGGGGGGGGGGGGGG
>JAUMTR010000009.1:17321291-17371384 GCA_032270685.1 Microctenopoma stevenorrisi | reverse complement strand
CAACTGTCGCCCCCCCCCCCCCCCCCCTCCACCATCATTCACTTCTCAAGCAGTGTTTTATGTCTTTTGATAAGAAGATGATGAAAAGGTGTGATTTCATAACTGGTTCACTGGGTAAGAGATTACATCAGGTCTGAGGTGCATTGTTAAATAAAGCTCAATATTCTGTGCACATCGCGTGGAGCCGAGTCGTGCACAGGTCCACTTCTGCACATCTGCACCTGCAAATAAAATCTGAATCAAGGTGAAACACATAAACATATACAGTCTTACTTACCTAACACTCATTCAGATAATGTTCGAGCTGGTGCAACAACGCTGGCACTTTGGTTTCATGTTACTCACACAGCCTGGATTCTTACCTGTGAATAAACATCTTGTGTTGTACACATATTTATCACTATTTGATGTTAGCCACGGGTGCTCAGTCCTGTGCAGGGTTGTTGTCCTTGTCACTAGCCAATGTGTTACTTGACAACATGTCTGTGCACCAGCGTAGACAAACTGTTCGCACTCTGCAGTCTCCAGACACTCGTCTAATTGAAGCAGGCTGCAACGAGCTCGACATTATTCAGGGTGAGTGAGAGCAAAGATGCCAAGTGCAACATCAAACCGGCCAAACAATGAAAGGGGCAAAAGCAGATTGATTGAGCCGAATCTTGTGCATGTGCAGAAGCAGTGGCATGTCGGCTCCTGCAGTTTTTTGTTTTCTCACAGTAACGCCTCCTCTAGAGTTTCTCAGGGACAGGCGTGCAGGCACAGACAAGCCCATATTACACCATCGATAATAACAGAAGCTGGAACCTGGCCATGGGAAAAATAAATCTGTAACACTTTATTGTGGCTGTATTCCTGCCAGCCAGCATGTGCATGAAGTAATCATTCCAGAGCTTATAAAGGGCGTATATGCTCCAGTCTTAATTGTTCTGTACCTCTCTCGATGCCTCCACGAGGGATTTACTATAGAGAATACCCAAAAGTGCTATTGAGTAGTTACAGCAATAACCACCGCGGCTTAAACAGCTATTAAAAACACCACCTACTGAAACAATTTTCAAGTAATAATCTTACAGACCACAAAAATCAAATGATCAGTCAAAATCTCTATATATTTATATGCTTTTCTTAAAAATGATTTATTCTATGATCCCATAGACGTGTTTGTCATGATACAAACGAATGCTCACGCACAACTAAAATCATGCAGACACGGTCTCGTTATTCATCGTCTGCAGAGCTCCTCCCAATATTTGCCTGAAGTGACATCATCAAAAGTTTATTTTTGTAAATGATATGAAAAATGTCATCAAAGCAGAATGTGTGACGTAAACACAAAGACAAGTTAAAAACTACAACTTTTAGCTTTTGCGTTGCTTTAGCTTTTAGCTTAGATTCTTAAAATTGTCCAAATGTTCACAATTTACCTAAAGATTTTCCTTAAAACAATTGTTCTCAGGGACAGATACGACTAACGTGCTAGCTAGCTAGCAGGCTCGCTGGGAACCGTTTGCAAAGAATTCAAAATCTGCTTTAAAACCTGGCACGAGATAAAGCAACTGACAGTGGGTGTTGGGCTGATGAGTCATCGGTATGAGAACCGTCATGGTTCGTCTAGCGGGAGAAAAGCCTCGTTTGTTTGCTGTCAGTGCTGAGTACACATGCTTGTCACATTTACTGCACAGCTGACTAACAGCAATCACCTTACTACAGGTGGACTCCGCCCTGGTTTAGCGCAGGATTTAGGATCTGCCTGTACCTCACTTTGTACCGAGTCGGACTCTCCGTTAAAATCTACCCTATGATCACGATGACAGGTCTAGACAGGTGTTTCACTCCTGCATTCTCAGAACCTGTTATTTACACTTTTATAGGAAGAATCTGATGCAGATTCTCAGACGTCGCTATCAATTCTTAGAACTTCTCTGTTTGTCTCGGGGCATGTTCTAGCGAGGTTTCTTTTCTTTTTTTTTCTGACTGAGTGTGCTGGGATTCTGCATTCTTAGTACATGCATGGAAAATTCTTAACAACCAACGTTCAGACAAGTGTTGACACAACGCAACATGATGTCATCGATTCCACAGACTCTAGAACATGTAATGCTGGAAACAACGTTCTCGCCTATTCGGAGAATTTCCTAATCGACCCGTATTTTCACTGAGAGCAGCTCAACGTGACGACCCATCGTAGACGTTGCTAGCACAGCCGCATACACTCAGTCCTATTAGTAACCTCTTCAGACAATATCTTCAGTCAAACAGACAAATGCAATGAATGCAGCATGACAGCTCAGTAGAGCGTCTTCAAACCCAAGGGTGAGTGAGTTCGATTCCCAGTTCCACCGGGTTCCCTTGGACAAGACCCTGCTACCCTGACTCGGAGCGCCCCACTGGGGCAGCCTGTCCACAAAGATCTTCTCATTCGTGGGATGATATAAGGTCTGAATCTTATCTCTTATCTGAATATGCGATCAGTCGTCACAAAAGCACTTTGCGACATCTGAAAGCATTAAAAGCCAGTGAGACTGAGAACCACTAAAGCAGACGCGCCGGGACGGTAACGGTGCTGACAAAGGTCGAACGCACTGACCTTCAAAGGTCTGGAGACAAACGTATGTGATACTGACGAATTACTGAGAGGTTCCATGAATTCCTTGTCTGCTTGTGAGCGCATTCATTATTATTAAATGAGGGACTTTGTGTAATTGTCAATTAATCCCTGACCTTTGTGTTTTCTCAGCTGCATTCACGTAATGAAATAAAATGAATCATAATGACATAATTAGTTACTCGGGTTTAAAGTTCTTGGAAATCTAAATATTGTGAATGTCTATTTCTAAAACCTTGATGAGAAGATTCTATTATAACAGGAAAAAGGAGGAAAATCACATTTAGAAACTGATTTTTCACTGGTTGCAGACAGTATGTGACACATTACTACGCATTAAAAGACGGACGTACTTCTGGTTTTACACGTGTCATCGTATGTGGGCACCTCATTCCTAACTGCTCTGTGCTGGCAAAGGCACCTGTAAGAGCTCCATCTGCTCCACAGGAAGAGGGGCCAAGCGCTGCAGCTTCTCCCGCACAGATGGACCTCGCAGCGGGCTACAGTCCATGCAAACCCCCTGGCCCTTCACCAACGGATGGTGTATCACAGTGGGAATGTCGTTACACATCAATCCCAATGAAGGCCGGGCCTGCCACAGGGGAGACATTCTGATGTTGTGTATCACTGGGTCAGGGAGGCAGGGAGGTTTGTTGTGGTGTTTGCTTTGATGATGCAGGAATCCTATGCCACTACGTCTTTTTTTACTTGTTGAATTGTGGGAAGAGAATTTTTTTGTGCACGTCAGAAGCAGAAAACGATTAGTTCAGTTATTCCTAAACCAGACACAAAGCATCTGGTGCAACTGGAAAACACAGAAGCAAGAAGTAGGGTTGGATTTCACTATATATTAGGTTTATCACAGCTTTGAAATCCTCTAAATCACCACAGTTCATTGGTTGTATTTTAATAATAACTAATTAAGTTGTCACATCCACATCTCAAAACATCAACCTAAAACACATTGCACAACGTGTAGAAAAAAAAGAAGCTATTTTTCCAATTTGGCAGCGGTGGAAAAGTTGGTGCATGAATAAAAGAAAACTGCAACAGAGCCAGGTTTCATAAATAAATCATGACGCATAGAAAACGTGAAGACACATCAGACACGTGTGAATCAGTAGAAACGTTTGATTGTCAGAATGTGAGGTTCAGCTCAACGACTGAAAATAAACCAGCACTTTCTCTAAATCCAAGCAAACCGTACGGCAGCAGCCTGTACTGCACGTCCTCATGGTAACGATCAGCACATCAGCAGTTACAGTCAGAGCAGCGTAAATGAAGCTCTCCCAGAACTACAGACACGTAGCAAACATAACGCTTGGTACCAGACGACGTCCTCAGTTAGAACATCGACCGGTGATGAATCATTTGGATGGTGTCTGGCAACTCGCCACTTGACTAATTTTTAACTGTGAGTTCAGCTGCTCACACATTTATCGTCACTCATAAATCAGTCCGTACGCTCCCAACGGAGCTCTGACTGCCATCGTCTTAACAAAACATGTTATAAAGCACGACACGCAGCCATGGGAAGATGACAGACCGACTCGGATCCGTGCTGACAGACGAGTCCACTGATCTCGAGCCCTTTCACCCAACTCCTGTGGAAAATCTAAGAGCCATCTCCACTCTGCTGTTGATGGAGGAAAGCCACTGATCTAGAGACTGCCTTGTAATGTTTGTTAGGTGGGGGTTGGAGTTCTGCTTATATTTTGACCACGGGTCGCCCCCGTCAGGATCAAATCCCAGTTCTGACATTAATGCGTCTGCTAATTAAAGGAGAAAATCCCCCCACAACAAAGACGTGGTGATTCAGAGTCTGCCCACCCACCCGTCAGTCGTCAGGCGTGGATGTTAACCCACGTACAGTACTTTCTTCTTAGCCCTTAGTCCACACTTACTTTTTTACCAAAGAATAAGAATTCTACTGTCAGTCATTTCTGCAACATGCAGCGCTGAGGATATTCACCTCATTATGTTCGTCGTGAGCAGAGGAAACATACCGAGGTTAGGATTAGGTTGCTTCACCCACAAACAACACCTAGTTAGGGACCCTGCAAACTTTAGTGGAGCGTAACAGGTAACACCAGCCCAAAGACAAACATCAGGTCGCTGCAGCCTTTCTGCTCCTTCTGCAGCTGGTCTTCAGCGTGAGGAAGTGTCAGCGAGGCCACTGAAACACAGCAGGACACACATCTATAAGAGGCAAATTAAAAATACATGTGGTGCGAGCGAGTCTCCTGTTATGTAACACAGCGCTGTGTTGAGTAACTGCACGCCGGGCGTCGGAGTTCAGGCTCAAGAGGAATGTTCGAATGATCAGACAGACGAGAGTAGAATCAGAGCGAGATGAGGCCAAATAAAGAAGGAAAACGATGGAGTAAGACGGAGGAAAGAATGACAAAGGCAGGAAGAGTATTACGTAACTTTGTCCTCAATGAGAGGAGCCAAAACCCAGCTTGGCTCGCTCCATTACTACGACGACAGATTTTCTCATGGAACAGATTAGGCGGCGCTGGAGCAGCAGATGTATGATAGATGCCAGCTCTTCCACAGTGTCCCCGAGGACGCCGAGACGTATCAGTGCACGTCTTCCTTTAGAGGGTTCTGGTCTAGCTCCTGGTTTGAGTTAACCCACGACTGGACCGGAGCCATCCGGTGGTTTGATCGTAAGCTCGATGTCGGCCTGCTCTCACCGTCTCATTTAAAAGAAAAGCAAAGCTCTTACTAACGAACCACGCAGACTGGGAGTCTGAACACAGCAGCGCTACATGACTGTTCTGCATGGCACTGTTGCACTGAGCTGCTGCGATCCCCTAAACAAACTCACAAGGCTCAGAAAAAGAGGGAGCCTCCAAAACCCAGATGACCTGTGCTTAGCCAAGTCTTCTGTCTCCTGACTGCGAAACAGACGCGGTCACATCAAATCACGGTGATGTTTGTGTCTGATGCCACTTTTCCTCCTGTCAAAATCCAAAGTACGAGCACAAATCTCAGCCGCGTCATAAAACGTGAACGCACGGGGACGAGGAACAGCGCTGAGGTAATAAAATGGATGCAGTAGCTACTCTGGGAAATGATTTGTGATGATGTGGGTGTCATCGCAGAAAGAGCGTCTGTGCGGTTTATAGAAAATCTTTGTGCAGCTTCAGCCTAACTAGATGTTACCTTGACCCTTCACACACTCTGCCCGATCGTGTCGACCAGTCGTGTGTGTGCTTTATTCTCCTCCCCTAACAACTCGCCGCTCCTATTTTACTTCCTAATTGGGCTCTCAAGGATAATGGCCTGTTTGTTTGTTGTGTGCGAGCGAGCACGTCTGTGTTGACAATCAGCGTTGTGTGTGTGTGTGTGTGTGTGTGTGTGTGTGTGTGTGTTAGAGACGGCCACTTTCCTCAATGTTAATGTCAAGCGAATGAGGCAGATCTATGGCAGGTGTGAGAACAGCTTGAGGCTCGTGTCATTAGCCCGCCACCGGTGTGTCACTCTGTCCTGTGTCGATCCAACCTGGCACCATCCACCCACCACATGCCGCACGCACACACACACACACGCGCGGTCTTATTAAAGTGTGCCTTTGCTGAAAGGCGATTGAACGTGGATGAGCGCTGGTCTCTGTGACTGTTAAAGTGATTGTGGGGGAAACTGAGGTGGACTCCACGAGAAGCTGAGATTCGTCCCGCCTGTTTGAGTCTTGTTTTGCGTGCTCACCTGCACAGTAGCAGCGTTCCTACCAAGCGTCCTGCTCCACGCGACGGCTGCTTGCGTGAAGTTAGAATAAAGACAGAAGCGCTTGGGTCCGTGCGCGGGGTGTTGCAGTGAGGTCATCTCAAGCGTTTGACACGTCTGAATGTGCGAGAGTCCACATGACTAAAGGCTTCACCGTGGACACGGCACAGAATTGGGACAGAGTGACAGACTGTCCCGGTAAGCCTTTGGCACTGGCATCACACTGCATTGTGGGTAACGCCGCATGACGAGACCACAGGAGTCGGAAAATGAATTTTCCACCTGGGGCACACGGCTTTGGGCTGATTACCAAGGTAAATGTTACTACTACTAATTAACACTTTTTAATGCTGGTTAATGATCGTTTGAGGCTCCGTCAGTGTTTCTTTCCCGTTAGAAGCACAACGCAAACCTCGCTGTATTAAGTTACAACAATTCGGCTTTAGCTCTGCAGTCATCTTAAAGAAATGTGATTTTTCCCTTCGCTCTTCACACTGAGGAGCTGAGACGGAGCTCGCTGGTAGCTAACGACGAGCCAAAGACCTGTTACTGACGACTGCTGCCTGTCAGCTATCCGTCAAACTGTGCGGCTCACAGAAATAGTTTCAGGTTTTCTTTCTTTTCCTATTCCTGCTTGTCAGCAGCATATACATGTGGACATAAACTAGACAGCACTGTAACACAACAAGGGACAGTTTGAGCCACAAACCTCTAAAATGTAAAAACTATGAGAATAAATAAAATCATCACAGAGCATGTCCAGGATGTGTCAGTACGACGCTGCCAGGCATGAAGCACAGCAAACCTCTGCCTACACCCAAACATGCGCTTTAAGGATTGGACACTATGTGGAGAAACGTAACGCACTCGACGAGCTAGCTGGGACGAACTGCAGCTGTGCAAACCACACTAGTCACTCAACAAACTCTTCGTGGTTATTTACATTTCTGTCCTGAACATGCAGCATGCATCAAACTGTACAGACGCTGGATCCCTGCAGACTCAGTGCTCATCAGCGACTCAGTGATTCTTGACTGACTCTTCACTACAGTGAAAGGTGCCTCTGTTCCAGCAGGTTCGGGTCGGGACAGCAGAGGGTATTTGATGGTTGCCCCACACTGGTTGCCATAGTGCACACTGGCCAGACAGAGACACACAAATGTGCACACGCTCACACACACACACAGGACGGCCTACTCACAATCCTGTGATCACACAGCTCATTGTCAGAGCGAGCCAGAGTGGCACAAAACAAAAAAAATGGCTGCCATTCTTGTGAGAGATCAAACATGCACAGACACACTAAATGCTCCCACGTGCAGTTGCATGGACATACCAGCCCACGTAGTGACAGACACACACACACACACACACAGACACACACACACACACACAGCCCCATGAGCTCAGTAAAGAGCCCGCTGCTGTGGAATGCCACAGTGTTTTCCTCTAAACTCGAGACGCACTCAGACCTCACTGGGCCTGGCTGCTGTGACTCACACAGGACTCACACAAACCAACATGATTGCCTGGTTACCAGTGTGTGGCTGCAGCAAGTACATGTTTAGAGGGCCGAGTGACTCACACATGCCCAAGATTACCCCGACATTAAAACCCGCAGCTTGTGTAAATACAGCTCTATTATTCCCGCTGAGCTCTCTCATTCACTGTTTGCAGTGGAGTGATTCATACAGTTGGTCCACGTGATCAGAGGAGTGCTGCTGCTCTCGGCGGGGGTTTCCCCACTCAAATGGACTGCCGGGCTGTCCCCGTCATTTTTGTTTTGATTATCAGTGCAGGTAAAGAACGACTGCATGACGAGGAGCTGCACCTCTGTTTTTATATATATATATATATATATATATATATATAATATCTTGCATGACGTCACTGCATCGTTCTAGAGCTTCGGACACTGAGCTAACCAGTCACATGTCACGGGCTCGCAGGGGCTTTTTCTCTCTGTTTTTCTGTGAATTACAGAACCTCAAACAGGACCGCACAGCACGTTGGTCTTACTGAACCGGCCCTGGAGTTCACCAGGTCTAAGGTTTAAAGAGTCAGAAATTCAGTCCGACCAAAGGATGGAAACAGCGTGAAAAACACTGGAAATGCCGTGGTTCACATCACATAGAGGAAGTTGATGCAAGCTATCGTCACCGCTTGAACAATACAAGGAAAAGAATTAAAAATGAGCCGAGAGGAGAACGACATGGAGGAGGAGGACGACATGCAGCCTGAAGTGCATCAGCTGCAGACACCCGACAGATAAACAATGCAACTTATAGGAAGCTACGACAGCAGCGCGTTGGGAACTTAGGTAGACGCAGACGTCCACATAGACGTCCACATAGGACCTTTCAGAGTATTACACGTTAGAATTAGAGCTGGACTGAGGGATGCAAGTCACGCGTGTGCACCGTGGATTTAAATCTTCAACTGCAATAAACAGGCCACTCAACCCCACCGAGAGGAATCTGTTTCAAATCAAAGAGGTTAAATATTGCACTGGAAGGGTAATTTGCAATTTCTTAGAGTATGTTTCAGCGTGCTGAAGCCACAGGGGTATTTTCTGATTCACTAAAAAAAGGTGTGAATCAAACTGTGGCCAAACGAGCTCTCAGAGGCAGCAGCCCGTCAGCTCTTAGACTCTCTCCTCACCAACCACAAGTGCAAATGGATTCAGCTTTAGATGCTGGCACGGTCCTGTCCTGCCATCGTTGCTTCTTCATAGGGAAACCTAAACGCAGTACACTGGGGGACTTTGTATTGCACAGTGTAAATGAATTGGGCAAGTGGTTTGGAAAGCTTCCACAACAAATAGGTGCTATGAGACCATAATGGGATTTACGCATCATTTGCAAGACCATGAGAGGATTTTTCCCCCCGCCTTGGCATGTTGTTAGGGAATTCCACGACTTGTTGGCCATGCTACTGATCATACCCTTCATGCATTAACTAATGCAGAGCTGATTATTACCACACGGTTACCGTGTTGTCCGTTCGTTTGACTGCTGGAAATGCTGAGAAATGTTCCCTTTTTGCAGACTGATCATTAAGTTTCTTTTACAGATTATCTTGGCTGGGTCTTTTCTCTCTGCATGAGTCAGACAGGATGTGGAATGCCACTGATCGTGGTGGAAGACTCCACGGAGTGGAGAGGAAGGGGGTGGGGGTGGGGGTCGGGGGAGGATTCCAAGTCTGGGTTAAAGTGGGAAGGAAGAGGTCACTGTTCCTGTTGTTTCACAGGCGCAGGGAAGCTGTGGACAGGGGCGGGCCGTGCGGCGGGGTCGTTCCCTCCTATCATCACATTCACAGCTGCTGGGGTTGTGTTGAGTGGGAGGATGTGGGGAGGGGGAACACTCCCATGATGTACACTCCTCAAGCATGCTGGACTTGGCGCTGACTGGGGACAAAAGAGGTTGATCCTGCTGAATATAACTGAGGGAAAAAGTGTGGCACAAACGCAGGAGGTTAAAAAAGGGAACGATCAGCCGAATGTCCCCGAGTCAACAAAGGGTCAAATAAAACCGTTTCTGCTTCTCTGGCACAGCCCTAACAATAAAGGGTCGGCGGTAGGCTTCTGTTTTCAGGGGGCAGGACGAGAAGCCCCGAGGTGTCGGGCACATCTCACTGGATGCTCGAGTGCAAAAAAAAAGAAGCTGAGGCTGGATACAGCTTGAGCAGGACTCATGTTTTCCTGCCGTATCTTGCTGCGGGGACCTTTAACTGACTTTCCACTGCGTCCATATCCTCAGCTGAACTGTCAAATGTTTGTTATCCCTATCAGTTCATCTGCGTCCTCTGCATTTCCCATTCGTGGGGATGACTCCAGCTTCCTTCCTCCCATGAACAACAGGATGTGTGCTACTCGGACCGTACGTGCGAGTGCGAATCCCTTTTAGCTCAGCTCCCCGTCGGCGAGGGCGGAAACAGGCTGCTTAAGAAGGCGTGATGGAGGACACATTCACACGTTGCAGTCAGGGACTTAAGTTTTCCAAACATTTGTGGTGCAGTGTCACACAGGACGTATGTTTCTACATTACAGGATTAATGGACCCTGTACGTGTCTCTTCATTTTGTCATAAACACGCGACGTGCAGTTTAGTCGTCTCATCTTCTTTCTGCTTCTGATGATTTGACTCATTAATTCACGGCGCTCTGTGCCGGGCTAATAATGGAGATGGGGAAACAAATTGTCTCCGTCTTTGAGAGCTCTGTCTGCGCGCTGTGGAGATGATGGACCCTCAGCTTCACTGTGACTGGACTTAATATCCTGCTAGAAAACAAGTGAAAGGGCAAACGAGGGTTCTGGAGAGTCGGGGAAAAGGCTCCATAACCTGCAGCCAGAATGAGCGGCGTCAACATCAATATGACAAAAACATTTAACTGCTTCGGGTCGTATTCATTTTCCAACCAACAAGTCAGGCCTAGCCTGTATTATATCTCACTTTGAGGCGGCTTTCTTAGTCCACCAAGCATCAGCATTCAATTTATCTCGCTGCGATTCAACACAGGTGATAAATCTCCAGAGCTGAAGCGAAGCTAAAGTTACTGACCTCAGCGCCCGCTGATGATAACAGCTGCCGCCCTAAACCGAAATCAATACTTTGCCTTTTACATTTTTCTCTACAGTTAGCTGGACATAATTATGTGGAACGGATGGTTCGCTGTCTCGTTCCAAGATCCTGAATTGTTCAATTTGACTTTATTGGGGTCATAAATCCGTTAGTTTAAATGGGTTCTGGGTTAAAAACAGAAGCATCTGACGGTGACATCACAGACTCTCTCTCCTCACTGGGGTCAAATCTGTGGCTCTGCGGCAACGTCCTCGTGTCCTGAACAGCAGCACATCATTTCATCATTTCCCCAGCTGGACCGAAGCAGAGAAATTCAGGAGATGGACACACTTCACGGTTTATTGGTCAAGGTAAAGTGGAAGCGTCTGTTTCCACAGAGCTTCGAGTCATGAGATGAAGATGACTCATAGTCAGCTGTGAGCAGCTCCTGCTGAAGGCGGTGTTTTAGTTAACAGCACACACACACACACACACACACAGTTAAACCTTCTCTACTACAGTAAATACAAAACATACCCAGTACGTGTCAATGTCCCCGTGACACTTTTCAGTATGTTCCAGCAGTTTCCTTCCTCTCCCTCCAAGGTCGGACTGGGCACACAAACGAGCCACGCTTCGGACCTGAGCACACATCGCCGACACCTTATGGGAGCCGGGGGGACACATGCGTCTCACTCCTTTGTTCAGAGCAGCTACTGGCTGCCCAGAAAGTCATAGGAAGCTGCCAGATGACATCACACAGCAATTAGCACATCAATACATTCGTTACACCACTTTGGTTTTTTCCCAAGCTTGTGACGAGCAGAGGGTGAAGCAGTGGAGCAACAAGAAGGGAAACTCAACAGAATGAGAGTTTTTTCCCCCTCAGTGAACACAGACAGGTCAACGGGTCAGATTTCACCTGAATAATTAAGTTATTCACGAGAGAAAAGACTTTTCTCCTGGATTTAAAGCAATTAATAAAATCTGAATGTGAAAAGTCGACGCATCCCTCTGAAGTGCACCTCTTCCTCATTTCCACATCTCCTGCAGGACGAGGAGTGACGTGCATCATGCTCATCTCCCTGGCAACCGTGCTTGAAACACTTTAGCATCTTCCTGATGGAAGCGCTTCACGCTGTCACCTGAGGTGATGTCACCGACAACAAGTTCAGCAACGGCGCGCGGGACCCCACTTAAGAGCTTCACATATGCGGTGAGCCATGCACACAGGCGCTCACATGCATCTGAGCCTTGTCATCCCACGGAAAGGTTGCAGTCGGGTCATCAAGTGCAGTCACGTCTCATCTAATGTACAGGTTAGACATGCGGGACACGGGCTGGGACTGACCTTGCCTTGTGGTGGTACGTGGACAGACATTGTCTCAGAGATCAAGCGGTGAAAATAGACTTGTAATAACTGAATTTTATCCAGTGTCTCATCAGTTGCATTGAACCAGAGCTTCCTTAAAGTGAAAGTTCTGCTGAAGAAGGAGACCACGTGCCTCGTTCTCTGCTGGAGCAGCATTCCTGTCATGTTTTCTCCTGCTGGACAACAAACATCTTATGATTCTGATTCATCTTCAGCACATCAAAACCCCAAGACTGCTCAGACATGTGATGTAATGAGCCAATTCCATTACCTCTGCTTGTTCCCGCTGCAGAGCCTCCTACTGTGGCTCATTGTGCCGCTCTTTACATACTGTACTTTTCTCCGCTCTGAATATCTTTGCATTCTGATTAGATTCGAGCGGCAGGCAGTTGGAGTGTCCAACAGTGAATATGTTAGCGAAATCAACTGGTACGTCCAAATGGTCACCCTGGCAAACGATAGCGCAGCTTCCAGATCTCTGTCTCTCCTAACATCTCGCTGGCGTTTCTTTTGTGGAGGCAGAAACACAACTTTTTACTCTAATTGCAGCTGTTTGTTTCGAATCAAGCACAAAACCCTGTTTGCGAATTAAGAACCCGGTCATTATCTGCTGTGCATGGAATT
The DNA here is from genome assembly GCA_032270685.1 of Microctenopoma stevenorrisi. Lineage (NCBI taxonomy): Eukaryota > Metazoa > Chordata > Actinopteri > Anabantiformes > Anabantidae > Microctenopoma > Microctenopoma stevenorrisi. The sequence continues at coordinate 17,358,492 of JAUMTR010000009.1, read as the reverse complement.
TTAGGACAGCTAATTAAAAGTGAGTGACCGTGTTTTGGCACTCTTTCCAAATGTGTGTGTGTGTGTGTGTGTGTGTGTGTGTGTGCAGGGGTTTGTTTGCTTCGCCTGATCCCTGACATTGTCTGTGGTTACACTTTTACAACAGTACTGACTCTGTGGCTTGTGTGTGTGTCCTGTGCAGGCTGCGTAGGTGGTTTACAGATGTGGTCATAAATATTTAAGCTGCTGCTGCTGCTGCTGCTGCGTCAGGATAACGCTGTCGCATCTATTTCATGCTGAATCTTACACTTACCTAAACCCAACCTCAATAAACACGGTGTTTAACTTGCTCTCTGTGCGGTGAGTTATGTTGTACGTGTGTCTGAGCGAAGTAGTGGACAAGTCATCACACGGCCAGTGTCTGAGCAATGCTGCTCGTCCGCTTGCTGTTTATGCTCATTGTTTTGTTGCTATGGATTCAGTCTCACAGACTAGCATCCCATGTGCATCACACTGCCTCATAGCAACTGCATCGGGTCTATACAGGCACATGACTCATGCTATCTATGCATCTCAACTACCTCAAACTAGACATTGATTTCACTGGAGGATGCTGCTGCGTACAGATGCTAAGAACAAAGGGAGGGACTTAAGAAATAAATGTACGGCGATGAGCATGATGCCTTTTTTATCACACAGGGGACTAATAACAGGTGTGCATGTTATATAGTTACCAGTATGTGAAGAAAAAAAATCACCAGTGGATGTGGATTTAAAAATAAAAAGTATTGACAAATGAGGAAGCAGAGCAACACTCACATGATGAGCGATGGCTCCGTCAGTTAAAGCCCGAGACGTGGCAGCGAGCCGTGATGATTTCATGTGACATTTCATTTGATACTGAAGGTACATGACAGAAATGCTGCATTGTGAACAAGGACAACAGTGAACCATGGATGCTGTACCGAAGCATGACGCTTCCCTTCTGTGGCCTGTCATGTGTGCGACACACAAGAAAGCACCAGGCCATGAGCTTTCTGAGCCCCCCCCAGACCCCGTGGACTCATGACAAAATGTGATGCTGCTGAGTGCTTCAAATATGCCCACAGCTGAGGTCTCAACAAAAGAGACTCGGTTGTGGAGGCGCTCGACTGGGCTGATGGGGCCCAACAATGTGGCTCTGTTCCAAACGTGTTGTTTGTCCCATCGCCTGCCTTCCTGCCGTCAATGCTGCCGTTGTTCTCTGCTCGTCTTTAACTTTCCTCCACATCTCAGGCAACTGGACGTGTGGCTTCTCTCACATGTGCCGTTTGTGTGTCAGGCGTCTCTGAGAAACCTAACTTCTCACTTACCAAAATAAAAGCCACAAAAACATCTTCACAGATTCTGTGTTTAATCTTTACAGGTAAATAACGAACCATCTCAACACGTGGCTCCTTCACCTGCATTTGCCTGGTTCTTCTTCATGACTGATGAAACATGAAGGAGATGAAGAAGAGGGGAAACGTTAGAGACTCAGGATGCACTGTGGGTGGCCCGCGCTTTTTTTTCATTCTTCTTCTTTCCTGTTTGTGGAGGAACCCGGTCACTGTGGTTTCACGTATTCAAAGAAGCACAAACACGTTGTGTTCCTGGAGAAGTAAAAGCAGCCTTTTGCAGAACAGGAGCCACAGGTGAGTGAGACCAACACTCTCACAAGCCACGCCCCCGCTGAGCTGTGCAGGCTCCACCAACCTGCACAGTGTTTATGAGAATAACCTTCTTTAACTTATGTGACTGTTTATACGGACACAAAGTGCGAACCTAACTCCAACAATCCCGCAGAGTTTACAGCCGACGCAGTCATTCTGGCACTTTTGCGCTCAACTGACGAGATTCGGAACCACTTTGGGTTCAAGGCTTCACTCAGCAACATACAGGACGTCAGTGGTGTGAGTGTAACTCGGAGCGCGTCGTAACCTGCGCGTCTGCGGCGGCCGCTCCGCAGAAGCTGAGCTCCACATTTGAATTAGCAGAAAGCCCAACTTCCTCGTTTACGCGCAGCCGAGTCTGGCTTTTATAGAGCTCCAAAAATAGCTCTGCTGCGGACCAATGGACGCCGGAGACGCTTCGCACCGAGCACCAACCACAACGCGCAGCGCCGCCCCAGCATTGGCCAGAGGTGGTCTGGTAGGCGGGAGCTACGATCCTGAGAGCCCATTGGCGGACGTGCTGAAACGTAATGTAATCACATGGGGGTGGGTTTGCCTGTAATTTTGAATCGGGGGGGAAGTTTACAGTTCGCTGACGGATTTTTTGGAGAGTTCACTGTTGTGCGCTCGCGGTGCGTTACACGGTCCGAAGCTCCGCTGGAAGGTTCTACATGCGAGTTCTTCTCCTCTCCGAACACACACGGCTTCGCTTTCTCCACGAGCTTCAGCTCCACGTCTCAGGAGGGAAATGGATGTCATCCCCATGTGTAGTATCTTCCAGGAGCTCCAGATTGTGCACGACACCGGCTACTTCTCGGCGTTGCCGTCTCTGGAGGAGTACTGGCAGCAGGTAACACCTGCGCGCGCGCGCTTTGACAGGTCGCCGGGGCTCGGGGGCGGTGGGACTAGTTGACACGAGTGGAAGTTGTGTGCGTAAAGAAAACCGACAAAAAACTTGCTCTCCGTTGACAGCTGCGTGTGCACGCGCAGATGCCCAAGTTGTTTACGGAGCCTCGCGCCTGGTTTAGTGCACGAGCACAACATTAGTTCCCCTGTGTGGAGTCGAGCTGCACGCGCTGATAGAGGAAGTGATGTGACAGATCGGTCTTTAATGTTCTTACGGTGTTTGTCTCACGCGCTTTCACTGCGCGCTCATTTCGGGCTCGTGCCTGCAGAGTGTGTGGACACACGTCGGTTTGTGTCCGATTAAAAATAAAACGGTGTGTTGCAACTTTACCAGACTGAATGAGGGAGCCGCGCGTCTCTCTCTCTCTCTCTTTCTCGCTCGCTCGCTCGCTCTCTCACTCACACACACACACAGTGACGGACTGTCAGAAAAGAAAGAGACTGATTTTTGAGTTCTCTTACACGGAGGGTTAGGAAATGAAAATGAGTTGGCGACATGCTTCTCTCTCGCTCTCTCTCTCTTTTTCTCTCTCTCTCGCTCTCTCTCTTTTTCTCTCTCTCTCGCTCTCTCTCCATATCAGATCTCTTCGGGCTTCGGGCCAAGTCGCCCTCTCAGGCATTTAAAGCTCGCCTGGGATTTATGCAGCAGCGCTGACGAGAAACATTTGCCTTGAATAGCTCTCTCGCTCTCGCTCTCTCTCTCTCTCGCTCTCTCTCTCTTCCCGAGTTACTACAGCGTTCCCACAATATTCCTATTTTAGACTCAGCGTGTCTGGGAAGTCTTTTTCCTACTGAGTGAATCTGTGATATGATGATGATCCTTTATGTTGCTGTTTTATTCTGAAAGTCTTCAGGGATGTAGCTCTTTCGGGTGGATGCTCTATGTTGCACATCAGCAGCCAAAGACCTTTATTCACCATAAAGTTTTTTTAGATCCCTGAATAAAAAGGAAATTGACTTGACAATTCTAAAATGACCTCAGCTCGTCAGTGACGGCGGCGGACTGAGGAAGTGCTCTTCTCACTTCCTTTTCAAAGAAAAATAAGCCCACAATCCACAGCGGCTCTTGCAGTATTCATGCCGGGATTTTTATGGACCCCCCTGAACCAGACCTCCCCCCCCAGTCCCTGGTGTGCTGTGTTATTTCTAGTGATGTCTCTGAATGCATTATTAAACCCACATTATGTTGAATAATTGAGAGATTTAAAAGATCTACAAGCACTTCCCTAACCCTGGGGGGGGGGGTCACTCTGTAGAATATGTAAATTTCATGACGACTCTAACACACACCTCCATGTACACACACACACACACACGCATTCCCGACGTGCGCGCTGCCAAAGGAAATGTGCTGCTTGTAATCTTCCTGATACTCAGAGAGGGCACCAGGATGTGCTCGACCGTTCTCTGCATAAGACATTGTGTCTTAGGTCATTCCTGCAGGCAGGAAGCAGGGTGTCGTAGCGTTTCCTGTGCTGCCGTTAAGAATGAGCGCAGTGTTTGTTTCCAGTTTAGCGAGTCGACGGCGAGGCCTCGGGCTCCGTGCACCCATCCACTCACTGCTATCTTGTCTTCCCTCCGCACAGACATGCCTCGAGCTGGAGAGGTACCTCCAGAGTGAGCCCTACGTCTCAGCCACGGACCTCAAATTTGAGAGCCAGGAGGACCTGTGGAGCAAGTTGATGCTCGCCTGCGGGGACAAGTCAAGCGAGGCAGACCCAAAGATTCCCCACATCAAGGAGGAGGAAGACAATCAGGACAACCAGCACCTTGACGCCGGCGGCTTCAACTCTGACGCCAGCAGCGAGGCCTCCGACAGCTCTGAGGAGCTCTCCCCCACTCTCGACTTCTCCTCCAACTCTTTGACTGACATTCTGGGAGAGGGTGGAGAAGAGCTGGGTTCGGCCATCATCAGCACGCCGCCGTCCTCCCCTGAGCTGAGCAAGGAAGGGTCTGTAGCCCACGCGTGGAGTGGGACACAGACTGCGCTGCAGTCGCCTGGCAAGACGAGGACTGGGGGCATAGAGAGGAACCCGGAGAGGTCGGGGCTGACCAGCGGCGAGGCGTCGCCTGACGGGAGGAGGCGAGTGCACAGGTGTCACTTCAACGGCTGCAGGAAGGTGTACACCAAGAGCTCGCACCTCAAAGCACACCAGCGCACGCACACAGGTAAAGATCAATGTTTTTGTCGCCGCCATGCTCACGGAGCGAGTGTCGATTTCTAGCTCGACGTGCTGAAACCACTTCCACATAGTCTGGATAGTTTGGCAGGAGGGATGTCCTCAACTGTGACCCAATTCACACAGAGGAACGTGACTTTGTGCAGGGAGGGATGTTCTTTTGTGGCGGAGCAGCACCCAGAGCGTGTGGAGCCTGAAAACAAATCCATAGTTCTCAGATTTCACCCTGGGAAACAAGACTCGGTCTAAAAAAAAAGATGAATCTGGGACTCTGACATTCCCAGTGTTTAGTTTGGGTTCCCATGTTGAGCGGTTTCCCTCGTCACCTTCGACCTCTGCCAGGCTGTTTACAGCTGTGCTGCACATTAGCAGAGGAAGTCGCATTTCTAGCATTCCTCGCTGACCACATGCTTAATGGCCCATTAGGAACAGGCTTTTCCTTTTTTCCTCCCCGGTTACATAAGTCGTCTGCTCAAGCAGTTCCTTCAGAGCTTCATGCCACAGCTCTCAGAAACCACACGGCCGCAGTTGTTTTTGAGAGAGTTCTAAACGGCGCTGCACATTTTAAAATGTCGGATATTCTGGGTTACTACATTTACACGGAGCTAGACAACAAAGCGCCTTCCTGTTCACAGAAGGCTGCTCCCGTCACTCTTAGATACGAGCCTCTGATGAATGATTCTCTGACAAATGCTAACCTTTGATTCCGGCCACTGTTGCAGGTGAGAAGCCCTACAGGTGTTCATGGGAGGGCTGCGAGTGGCGCTTTGCCCGGAGCGACGAACTCACCAGACACTTCAGGAAGCACACTGGAGCGAAGCCATTCAAATGCAGCCACTGCGACAGGTGAGGACGTCCATCCGTGTTCCCGATTATTGACAAGCTGGCAAAAGGAAAAGCTAGGACACAGTCACCTCTGTGCTGTGGGTAGTCCCGCCGATGTCATGCTAGGGCAACGGTGATGAAACACGACTGAGGTCAAGGGTTCGGGTGAAAAGGCAGTGGGGGGTGGGCGAGGACATGAAAACCTCACACGAGAGTTGGAGACACAGTCGCTCATCATTTGGCAACACGCTCCTAATGTGAATCTAAATGAATCTAAATCCATTATTGAGACGGACGAGCATATTTTCTGTCTAGTTTAGAAATGCTTCTGCTCGACCTGTGTGACCTAGTTGTCTCCCATCGGCCTCCTCTCCTTCGTTCTCCTCTCCTTCAGTCTGACCACTGATTCTCTGCTCTGTCTTGCGTTTGCAGGTGTTTCTCCCGCTCCGACCACCTGGCCCTGCACATGAAGAGGCACATCTAAGATGGAGCTCTGAGGGATGATTCTGGGTGATTGCCCTGACCTGTGGGGGATCAGCGAGGCCGGTGTGTCCTGGGAGCGTTACGGGAGCGCCGCCGTGTTCCAGGCAGTGGAAAAACATGAAGCAACGCAGGCTATTATTTGCACCATACTTAGTGCCTCCAACACCTCGCTGTGGAGATTGCTCTTGGAAGGCTTTTACGGAGGAGCGGGAGGGCGGGGACAGACTTGAGAAAAAATTAGAAAACTGGAAAAATCTGGTGCGTCTGGGAAGAGACTCTTCTGTATGGTGTTCAATGCTTTTTTTCCCTGGGGGGTTGTGGCACTCCTGCGGGTCGCCGTTCCTCCAATGACAGTGTGTTTGCCTGTGTGCATGGGGACTGAGTGCCTGCGACCGGATGCCTGTGCTGGCTTTGGAGCGGATGGAGCTTGCACGGTGGAGCTGCGAGTGAATGGCGTGGACGTGGTGAGGGAGGGGGGGGGCATCTGTTGTCTCACTGAGAATGAATGCAAGCAACAAAAAAGGTTCTGTCTGTGTTGTTTAGGTCTGTTGACTGTGGAGGGACGTGGGAGGGGGGGTGGTTTGATGGAGCTGATTTGGGAGAGAGAGCGCCCCCTTTGTGACCGGAGGTGGAACTACAGCTCCCTACAATAAGTGGGGGGTCAATTTGTTTAGTGCAGCTATTAAATGTGCAATGTATTACTTAGCCCGTCACCAACATACACGCTATAAAGCTCATTTTGTTGTCCACTGTGGAAACTCTGTATCTTTAAAAAAAACACAACAACAACGGTTGTACACAAACAGTTATTGCCATTATAACAGAAGTTGCATGGGATCTGGGGATGTGATGCTCGCCTGTTGCTCATAGCGCAACAAAATTCCACTCGAGAGCAGCTACCTTCATATTACTCGATATCATAGTATTGTAGAAAACGCATAAGGCAGAAATTTAGTTTCTCTTTTATTTTCTTGCTCAGTCGGGGAAACCACAATTGCTAAGAAGCTGTCTCGATCGTGGGATTTTCGTTTTCACCTCTTCGGTTTTATCTGTAAATGCACTGTTGACCTTACTGATGCCTTATGTAAGTGGCCTTGTCCTGTTATATAGATCACACACTCTCTCTCTTTCTCTCTCTCTCTCACACACACACACACCAAACGGGGGTTGCGAATGCAGTAGTGTGTTCCTGGATAGCTTTATAATGGCTGTGATACATACTGTTGCACCTTTTTGTCCTTTTTGACTCGTAATCTCCTGAATAATAATTAAAAAAACTATCAGCTTCATGATAACTGCCATTTTTACATCTCCGTGCATTCACTGTTGAATATATCAAAATTATATTGCAAACATCTGAAAGGGGTGTGGGACGAAGACAGAGCCGTGGCGCACGTGGAAGACTAATTCAGTTCTGTAGTGGTTTACTACCGTGTAGTACAAGATTGAACTTCAAGTCAAAGGTACAGATTGTTGGAAATGTGTTCTCATGACGTGTGGCACGCTCGGCCACCAAGGCTGTGGAGAATTAGGACTGACTCCTCAGAAAGCGTTCACGTTGGGGGGGCATTCATACCACTTAATGTCAGAAAGTCCTTTTAGAAAACATGACGTGTCCTCTGAGGAATGACGGCACGCTCAGTCACGAGTCTGTTTTGATGTTGTATGTGTCATTAAGACGCGCCCTCAGGGTGAGTCCGTATCTTTACTCAGTCCCAGTTTAAACAACCTGTGATCTGACTAAACAGAACCACAAACTGGTGCAACCAGTTCAGCCGAGCTGTGCTGCAGGTCTGTTTTGTGCAGGTGAACTAGGATCAGATGTGCGTCTGTGCTTCAGTTGTTGGACTTTACTTGATCTGTAAACTCCATGGCCGTTTTTCATACTTCTACGTCTGGAAGTCATAATGTCAATGTTTTATCAGAACCTAAATGGAAGTGTTTCAAAAAAAAGAGAGAGAAGAACGTGTCTATTTTATGAGTGTGGTCAAAAACCTGGATGTCAACGTCACAGGCAGCCCCGACTCTGTAACGTGAACCTGGTCGACGTGAAAGCAAAATTTCTTTCTACACTGAGAAACGACAGGATTATGTACATTGTAAAGTAAGAGAATTTTGTAAGGAAGCTTCTATTTTGAAAGGATATGGGACCAAACACAAGCGCAGTGTGTCGTTTCTCAAGAAGAACTAATAAATATGAGAGACTGAAGAATTCTTGTGAAATAGACACTTCATACTTCTTCATTTGCTTCTGTGACATGTTTGTTTCTGACAGAAAAAGGCAGAGAAAATGGACATGTTTAAAAAGGCATCAATACCTGTGGCCTATCACCTTTCAAGGAAAAAAAAAATCTTCAGACGTGAATTGTTCTCAAAACTTGAAATGTCATTCTTTGGCACTTTGCATTCTGGTGCCAGCTAAGTATTGTTTTTGTTTTTTTCAGCTTATCAAAGACCTGCAAATACCCCCTATCCTCAGCTAGAGAATCTTTATTGGATAAATATGGAGATAAAATATGAGGCTCTATTTTTGTTTGTTTTATGGCATAACAAGATTTTTTCATTTGAAATCGTTTTGTAAAATAGTTTCTGTATGAATGTATTTTTTATTGGAAAATCGATAAAAAGGATTTATTGGATCTACATGTGGTTTGTGTTTTTTTTTCTCCTGTCGTCATCCTACAACAGTCTTCCGGGACGTTATGGCACGTTCAGATTCCCAAAGGAGAAATCGCCCTTTTGCACACTTTCAGCATAAAGGTCAAAGGTCACAGAAGGACATCATACCAGCTGGCATTCATTGACCAGAACTACGGTTCCAACTACCAGTTTACGTTTGATATGCCTCCTTTAGAAGCTAAGGCGTCCTTCAAGTGGTCACTCAGACCTTGGTAGAAGGTGTTTTAAAGGGTGGGATCACGGAGACTGATTTTCCTGGGAGTGAATGGTGGCCTTGTTGGGTCGTACAGGAGCCAAAGCTCTTAGAAGACGTGCTGCATGCTGTCCCACTGGATCAGAAAGGATCGACAGAAAACCGACCAAGGAGGAAGAAGAAGGAAGCTTTGGTTGAGCAGGCGTGAGAATAAGAAAACGCTGCTTAAACTGCTGTTGAACGCTCACTGAACAAGTTTTGTGTCAGGATATATCGTTGAGCACATGAAGCCTCGGGAAATGAACCATTTGCGAAACAATTGGCTGCTTCATGAAGCTTTACCTGGCGATCACTAGTCTACAGCAGGGACACGGACAGAACAGGAGCCAGAGGCAGGCAAAGCTCCAAATCCAGAAAATCCGACTTTCAAAGTAGGTGAACGGGTTCAGACAGGGACAAATAACAAAACTCAAATAATGACCTGGTTCTACCATTCAGTGCTGCATGTCTACAAATATGGATGTGTTGAGGCAACAGTAAGACAAAAAACTAAATGTATTACATCCCTACCAGCGGCCTGGGTTAAGCGTCAGACTGGGATGCAGAAGGTTGCAGGTTCAAACCCCGTCTGACTCCTAGTCCATCCCCTACCAGCTGTGTCCCTGAGTCAGACACCCAGCGCTAGCTCCTTGTAAGTCGCTTTGGATAAAAGCGTCTGCCAAGTAAAGAAAAGTAAAAAGAGGCTCGAGCCCCCGGTGCACTCCCTTCTACACGCCCCTGCTATAATAATACGTTTTTCAGCTATAATAACAAAATGTTCCATATGGTTAACAGATCTCATTAAATGCAGCAAGGCAGTACACCAGTTAACCCATTTTGAAGCAGCAGGACACTCGGTTTTCTTTTTCTTTACTAATCATGAGTGATGGAAATAGTTGTCAAAGCTGGGACAGCAGGATCGAGGTTGCAGTAAACTGGAATTATCCTTTAAATACCATCCCACACTGTTCCTGAGTCCGTATATGTTTATATCGGTTCATTCTTTAATAAGCAAAATGTCACGGCAACGATGTGAGCTGCTTGGCTCACGTTGTCCATTGTGAGGAAAATCAGTTTCTCCTGCTGCAGCCAGAAGTGCTGTGTTTTCATCTTACTCTCCAGGAAATGCATGCAAATGAAGTTAAGCCACAAACAAATCCCAGATAAGAGCTCTGTACACTACACACACAAATAACCTCTTCATCTCCGACTGCAAGCCCAAAGAGCTTCAGCTTTAACACGGCTGAGTCCTAAAGCCCCTGAACAACTGAAATGGTAGTATTTTAAAAAGAGATATTTATCGCTGTTTTATTTTTATGGATTACATGAAGAATGATTATGTTTTCACTGTGATCTTTAACATATCACGTCCTGAGATTATTCAGAAGATGTTGTGTTTGTGTGGGAATGTTTAAAAAAACACGAGCACACTAATTATTGTGTAAATGGACAGATCATTCTAAGACCTTCAACAAACACCAGTGACGAGGACCACAAGGTGTTCCACATGAACTCATCAACCAACCGCCTGGGAGTGGTCACGCGGCCTGTATGAAGAGGCTATTTACACACCCTGTTTGCGCCCAGAGACGCGCACACACTCCATGTGGGGCGTGAGAATTCCACGAAAACCTGAACCTACACGAGGACATGCAAGGTAAGAAGATGGTAAAAGGCGCCACATTTGAATGGATTAAAGACAGGGACAGCCTGTCACAGGACAACCAGGCCCGTTCACATGCAGCTCTCTGTCCAAACCCTCGGGCCCGTTTTTATCCTGTCCAGCTCCACGCAACGCATCACTTTCATGCTCGGTAAAGGTTGTGTCCTTCAGCCTGCTCGAAATATAATTAAATGAAAACACATGCTATGTGGCTTCAGATTGTGCCCCCTCCTCCATCTAATACATAGGCGGGGTTACCTGAGCGCCAAGTACTGAGTCCCAGGCTCAGACAACATGTAGGTGAGCTCATAGACAACACCTTGTGTACTTGGGATGGGTGTTACACGCGTACGTGAAGAAATACACGCGAACACCTAATTACGCTTCAACATAAGCACTTGTTACGAGTAATGAGGGATAGTTGCACCATATTAAAAAATGTTGCAGACTGCAGCAGTGTGAAAGAAGCAGAGCAGTGATGAAATACTTTGCCATGTCATGCATTCCCGAACCTGCCTTCAGTATAATATCTAAAAATATTTATTGAAATAATCACTAGACGTCATCAACGTTTAAGTCCATGAACATAGGTGATAGAGGAGGGGGTGAGTGTAGATAACAGCAACTCCTTGATGGTGCTGGAATAATGGCGAGATGATCAGGGTGTAACCCTAACCCTACCATCAGGGTTCCTGCATGTTTATCCCTGTAACCGTTACGATAGTAATACCTGCTGCTGCACATTCACAGGATTTATGCAGAACCTGCTGGGTAGAAGCTCTGGGGAAGTAAGGAAAGAAAAGAGGATCCATGAATGTATTCATACTCAGAGTTAGCAGTGAGATGAATGAGTAAACTCATCGACGAGACCAGGATCTTCCCCACAGCAAGGTTTCATGCACAGGCACATATGTACTGTAGAAACACCAGCGGCGTATCTAGGAGTTGGGGTCCCTCAAGGGGCCACGATATTATTAGAGGGGCCAAGTACCAAGTAACCATTTTCTGTGCATTTTTCATCACGATGAACACTAAGTTACAGTTTGGTTACACTTAGGATCAGGCACAAAAGTAAGATCACATTTAGTAAAGGCACAGAACTGAGGGACACTTTTTTTGGGGGGGACAAACAATTTTTTTAGTGAAGCAGCCAAATAAGTTTCACGTTTCAGTGTAGGACCTGCTATGAAAGAAGGTCGGCAGTAAACAGAGTGTAGTCTGGCCTGTCCGTTAATGTCTGGACTGTTAAAATGTCTTTGAGCAACTGTTCTAAATAACTAGCGAGCACACGCCGCGCTGACGCGGATGCTGTCCAGCAGGTATTTGAGTGACAGTCCTGTGTGGGCGGAGGCCAAGTTGTGATGCAACTTTAACTTCACAAACTTTCACTTTCGCGTTGGTTTTACTGTACGGAGATTGCGTAGGCTGTGCATAATTTTGTATGACTCATACTAAATAATTTAATGTCTAATCGGCTCCCTCCGTGTGTTTTCTGAAGACAGAACGAGTAAACACAGCGCTCGTTTCTGTGTCTGACACCTCTCTTTTGGATGGCTGGTTTAGATTTTGTGATGCCTTTGGACAAACATACATATGGCGGTTCCACCTCGGTCTCCTTTGTGCTGTAAAGTGCTGGTAAAGAAAGCGGCATGTTGGTTGGATGTAGCGGTGCAGCTTTCCCAACCACTGTGCACACGGATGGCCAAGAGGAGGTCTGGGGGTTTGAGGGGGTCTGTCTAGACTCTGGGGACAGCACCTGATGGATGGCCATTCCTCTGCCTGCCTCCTCCCCTGAACACCCACTCATTCTCCCATTCCCCGACTATCTCCTCCCCTATTTGCCGAACAAGCTCATTACTATGAACTACTCATTACACGCTGATAAAAGTCGGTCATTATCTTCCCTCCGTGCCCTTTGAACCCTGACAGAGGAATCCAGTCGTTGTCTGCTGCCGCTGGTTGTTTAATGCAGTCACGGCCCAGTCTCTGCCAGCGTTGTCCTCTTCTAAATGCTGCTGAGGACACATTCACAGGATTCTGACTCGCCAGTGAACCACGTCCGTCTCTATTTCTGTCATGTTCGTCATTCTTGGCTGGGATTTCGAAAGACTAGTGGTACCGCGTAATGTTTGTGGAGTCATTTATACTTGTTTTTCCCCGGTTTAGAAATGGGTGGACAATACCGTCCTATCTTTGGAAGACTTTTATTGAGGCTACAGGAAGTGTTCTATGACAGCACGCACAAAGTGAAAGTGAGAACGGTGCATCAGAGTGAATGAATCTGTGAATGAACAATACGTCACCTGAAAAACAGAAAGTGAGTCTAGGCTGTGGAATCGATGCTGAATTTCTTCCTGACTGGTTCAGGAAATGGTAGATTTACCTAAACGTGTTCATGCAGCCAAACACTCTGCAGCTCTGGACATCACATGAGAAGGAAACTAGGAAAAAAAGAGATCAGTTCCTTCTAGAAGAGGAAGCTGAACATGACACTGCTTTTCTGTGTTGTCAGATTTCAACATGTGACAATTAAAGGCACACAGTGTACTCATGTACTGTACTGTGTCATTTGATTTTTCCACTGTAAGCTAATAATAAACCAAAAAATGCTAACATCCAAAAATACATTTATTAGTTCTTTGGGAGTTTAGAAATGACCTTCTCTAAAATCTTCTCTGGGAAATGATGTTTGTAGCTGGGAGCTATAAGACATAAAGGAAACCCAATGACCTGGTTGGGTTTAGACACTCACGGAACCTAGTACTCTGGTAAGGGTTAGTGAGCATGCTGGAAGGTCACATGAGTTCCAAGCATCTGGCGGATCAGTTCCCTTCTTTGGAGCAAACTTCAGTGCCACCTGTAGGCACACACACGCGCGCACACACACACGCAGCCGTTACTGACGCCGCGACCTTGCAGGTCACAGGAACCGTATAAATCCTGTTGAGCGTCAGCTGACGGCACAGAGCCGCAGAACATGTTTGACGACAAATAAAAAATGCATCATAGGTCACAGAACGTAGATGAGAGGAGACCTGCTCGTAACAAGGTACTGAAGACCCATGAAGCGGTCTCAGGTTAGAACCTCCTCCAACCTGAAACCTCCAGAAAACTGCTGCAGTGGAATTTTCCAGTTCGTCTCTTCATCTCTTCCACGTGGAGATAAACCCGAACTCCGCTGATGATACATGGACATGTTTTAAGACGAGTGCTGGAAACTGAAAGTGCTGTTTTTTTTCTTCTTCTGTTAAACGTGTGAAGTCTCCGTAGTGTTTTGGCAACAAAGCGTGTCCCTGAAGCTGGAGCAGGTCTTTGTCCCACATATGGCAGCAGGAACTGCCGTGTCCTTAAAGTGCGGAGTGAGCAACAAATGATTGGACAGAAACAGCGTTGGGGAAACGTCATCAGAGGCTTTCAGCCAGTTAAAAAACGCTTCAAAGTAAAAAAGCTCAACCCTAACAAATAAAATGTACCTGAATGTATGATGGTTCTACTCATCAAGTATGAACCCAGGTGTAAGTTTGAATAGAAGTGTCGGAACCATACGTTGACCTTAAGCTCCGCGAAGGATAAGTTGTGGTTTATGGTTGTGTAGTCCCCGTCTGGTGACTGACTCCTTCACTCTCAGCTCAGGTAAAACTCGGCGTGCACCTTTCTCTCAATGTAGGAAAAAATTGAAAACGCAACACCCCCGCGAGTCTTCATCAAGGTCACAGCAACTTTCCTCTGCTTTTACAATTCAGTAACGCATCCCATACCTCCGCCTTCACCGACATCTCCCCCCAAAAACACACACACACACACACACACACACAGCTCGTATCTCCTTCCCTAAAGGTTTGCAAAGCCCTGTTTGAATTCACCTATCACCATGACAACTACTCTGTCTTTACCGACTGTGCCCGTGGGAGGTTTGCGCCCAGCCTTTTCTAATTTCACACTGTGTGGATATCTCCATTCAGTAATTACAATCCCATCCATTCTCATTTTCCCTGTCCAGACAATGTGCCCTGGATATACACAAAAAAAATCTCCTGCCTCTTCACACACACACACACAAGTACACAGACCCCCCCGTGGTCACAGACAGACACACACACACACACACACACACAGAGAAAGAGAGAGAGAGTGTGACGGAGAGATAGAGGGAGAGAGACAGATGTGAACTGTCACAACCACGAATTCATCTCTGAAGTTCAAAATGACTCTTAAAATCCAATTAAAAGCCGACTTCCAGTCTGTCGAGTGTTTGTCGCGCATAAGCAACAGACATGAGGAGAAACTTTCACAGAAACACCGCTCCGGTTAGCCACATGTTTTTCTAACCTCATTGTTGAAGTTCACCTGTGGATGACCCTTCTTATGATGGTGTTCCTTGACCCCAGCTGTGGTTTCCTACAGCACATTCAGGAGGAGTCATATTCACTTTAATAGAACAGAAGAGCCACGGAGCACATTCACTGCACTTCAGTTCATTTGTAAAGCACCAAAGTCACGTCACTCTACAGTGACCCCCCCCCCCCAGCAGAGCCAGGCTCACGGTGGGCGTCCATCAACCTCGACCGGTCAAAAAAGCAAAATAATCACACAAGACATTCATCAGCATTTGTGAGACTCTGCTTCAATCCCAGAATGCAACATGCCAGCTGGTTCAACAGCGTGTGACGCGCTGACTCGTGTCCGCTGTTGTGCTGTTTCATCACATTTCACCTGGCGTTCTGCACGGACCAGAACAGGAACCTCCACACACAGAAGGTCCTGAGATAAGTAACAGGTACCGGAGGGTTTGCATTGTGTGTGCTCGATTTTCAACCAGTAGGAGAAACGCAGCACAGTTAAGAGCTGTAATCTGATCGAGCAGATGTATGATCACGCCTCGCTGTTAGTGCGTCGTCAGCGGCGCACGCACAGACGAACTGACTGACAAATCAGACCAAACGTCCAGTTTAAATGTGAGCGACAGCATGTGCACTGTGATGTGTACCGGTGTGTTGAAAGGCTGAGAAAAAGAAGCAGCATTAACACATTCTTTGTCTCGCCCCCAACAACTCAACTCATTCACAGCAATTTAAATGTGGCCATTACTGAGCACTTAAATTGGATTCTCTAAAGAGCCAGAAAACCTTCTACATTAAAAAGAGCAGAATGAAAAAAGTTTCAAAAATCTTATTTGAAGTTTATTTTCGCATCGCTGGCAAACAGTGGAGACTGAGGGAAGAGGAAACCGGAACAGGTGAATATATCACTGCAGGTCTAATTCGCCTACCAGCCACTTTTCTCATTTGGAGAACAGACCGAGGAAGGATGTGACCTTATCAGCTTATTCTCTCCTTGTTTACAGCTCAGCTGGGCCGTTCTCAGGACTCCCGGGGGACGCACACTGCAACAAACCGCTGCGCTGGATGTAAACATGATCCCAGCTTAACTTGTGTTTACCCCACAACCTTTTTTAAAGGCATCACCGTGTCCTGGCTGCTTCAGCAGACATCACGCTGTACAGGAGGAGCTCAATGCGGCGCCGAACATCAGCCGTTCGCCACTCTGGTGTCAAACATATAGATGGAAGGTCTTTAAAACTAAAGTTCTGATGGGTCATTAGTTAGTGTTGTCACAACTAGTTCCTCTCTACGTGGGTTCCAGGGTCGGCGTTATTGATCTAAATGAGGCATTAGCACACAGGGTTTGTCACAAACGGGCAGCACGTCTCCATCACTGTGTGATTTATCCTGCACCGCTAACGGTGCCATCAGCTACGCTCACTCAGTCTAACTCGCCTCGCGTCGTTTCAGCTACAGGGGCAGGGTGATTTGTCCAACACGTCCAACACGGTGGTTTCCTGAACAACATTTCTTACTGATAACTGGAAGTTCTTGGAAACTCCTGCAGCAGCGAATGATAGACCACATCTGAGAAACTGGACGGTTCCTCTCGTCATGCGTGGACCTATCTTCTGCATCGATGACGGGCTTTTACTCTGAAACGAGCTTGCATTATTTGATTTTTTGTGGGGGGGTTGCACACTGCATGAATGCTTCCACATATCTTCATATATTCATAGTGTGTTTCTCACAGTATTAACGCTCGTTTGTTCTAAATATACACACGTAGAAACTAAAATATTGTTACAACCGCTGATTCTTCAAATATTTGGTCAACCCCCTCCGAACCTCGGAACCAAATCCGCGTAAGCAACATGTCATTTTCATACCTTTTGATCATGGAGCTATTCTGAGGGAACCTCCCGAGGTTGTGTAGCTCGGGGTTTGTGGTGCCGAGGCGATGCTCCTGTTTAATGATAAGCTCCTTTTTTTTCTCTCCCTTCTCCCTTAACTTTTAAGCATTGAGGTTTTGAAAAGGAATAGTAAAAAAACTGTCAGTTAATTGGCAAGAGAAGTGCACTATGGAGGAGTAAAAAAAACTACAAAGTGACTCCACCAGGGTAATATAAAAAACTACACTGTAAGCGCACACACACACACACACACACACGCACGCGCGCGCGCGCGCGTACACAGAAGGGCTTTAAGGGCATTCTCCTGCTGCAGAAAAATCCCCAGTCGACTACTTTTATTATTATTCATTGTTCAGATTTTCTTTTACTGTGCAACTCAGGAAAATACTGAGTGTGTTCATGCTACAGTAAATCTCAGTCCAACGAAGCGATGGCGGTTAGATGAAGGAAACACCGACAGCAGCTCTAAAACGTTTTTAGCTATCAGTTCAGCAATGATGAGATCTGCAGCAGTCAAATAATCGGTGTAAATAAACACAGGTAGGTTTCCAGAAAAGACCCATACGAAGGTTGGTCTTGTAGTAGGACACTGAAGTGGCCGCTTCGTGTTTGATGAGTTTAGAGTGCAGGTCTGAATCATCACTTTCTCTTACTTACCCACTAAAACTGATATATATTGTTACATAAACAACGTTAAGGAACTGGATTTCGTCTGGGCTGAACACGGCACCAGGAGCTAAAGTCACAGCGAGGCCCGACGACTGCAGCTACAGAACCTGTAAAGCACAAAGCAGCAACTGCTCCCTGGTCACCTTCAACCCTCCCTCAGCAACAGCTGGTTTCTAACTAATTCTAATTGTACTGTGTGATGAGAAGTTGTAAATAGCACTGGGGTCAGTTTCTCCTCTTGTGCGGTGACTCACTTAGCTGAACAACAATTCGTTTTTGGCAACAGGCTGAAAAATTGCAGACGGGGGCTTAACGAGTTCCAGCCGTGCAGATGCTCTTGGATGGTCCAGCCGTGGCCAATGGTTGGACGGACAGTTTGCTGTGGTGCTGTCCCTGGTCTGTCACAGTGAAGACACGAGGAGGTGTGCACGGAGAGAGGAAACAAAGACATATGTTCGTAGAGAGATTCGATGTGAAGCTCATGACGGCGGCTCAACAGTTCGTCAGTGTGAGTTGCTGATCGAACACCTGTTGTGTGCGTCCACTCCACAATTAGGACACACTGACCCCTTTCTCCTGCAAATCATAGAGCTCCGTCTGGTGGAAGACTTTATGTGATGGTCTCGTTTTCCTTGAGATAACTTTGGGATCGGACCAGAATAACTTTGGAGTCAAGCGAGCTACCGTGTACCCCACGGATCGAGCTTACAAACTGAACTGAATTTAACTCTTTTCTGGTAAGATGTAAATTGTGATGTATGCAGAGGTAAAATCACGTTGCTCGATACAGCTGTATCTATGAGCTGTTAAACCGGTCGTAGTCACGTCTTTGCAGTCACACGCGCACACACACACACACACACAGATGTACAGACAGGCTCATTGGTGCATAAATGTACAAACACATAAAGCACTCGCACATTAGCAGCGCGTAAGGGGAAAGCTTTTCCTCATTGTCCCTTTGTGGGATAGAATGGCACGAGCCGTCACATGATGGAGGACACATTTCCGTCATGCTAATAATACGCTATCACTGGGCTGAACCACAAATGCACCACTCATGGCCATAATCTTGTTGTCAGCTGTGGATGACGTGCAGGCACTCAAAGCCATTTGGCATGTAGGGCTGAGATCCCACAGCCTCATCTTAATTGGATTTTGAAATGCAGCGTGCGTGTGTGTGTGTGCATTGGTATTTCTTCACATCAGAGTGTTTTCATGTGTCTGGATGTGTATGCACTCACTCCTGACACATAAAACATATTCCTGTCAGGTGCAAGCCTAAATTACATCTTTTCAGCAGAGGAGAAAAACAGCCTTGATCCTGAAAGGGCTTGTGTTTTCACTTCATCTGATTAGTAGTGAAATGGTTGTTGAAGTGCAGACCAATGTTTTGTTATTAGACGAGTGGCAGAACATTTTCTGGAATACTAGCCAGCAACATTTGCATACCTTATTCAGCCTTAGTGTGTAGAGCAGTCGTCTTCCAACCTAAGGGTCAAAGGGTCTCCACAAAGCTGCACGTCGTGGGGGCCTTAGCGCGGACACAGGTCTAGCAGCTGTCCAAACAACCATTATATTTAGCTTTTACACTGATGTGTGTGAATGTATGGATTGGTTGGACTGGCTTCGCCGCTAACTGTACCATTATCTGCCCACGTGTGCTTATCACCTCGTAGGACATTTTTACAACATGTGCATGATTCTAAACCGATTCGTTGTTAAGATGACGGAAGTCTGGTGGACTAGTTTCTTTGGTCTATAACAATCATAGTGTTTAAGAATAATATTTGAGTAAATGCATGAAATCAGTTAAAACTGTGAGCAGTTGACACACCAGCAGCAACCTGTGTTTTCACTTTGCAATTCCCCATGTGCATGTGTTCACTCTTGCATGCATGTGAGTTCATAAACCCTAAAATGAAAGGTATGAGATAGCTGGGTGGAAGCCTGCCAGTGTGTGAGATAGAAGTGGACGCTCCACTGCCTCTCCGAGAGACAAGGGAGCCGGCGTCTCGTCTGTATTCACCCAAACAGTGTTACCCAGCCTCCCTGGAATTCACCGGCCCCTGTTGACTCCAAACAGAGAAGTGCGAGAGGAAACCTACAGCAGGAGCCAAAGTGGTGACAGTGAGGAGGAAGTGGCTGTTTTCTTAGCGCTGTTCAATAAACGTACCACAATTTAAGTGAGAAAATAGGCTCACATAGGCACCCAGGCGTTTGCAGAGACACATACATCACAGTGCGTTTTCAAGCGGCAAACTCTCACTGAAATAAAAAGTGTCACAGTGGCTGCAGATGTGAATATTAATTCAGCACAAAGTTCTCTAAAGAACAAGCAGAGCTGCAAGTTCCCGCATACTCTGTACAATGCCCCAGAAAGCTGCCTTTACCAGTAGCACAAAGACAGCTGAAAAGTTTTTAATTTGGGATCTTTCACAGTGAGAAGAAAGAGGTCGTGCATGGTGAGCAGCATATTTAATTTTGATGCGAAAAACTAGGAGCAATTCTAGACACGAATACAAGACGTTGCAGGCTCAGGTCGTGCAGAAACAATAAAGGGTAAAAATGGGTTAAATCCCATTTACTAACAGTAGAAATGAATGTTATTGTTACAGTAGTGGGAGAAGTATCGTACGATATTATTTTGAAGTATCTGTAATGCCTAGAAGTTTGATTCAAGTTTTTAAGTGGGAGAAATATTTAGAGACTTATCCAGGCATCTCACTTACTCTCAGCCGACTGCAGGTTTCCCTAAACTTATAAACAGAACCTTCGCATAATCACAGAAACTAGAACCATTGACTGACCATGGGCCATGTGATTAGTAAAAAAATCCACTGAAATAAATGAAACCTTTTAACGAAATTGCTTCTCTCATAAGAGCAAAGTAAGTCTGCGTCCTCCAGGTGCACAGAGCTTTTGTGCAGGTGTTAATTTGCACCAATAATCAATGGAGACTGAAGGGAGCAGAGAGAGCTGTTGCGTTGCACCATCAACCTTTTGTCTGTTTAAATAGCCTCAGAGCAGAAACGTGGATATAAAGTGAGACGGTTTCCCTGATCACTCACGTCACGCTGTGCTGCTCCTGTGCAGAGATCCTGCAGACTCACTGCAAACACACTCGTTAATAGAATAATAGTTTAGAAGCTAAACCAGATTCCTTCTGAAAGATGCGCTATAGATGGATAGAAGGATAAGGTAAAGAGGGGGGGGGCAGGCTGTTCCTGACTTTCCCAGCAGCCATCTGTCTCTGTTTGAAGAGTATGACTGCTGTCAGGTTCCTGTGACGGAGACGTAAATAAACAGGAGGATCACAGCTACTTATCTCTGCTCATTTCTCCTCGTTAACAAGACAAACACCAGCGATCCCGTCATGTTGACTGTCTGTGTGTGTCTGTGTGTGTTACTGTGTGCAGTACAGTAAAAAATGCTAATCCAGAGGGGCTACGAGTCTAGCAGCTACATCTGCTGCTGAAAGAATGTCGATTTGTCGTGGCAACACATCCTGCTTGCTTGCGATGGAATCGACGTCCAGATATGTCGAGTCTCAGATGATGAGCAGGATCTGTATTTTCATATTGAAGTGACTTGTAGAAGTTAGTTGATTTGTATGAGTAGCACCAGACCAGTCGATCCTTTCTCCAGCTCCTCGTGCATTAGTCTTAAATGAGACAGTACATTACGATCGGTCAGATTGTTTACAAGGGAACATCTCACGTGCTGCAGCTTTTCTGTCATCTGTCCGGGGTGTACTCCACCTTTTGCCCGGTAACACCCAGCAGTGGCTCCAGCCCCTCTGGGGCCCTTAACAGGATAAGTGGTTCAGGTATTGGATAGATGTACTGTAGCTTTCATTTAGGTAGGTGATCTCATTTTCCACTGGCCCTCCACCATCTCCCTTCTTTTATTAGATTTGAGTTGGGACGCTAAAATTGATCCTGCATACGTTTAAAGTTCTACATCTCCCACACAAGATGAAAACGTTTCTATGCAACATCTTTGACCAGAACGGTCTTGAAAGTGTTGCTGGAACATGACATGAGGTGTAATCCGAGTCCAGAAAGCTCATCACACGTCAGGAGCAACACAGCGACGCATCTGCGACTCGTCATACAAAACAACTGCACAACATCTGCTTCTGGTTTGACGTCATGGCTGTCGGCTGTGCATCATCGGTATCCTTTACGCGTGGGGTCATGTCAGACTTTATAATAAACAGCATGCGCGTTTGTGTGTCGCTGTGTAAAGTCAGCTGTAACGAGACCTCGGCCCGCCTCAGGTCTGCTCACTCACTGCAACGTTGCACTGAGAGACACCATCTGCAATTCAAATGAGCAATTTACTGATTAGCTAATGGAGCAAAAACGTCTTAATGCCGTCAAGTAAAATGTAAAACTCTACATTCAGTGTTTTTACAAAGCAGAGAACAGTTAGAAAATAATCTCTTAAGCAAACATACAAGCACAGAAACAAGCTCGTTTGTCTCTGAATGTCAGCTAATTGGGGAGATATGGGGGAAAATGTCTTTGCTGTTGAGCCTAATTAGGGAAAAACATTCCCACAGCAGACAAACCAAAGGCGTCCTCTGAACAATCTGTGGCTTCATTATGATGTGAAAACACAAGCGTTCATCTGCTGCTGTGGAAGTGGAGCAGCAGGTCAAAGACCAGCAACGCCAATGTAAAAAAAACAGCAATAAAATCAGGAGAGATTACTACGCTGTCGCTCACGTGGATCAGAGGAAAGTGTCCTGTAACCTCCAGCAGAACCAGGCTCAGGGTGGGGCTGGTTTATGGATGGATAAGGAGTTCATTTCACCATCTTTAGCCTTTAGTCTGCCCCAAAAACAAACCAAAAAAAGATGTAACAGCAGACACATGAGCACTAAGTGAAAGTCCCAGTTAATGACCAGGAAAAGGAGCAACTCGAATGCATGATTCACTTTTCCACACGCCTGCACAGAGCATGCGGCGCTGCCGTCAGGTGCAGGCAGCTTGTGATTGAATATTTGTTTTATAGCCGCACGTTGTTTAACAGTGAGCAATGATAAAAGTGCATTACGGAGATGGATCTGTGCTCAAAATGAGGATTAATTAGACGAAGAGAAGCTGCTAGAGATGAACATGCTCCTGATAGAGTAGCTTTTGGCGTTTTTCCCCCTCTGCCTATAAACATGCGGCGTCAAACAGCGCTGCTATCGGCCTATAATTACAACATCAGTCATTATTGATCATTGTCACTTTAATAAATAGCTCTCAACATTTTGAAGAATTTGCCTAAGATGAGACACCAGGCAACAAAGCCGGGCTCTCTGCATTAATCCCGAGGACATGCAACGAGCAGCGCAGGCCGAGGCGCCGACATCAACATTCAAATGGTGTTTTCAGAAAGAGGAGAGTGAGTAATGTCGACTCGGCCTCGAGGTAGCACTTCAAGGATACGCGGCTTTTGTTTGCATTGCTTTGTTAGTGTGTGTGTGTGTGTGTGTGAGTGAAATAGCTGCAGGGAAATGTCAGTGTCATTCCGTTGTGTATCAAGGTAAAACACGGAGCGATATGAATTCCACTCTGTTGTAAGCTCCTGCACTCGTGTGCGCACTTCAGGGTGAAGCATTCGCCTTTGCTTCTGTTGTGTGTCCGTCTGTAATTATTGTTTCAGTACAGACGAGCGCGCACAGAGAAGCCAAACAACACACGCACATGACATCAGGACTGAACGCTCAGTTCTGTTCAAGCTAACCTCTGATGCTAGGAGATCAATGATCTTTCCTGAACCTTACCAAAGGTTTGTTAATGTGACCCTCACAGCAAAGGTCCATGTTTTCGGCCTTTAGATGTCCACTACCATCTTGCTACCTCCCTATGAACTCTTCACAGATGTCTTTGTGCCTGAGTGTCCACACAGACAACGTGAGCTGACTCCAGATGTGCCAGAGCAGATCCAGGTCGTGGTTATCCTGCAGGTGCTGCTCAGTGGTAGCTGGACGTGCCGTCATAGGAGGGAGGACGATCAAGATCAAGAACTTCAGCCAAGTCCTCCAGGGCAAAAACAAGACACGTGTTTTATTTCACAATCATTGACGCTATTCAGCTGAAGCAATTATCCACAATTACTCACACCGAGTGTCAATCAGCACCGTCTCCATCTGCAGACAGCTGCCGTCCTTAGTGGATCTAATAGCGAATGTGAGTTCTGTATAACTTGTAACGTGAGGTAAACAGTGATGAAGTGACACAGCCTCACGCTACAGGCCACAGCCGTGTGGGGTTATGCACAGTTACGCTGTACCTGTCCTGCAAACACCTGCTCCTGAACACGCTCCTTACAACTCGATTAGAAAAACAGACTCACTCTGGTGAACAGAGAGAGGAGAGACACTGGCAAGCGCTTCCTCTTTGTGGACATAAATGGCAATAAGCCATCAATTAGAGCAAGACATATATCCTGCAGCCTCTGGTCGAGTGGAGGAGGAGCTGCGAGGAGAGAGAGGCCCAGCCAACAAAACACAGAGTCCTCTTATGAAGATTTATCTGTTTCCAGGAAAACTCGTGTCAGTGGTGAAGGCAGAGAGGCTGGGATGCATTCCCAGCTGTTGTGTTAGTATGTTGTATGAGCTTAATGTTGTCCTGAACTGAATGACACACTGATAACGTCCTCTGAGCAGCCTGCACATTCAATACCAACGTTTTAAGAGTTCCTACATCACGGGTTGACCTGGTCCAGCCCACCTTCGTGTCAATACATCTTCCTTGTGGTCACACGCTGCCTCCAGTTGAATTGAGTGGAAGGATTTGGCACTTGAGGCAGCAGCCTGCCTCTGTTGTTCGGGCTTTCATGGTCCCACTAAGAGCTTATTGCCGCGCTTGATATTTTAAAAAATACGGGATCAAGCTAACTGGGCCAATCCTGAACCTGTCTCTCGTAGTTTTTCTCACACAGCAGGAGGACAACGCCCTCAAGGTGTTTGCCTCTGATGTGTGACATTGTGGTAGAAAACTGTTTTACTCTTCTATTTCGAGCTGCATTGGTTCTAATTACGCGTTGGTACTGAAGGTTTCTGATGGAAGCTGCAGTCGTTGGTACACACGATGGTTTGTTTCATGTGTGATTGGAAAGCACCTCAGATAATCTGTGGTCCACCCAGCAGGGAATTCTGGCCTTCCAGAAAACGCCAGATTTATAAACTGCTTCTTTAATTTAACACGCTGAACTGGGTTTAACCTGTTGAAAACAGTTTGAAACGTCTCTTTTACCATTTGCATGATCTAGAAATCGGGTTGTTATGTAACACAAAGCAACACACACAGCAGCGCTGTGAAAAGAAAGTAAGTAGCTCACGTTCAAACACTTACTGTGATCACGTGTGTTAGTTCAGACTTCATATTGAACCTTTAAAATTTAGTACGCATGCACATTTTGTCTTATTCAGTAATAATGTCTAAAATTTTAATTCTGTTTTTTGTTGCTGTCACAGATGTTAAAGAAGTAAAACCCCTGAAAAGGAGACACAATCACATACTCGCAGCAGATTTTATGACACTTTTACTGTTAAAACAACAGAATTATTTAAGGAAGTCTGTTGAAATTCTAGGTTTCAAAGGTTAAACACTGACACCTCTATAGGTGTGGTATGGGTTTGCCTGTCACAGGCCACGCGATCCTCCGCGTCCTCATCAGTATTTTAACTAACGCTCCCAAACTAGCAGTATTCATCCCGCTGTACTTCCAAATGCTTTGCTGCTGGTGGGAAGCAAAGTGAGGCAGCAGTTGTTGTGCACAGAGTAAATGGAAGGAGATTGTTCCAGAGTACGAGCGAGCCAATAATGGCATCATTATCCTCCACAACAAATATAGAAAACATCATTTGAGCTCAGGTTTCTTTGAATTATTTCCAAAGTGCTTTGAGGCCTGAGATGTCACTTCTCCACCCCCCACCCCCCCAACACCCCCCGACTACCACCCTGCTATCGAGTTTGCAGAAATGCATGCAGTCACTTTGAAATTCACTGTGCTGCGTGAACAAACACACACTGTTGACAAAAAGGTTTTTGTTTCACAATAATTTGATGCTTGAGGTTAAAAAAGGCTCACAGGGAGCGTGTGCGTGTGTGTGTGCGTGTGTGTGTGTGTGTGTGTAAGACTGTGTCTCAGGCCATCATGCTTCAAACTAAATAAAAACTGCATGTGTCCTCAAAAGTTACCAAACAGTGGTTCATACGTTGCACAGTACAAAGCCTGCCTGTAAAACCCCTCTTACCCTGATAGCAGCGTTAGCAGTGACACGTTTTACCACCAGGAGCCTCACAACCATCTCCGTCTCTCACGGAGGATGATGGTGTTTTGTTTTTATCGGTAGCCGTGTGAGCCTGTTGACACCTATGTCACGGTTCCCACGGGCCGACGTGCCTCTGAACAAACAGCTTGTGGCAACGGGTGAGTTTCACAGCAGTGTTTGCGCAGAGTCTCGTGACAGTTATGATTTACAGCCAGAGGAATCTTAAATGTGTTTTCTACCATGAGGAAGAGCCCAGGCACCGGCACGTTCTCAGGAATCTTCAGCATGATTCGTCAGGGCTTCAGCGGGTTCATCCTCCCTGGGTTAATGATGGGAGACAGCTGTTCATGTTTCTGGACAGAGGCAGCTGAATGACGAAATAAAGAATCTGTGGGTTTAATTGTCTCGGCAGAACTTCAGCGGTGGAGTTAAGGAGAGTTTCATCCAGCACTTTCATCACTTTCATCAAACAGGTTAATGCACAGAAATAAAACTGTTTCGTTCTATATGTTTTTATTTGAATAACAAACTGTTTAATAACTGTGTTTTAGTGAAATTCTTCTCTCATTGTTTTCATAACCCTTTTAAGATGAGCTGTATTTAAACAGTTCCTTTATGGAGTGGAAACAAATGAATGAAGTTAGTGCATTGAACAACAGCTCTTCTGGCCTTGAGACTAAAACTCTCTTTTAGTTCGATCATTTATAAAAACATGCACAAACACATTCACATCAGACTTTGGTTTCACTGTCGCCTCCACCAACTCTGCCTCTTTACCTGCTGAACGTTCACATACGTTCACTGGCTCCCTGTAGACTTTGTGTCTCCACAGTACGCTCTGGTGGGGTTAGTGGGAGAAGGATGAGAGCAGCGGACCTAGAAGCTGACCCCCACCCTCCGAGCCAGGACGTACATGAGTTAAACATAGGAACCAATTAAGAATGAGACAATCAGAGTGTTTAGTTTTTCAGTTCTGCATTCCTCCTGCTGTGTGTGAATCATGGCCGAGACCTTCTTGATCCCTATCGCAAATGGCCCCTTATCAGCCGAGAACCCCCTCCTGAGAAATCCATCTCTTTCTTTTACACACAGCACTCATGAAGGAATTCCAATAAGACGGCGTAAATCAAGACTAACACGTCCCTGTTCTCAGGGCTCCAGCAGAATCAACAGGAGCCTGGCGAAGGTCCCGAAAGCAGGACCGTGTCGTGAAGCGGCGCTCGTAACAGGAGTTATTTGATTTGGCTGGCTAAGCACAACCGGGATGGGTATGTTCAGCATTCTTTAGCAAATGGGCCATGTTACAGCTATTCTGCACTGGAGAGGATTAGGAGCGAGCGGATCAGTCTGAAACAGCCTCTCTCTCTGCTGTGTGTGGGTCTGTGCACAAACGTGGTCCAATACAGGACGGGTTTCACTGGCATCATCCCGCTTTCCACACATCCGTACGGGTCATTGTGTTGAAAGTGTTCTCCCAGAACGTGTGAACTTACCTGAGGGCTCAGGTACATCACGTACGCCTCTGATGTCACAGGTCTCTGTTGTTCTGAATGGTCCATGTTGGATACTGTTTCTTCTTCTTCACTCTGGCTCTCGAGCGTAGCGTGGAACCTCTTGTTGTTCCACCTGCTCAGCAGCCAGCACGCAGTGATGGTGTCTACAGAGGAGGCAGGAGAAGTTCAGAAGGAGCTGCTCAGACTGACGGTAAACGCGTTTCTGGTCTGAGCTGTGACCTCGGTCTCCTGCAGATGCTTTGAAGGTGCTTCCAGCGCACATGCACCGTTATCGTGAAACAGGTGAAACGGGAAATGCGTCACACAGGAATGAGAGAGAGAAGGTACCCTCGGTCTCTGTAACATATACATCATTTATTTCACATTTCTTTTTAGTGATTTCTATATGTGAAACCCTTGACGGGCTGCCACTGGTTTGAACTCAAGGTGTGAGCATGTGCAGTTTTTAATCCAATAAAACTTTATTGCATCAGGCGTCTCTAATTGGTAAAACATGAACTATATACCCGCTGAGGTCACAGCGGCTGAAAACCTGCACTACTTTCTCTAGCGGGTTCCAACACAGCACTCGCTCCAACGTATTTCTTGCTATTGCGTGTCTGCCAACAGCGATCGGACTTGTGTCGTTTTCAGACATCATCTGTTACAGCTGCAGCCCTTTGGAAACGGAGACAGCTTCCCTGTATTACACACTGGCTGCTGAAATGCGAGCGCGGGCGGCTGCCCAGCAATCGCTCACTTGAAAGTAGAGGTTTGTGAAACGCAGCCGTGATTTCTTTCTCCCATGTAGTTTGTACCGTTGAACTACCATTCATCATGTCTGTGACCAGCCAGACGTCAGCAGACGAGGTCTTCACACCGCTGACCGGAATCCTCTCAGACACACTCGGCTCACACAACAGCAGTGTTTGAACAGCTCCTAAATAAAATGTCAAACGGCCTCAGCAAGCGCGGTCTCTAGCAGTGACTTGTATTTAATGGACAGGCGCGCTGATTGATGTGTTTGCACAGTCCTACATGTTAAACTAGCGGTTTGCGCTGAGACTATCAATATATTTTCTTTGGCATACAAATACTTGGTTTAGAGGAGGCGCCCTGAGCAGCTGCTGACTCGCTTTTCCCCAGACTCGCTCTTTAAGGAGTCTCTTTAATAAGCTGCATGAGGGATGAGCAAACGTTTGTAGTATCCTCAATAAAAAATGTACATACATATGTACAGTACTTTTATTTCCTTACGTTTATTTGTCCCTCACACGCGTTACTGCCTTCAACCTGTGTGCTACACGTCGTAAGTGTGTTAGTGCTGTTTCACGTTACAAAGCACACACACCTGACAGAGAGCGTAGAGAGAACACACCTGGTCCAGGTGATCAACAGTAAGGAGGGCGGACAGAGCTGGACCACTGTTGCCTGACGTCTAAGTGCACTCGTTACCTGCAGAAGAGCTATAAAAAGACAGTTTGACACGAGCAGTGCAGGATTCTTGTGTTTTACTGGCCTGTTAATACTTCTACTGGTTCATAGTCATCCTTGAAATAAAGACACAGAGAGATTGAGTTTAGTTTCACAGCAGATTAAAGTCACACATACAGTATCTGTAGTAGTGCGTGAGCCGCAGCGAGGTGACGTAGCTCTCTCCTCCAAAGTCCATATCAGGAATCATTAAGTAAGCATGAGCTTTCAAAAGCACGTATTTATGTTTGAAGTAGATCAGGGTTTTCAATGTCTCTCTTAAGGCTCAAGGACCATGAAATTCACATCAATAGTCACTTATCTTACTCTAGATATGTGACTCTAGCGAGTATCTGCCCAAGTTGTTCTACAACGCTGAAACCAACAATCGGAGCTCAGAGTATTACAAAGAAGAGAGAAACACGGCAGATAAGGAACTAGTGGCGACATACTGCATGTGGAAAGTTTAGCCCATATGAATCTGTGGCACTTGACAGTAGTGGCTTTAAAATCCTAAGGAATTTATCTTCTGAAGAAAAATCTGTATCATAAAAACTTCTTTTCCTCTTTTTCTGCCAGATCTCTGCCAGAGAAACTCTTCCTCTTCAGAGTATAAGTGCGTACTCGTGTACGGGAAGACGCTGTGGTTACGACCTATGATAGACTGTGCAGCATTTACCCAGACTTTCACCCAGCGGCAGCCAGGACTGGCTCCAGAACCACCGTGACCCCTGACAGGAAAAGCAGTTAAGATAATGGACGGTCCAACTAAAGCGAGTGAAAAGGCAGTCATGTGGAAAGGCAAGAGTTAAGAGAATAATTGAATTACACATTTTTGAGTCACTCAATTATACCTACAATAGCTACTTTTCCATCAACGGATTCTAGTTGTGTTGCAGCACGGGTAGCTTAATGGTTTGTTCCAGTGGTTTGAGTCTGGCTGGGGACCAGGTCCTGTCTCTCTCTGGTTCTGTTTATTTTCTGCCTCTCTACTCTAAAAACCTTTTTCATGCTAAATCAATTCAATCCAGTTTTATTTATAAAGCGCCAATTCACAACAGGAGTTATCCCGAGGCACTTTACAGTGTGATAGGTAATAGGTAAATACTAAATAATGCACAAAACCCAACAATCCCGACAGTGGAGACAGTGGAGAGGAAAAACTCCCTTTAACGGAAGAAACCTCCAGCAGAACCAGCTCAGGGTGGGCGTCCATCTGCCTCGACCGGTTAGTGGACAGAGGAGAGAGATAGAAGAACAGCAGGCAAATCAAAGAGAACAACAAGGGGCAGCAGGTGAAACACCAGGCAGGTTGGTAGGACCAGCAGCTGCACACCGGATATTAGAGAGCTCCGAGCTGCAGATTCCTGCAGAAAGGTATAGAGAGAGGGGGACAACTAGGAAGAAGCAGAATTACAGGAGAGAGAAGACACACAGTTAGCAAATGAGCTCTAACTATAAGCTTTATTATAAAGGAAGGTTTTAAGGCTAATCTTAAAGCTAGAGAGGGTGTCTGCCTCCTGAACTGTAACTGGGAGCTGGTTCCACAGGAGAGGAGCTCGATAGCTGAAGGCTCTGCCTCCCATTCTACATTTAGAGACTCTAGGAACCACAAGTAGACCAGCACTCTGAGAACGAAGTGCTCTGCTGGGATAATAAGGTTCTATGAGGTCTTTAGGATATGTTGGGGCCTGATCGTTTAGCGCTTTAACGTTACACTTTACTTTAAAAATTAAAAAAATGGTCTAGACACATAGGAAATGGAACAACTTCAGGTTAATAAGTAGATGTGGGTCATACCTGAATCAGCTGATGTCTACTGAGGTCCAAGAATAAAGTAAAGAAACGTTGTTCCCGAGCAGCACAATGGGAGAAAACTGCACTGATGACGCTTTCTGTAGCATCGTCGCTGACAGAGACGCCCTCCCTTAGGAGAGGGTTGTTAGACAAACTGCGTGCTGTATTTGATGTAAAGGTGAAGCGGGCATTTCCAACCTTCAATCTTACCTTAAGTTGCACTTCAGGGTAAGTGTATGTGTGAGTGTGGCTCTGACCCAATGTTAACGAAGTTAAATATGACTTTCTCCTGCGCTCTCTGGGCTCTAACAAAGCGGTGCATCACCCACGACCGCTGTCCACCACACTCCCAGTGTTGCACGACGGCACACAGACAGAAAACCTGTGAGAGGGGTCGAGTCTGGTTCGAATGAGTTTCCTCCCGGGTGTGTTGTGTGTTGCAGTTTGATTGATGCTATTTTTCAACTCAGTGAGGACCAGAAAATTGCATCACAAATTGAGCAAATGGAGTTGTCGCAACGACGGGTGTCTTATCTGTGTCTCCAGTGTGTCAGGGTTTGTGTGTGTGTGTGTGTGTGTGTGGGGGGGGGGTCACCACAGAAATGCACGTGCCTGTCAGGATGAGTGTTGGCATAAATGTATACATCAGTGTGTGTATATTAGCGTGTGTGTGTGTGTGTGTGTGTGTGTGTGTGTGTGGGCGCAGAACTCAGCACGCCTGATTGTATGTTCTACCCAGTGTTTGATGTGTGTTGGGAGGGTGGGGGGTGGAAATGGGTCATGCCTAATCAAGGGAAAAAGACATCTCTATCAATGTCTGCTCCCGACAGATGATAACCTAAATGATGATTTCGCCCGACGTCTCCTCGTTCATTCCTAATGCTGTTTGCTCGCTGTGGAAGTGGGGAAGCGCGGATCTGATCCGGAGATAAATCACGCAGCAGATATCGTTGATGTTACACTGTTTGCTCCTGGGGGAAGATCCATGTGCACCATAAACCCAGCTGTTGGCATTTCACGTTTGTGTGAGTGAGTGTTCAGTCTGTGTCTTCAAATTAATGAAGATTAGCAAAGGTCTGAGCGAGAAAATGAGGAAGTGAAGGGGTCAGAGCCTAACAGAGGGAACACGTTATTAAAGGTGGACTAATCAGGTGGGATAGAGGGAAATCAGGCATAATAATCAGAACAAGGCAGGAGCAAAATTCAGCAAAGGAAATATCCAAGAGGTGATGATGACAAAATCTAACCTCACATCCACTGTAGATTGTATTAGTGTAAAAACATTCAGTGAATTTTGTGACTGTATTTATTTACAAGTAACCCAGTGTATGACTGTACTTATGGTTGATTAAATTAAATAATAATAATAATTTGTCTAGGTATTTATTTATTTAATGACACATTTAAATGGCTATTTAAAGCTTATTATATTTCATGTATTGTGTCACTGCTCCATAGTTAGAAGCCGTAAAAGGGGTTAAATGGCTAAAAAGTCAAAAAGACAAGTGTGTTTCAGAACAGTGTGTTAAAGTTTAAAAGATTGTAGCTGATTAATACAATTTCTTAAATAAATTTAGCTCTTTTTTAGTTTGAAAAACGATGAATTACTTGACTATACGTTTCCTAACTAAGTCTATTATTGAAATTAAAAGTAGTGCTTCTTCATTAGACTGTAAATTACTGCAGAGCGGAGGAATCGATTAATACTTTGTACTTCACTTAAAACGTACAAACATTTCAAAAAGGCTGTTGGAGAAAAACAAACTTATCACAGCCAGACAGAAATGAACGTCTCACCCGTAGATCTTCATCAGCCTCTAGAATTTTATAGGTTTTCATTTAAAAATGCAATCTCTGTTTATTTAATTTACAGGACACGTGTCCGTGTGTGTCTTCTTCTCCACCGTCGCAGCGCCTATTAATTACTACTAATTAATAACACCTTATTGTAAACAACGTCATTAAAACGTTTTGCTTTATTTGATGTTTTCATAAAAGCGTGGGAACAACACTGTAAATATCAATCAGTAATAATAATGGTAATGTACTGGCCTAATTTAACATCATTTAATTATTATTTGAGATTATTGACCAGAGTTTGTGAAGGAGCATAAACCTCCAATGTGTAAAACGTGATCTATTTTCCTATAAATAAAACATAACCCAGGAAGGTTTTATCACAGAGATCCAGCTGATGCTGTAAAACAACATATACTGTATGTGGGGAGAAGAACGAGCGTCCTATCAGAACGCCTTTCAACCTAATCTGTCACGGTGGACAGTGCAGCGCTTCAGCATCCTCCTCCCTGTCCTGATATGCTTGACTCAGGCCTGTCTCAGCAAAAGGCTGCATAACACACTGTGCCACAAATATTAGTCTGGCATTACTAGGCCTTGAACCCACCCCCCACCCACCCACCAACTCCCCAGGGCGGCAGTGGCACTATTTTGGGCCTCTGGGCAAAATGCTTGACATACTAATTATATAACAGAGATGCAAGCTCGCTTTTTGCTGCTCCATTTCTTTTCTGTGCTGTAGTTTAATGTTACGCTCGCTCGTTCTTCATCAGCAGACAGTCCTACGCAGCGTGTGCGGCATAGTGGAGAGCAAATCTATCAGACAGGGGCTGGTGTGGAGTGAGCAACGCGGGAAAAACACCTGGTCACTCGAGCTCACTGAGGTCTGGAAACACATTCACAAGTTGCAACTTAAAAATAATACATACAAAAACGCTGACGGCCTCAAAGCGAACAGACCGCAGCACATTATGACACATTAAGCTTAAAATATTGATGTGGAAATGCCGTTGTATCTTTTCCTGACAAACACATGAAATGACGTATTGTGAAACCAAAGGGCTTTGGATCGTTTTTCAGTAACAGCCTCAATACCAAAATTACAAAATTGCCCTATTTTACTCTGGGGAAAAGGATTTGGCGGTAAATTGCAGCATTTTTATCACGAGGTAACTGTGTGAATGTGTGTCTGATGTGTGCTGGAGTGCTATCTGTGTTTCTGCTGAATATGCATGTGCGTGTCTGTTTTTCTTGTTTGTAGCAGTGATTTATTTCTTTGTCTTTCTCCTAGTGACTCCAGTAACACAGACATACGGGAGGCAGCGGCCTCCAGAACCGCGCTGGTTCGCTGGTGTGTTTCTGCTGAGAACAACCTCTATGCGGCTCAAAAACACCACGTTTAAATCACATGTTGTATTTTCTCTAAGTGCACAGTTATGCTTTCTATCGCCGAGATCATTACTTTCATGGCATGAATGACGAATCAGAAGAATATGCTGTAGCACAGAACCGGATCTTCTTCCTGTGTTTACTCTCTGGTTCCCATCCAGACCCATTTAATCGGTGCATGTGCATGTGCAGATATCCTGCATGATTTGCAGTCACCAAGTGGAAAACAGACCACGTTACAGACCCGATTACTGAGAATATTCATCGATCCCAAAGATCTTCTTTAGTTGATAGGTGGAGAGTTGATTAAGAAGATAAACTACACACAGTACTACTATACGTTTGAGGCGGACTCTGTGTCTGCAGCATTTGTGTGCACGTGTTTGTGTGTGTGTTCATGTGTGCAGCTACACAGGCACAGAACATCGTCACTCAGATGTCCTCGCTGCTAAAACCTGACCTTTATCTGCTCCGTGGTCCTCGGTTGTGACTGCTAACACGTTCTCACGCTCCCGGTCCGGTCTTGTTATTGTTCCTCTCTTACTAAACTAATATTACATTTGAGCAGATGCCAGATTCAGGGCAGAGACAATGCAAAGTTTCCTGCCGAGGAGTGTCCTCTGTCCTTCCTCTGTGTACTCTGCTGTTATTCCTGGGACTGAACTCAAGGATTTTTTCGTGTTTGTCGGGCCCCCCCCCCCGACTCACACCCCGCTTACTTTCACGCTGCAGAGCTACAAGGACAATGAATTCTAAACAGGAGCAAATTTGAAGCAGTAGTTCATAATGTATAAGCTCTGTTGGAATTATTTAGTGTGTGTGTTTGTGTGTGTGTGTGTGTGTGTGTATGTGAAGCCTGTTTGCTGCAGGGTCTCTTGGGACTTTTATGAAATGAACTAATACTGAACAAAAACCACGACGTCAACCCTGAAACACCAAAGTTCTGACTGCATGAACATAAAACATCCGTTTATAATATTAGTTTTTTAAAATGCCGGAACGTGACACGTTCATCTCGTGCTGCCGTGCGTGTGGACACTGTAACGGTAACAGATCCTTTAGAACGGCGCTTCAGAGGGAGTTTGTGCTGTGATGAATGTGATAAATGGAGGAGAGGAAGGCTGACGACCGTGCGGTACCTGGGACCTGCACAGTCGAAGCGCTCATCTCTATGTGATTTCTCTTTTAAGGAAAACGTCCCAACTCGCTCAGCTTTGCGTCTCTGACGGGGCCACACACTCAGCAGAGTTTGATCATGCTGCCTCATAATTCTGGGTTGTTTGCGTTGTGGGTCAGAAGCATTTCTGAAAGCTGAACGTCTGGTTGGGCTCCTTGGACCCGGACTGCGGGTCAGCGGTTTCTAACCTTCTACATTCATCTCTTGAGGTTGATATATTGTCTGCATTAGGTGGGTTAGCAGTTTTTTTTTGTTTCTATGGGACGCTTAGTTCATGTACGTCTGCTGTGAGCGTCTCTCTGCAGGTCTGTCCACAGCTCTTCCACTGGATGACATTTGGTCTCTGACTTGAAATATGAGCTGTTAACAAATTGGATTGTTTCCTTCCTCTTTAGCCTCGGTGAAACCGCCCCCATGCTTCCAATTATGGATTTCACATTTGACTCATCAGGCCACTTCCTCTCAGCTGATCTTCAAAGAGCCGGTTGAAGCTTTGTGTGGTAAAGATGCAGCAACAAACACTTTTCACTGTCTGGTTTCAGCCTTGGCCTTTATGTGAAGAGATTCATCTGGATTCTCTGAATTCTTAACATTGATGATGATGATGATGATGATGATCCACACGTTCTCACTGATTATTTCAGCCCCTCGGGGGAACATCTCTTCGCTCTTAATATGCCGTCCTATGCATCATATCCATCACATCAGGCACAGCAACAAAGACGGAGCCCGATGCACTTTCAATGAAAGGTCAACAATGCTGTCGTGTCCGCCTGACCCTGTGTCCAGTACCCAACGACCCACGGGCCTCCTGATTCAACCCTGCTTTATCCTCCCAGACACCCCAATATCCTGAGTCTGAGTGGGATAAATCAAGCAGCGCTCCATGTCCTGCCTCACAGGTCCCTTCCTCCGTCCCAGTCTGTCCATCCTCCTCGCCCTCTCCTTCTTCGAACTGGCATCAAACCGCCGCTCCAGATGATGTCAGTTTTTATCTGTGAAAGGAAACATTAGAAATCTACGAACTCCTCTTCTCTCACCCCCCACCCCCCACCCAGCGCCTTTGAAATTTCTGTTTCTATTATAAGACTTTCATTTTCACAATGAGCAAGAGGTAATCACCTATCATATTTCCTGCTCGCGTTCTTCACCCCCTGTGTATTTTAAGCTGCATTGCTCGCTGCTGTCTTCCTTTCTACTCTTCTATTACTTTGTTGACATGGCTGTTAAACCGAAACTGTCAAACCACCCTGGAAGATGTATAATTAAAAAAGAAACAAGCAACAACATCAGGGAAAATTGGTTTTAATAGACAAATAGGTTTTTGTTGCAAACTTCAAAAACAAGCTTCAGCAGAAAAGCGTGCGCTGTTTAACTTTTATTCCAATGCACCGGCTGCGGATGTGCCGGTAAAAGCCTCATGGAAACAACCAGTTCATTAGTTTAATCAGCATTTACATGTATTAGATTTATTAGTGTTAGAAAATCTGTTTCATTTTAAATATTTTTCACACCATATTATGGAATACAGAAACATACGCCGACCACAGATCCGACCAGGGCCGTTTCTGGGTCTGTGGGGGCCCCATGCAAGATTATTCAGGGGGTCCCTGTTTTAAATCAATAGAATCATAGTAGGTTCTCAAACCTGAAATTAAAAACAAAGACTCAAATTGGATCCAACATGCTAGTTCAACTTTTGACTGATTGAGCTAACCTAGACACTCAATGACAGCGAAGATGTCTGCTTAAGAGAAAACCAAGTTAATACTCGTTTATACAAGTTTCTTTCAGCATCACAGAGTAAACATAATCTGAGAGACATTTGAATTATAAGCGGTATCTTGGGGGCCCCCTGGTGGCCACGGGGTCCTGTGCATCCGCACAGTCCGCATAGCGCAAGAAAAGGTACTGGACCAGACCAGACAACCACTTTACCGCCTATCACTTTCCACACCTGACGAACTCCTGGTGCTAATGTCCCACAAGCTTTAGAAGGACGTTTCACGGATGAGCTCACTGGCTCCTGGTCGACGAGGATTCTCTTTGAGCTGTTGCTAACTGCCATAAACGAAATTAATTAATTCATGTGTTAATTAATTTATTTATTTATTTATTTATCTACGGCTGCACACAATGCAGCCGTAGATAAACTGGAGCCAATTATTGGAGCCAATTATTAGTGGGGGAGCATGGAATGCTCCCACACTATTGATTTCCTCTTTTTTCTTTATTATTAGGTGCCTGCCATATAA
>JAUMTR010000009.1:17305922-17321191 GCA_032270685.1 Microctenopoma stevenorrisi | reverse complement strand
CGTCAACTTTTTCACTTTGTCAACTTTCATCAACTTTTTGTCCATTTTGCAGCTTTGTGCAAACTTTTTGAAGTTGTTTTGACTTTGTCAACTTTGAGTCAACTTTTTCAACTTTGTCAATTTGAATTAACTTGAAAAGACGCCGATTGGCGTCTTTCGGCGACAGTCATGCTTCCCCACGCGATTTCTTCTGAAATTGCTAAGTCTAGTTATCTTTGTCTTTCCACCCCCGGGGGAACCAGGGGGCTGAAGCCGGAGCTGTGATGGTCAAAGGGGCGGGTGTATGTGCTGGCTGAGGATGGGTGTTGATGGTGCACAGAGGAGCACATCAGAAGCTCCTGGGAAGAAAAAGGAGCTGTCTGGTTCTCCAGTCACCATAAAAACGTCATGAAACGAGGCCCCCGTTTTCTCTGTTTCCATGAGAGAAAGCTGGCTGTTAACCATTAAGCGGCCGGTCTGCTGAGCTGACCGTTGCCATAGAAACCAGCAATAAAGAAGTCTGGGAGAACGAGTCCTCTGGGGGGTAGTGCGAGTGAGGTTTTGCTGAAGGTCATGTTTGCACTGACCCCCACAGCCTTGTTACATTATATATGACCCATTTATGTCTTCATCCACTGTTGCAGCTGACCTTGGTGTTTACGAGGCCAGTGTGGCAGAAAGGGCCATCATACAACCCGCCTGATTCATGTGGCATGTCGGCCAAACAACGACTTGTTACCTCTTGCGCACCCACCTCGCTAGATTGCAGCAGGTTGCTATATATCAGCGCGCTGAGATGTAGTAGCTCGGGACTGGGGGCATTATTTTTGACAGGTCGATTTAGCTAGCCGCTGGGATCGATACGCGCGGCCGTACCATCTAACAAACGCGGCGCTTCTCCAGCTCCATTATGTCTTTTTTCACATTAAAAGACAATCAGATTAAAGGGATATTCTGTAAACAATCACTCACCTTTTATCTGTGACTGCTTTGACATTTTGATGTGGCCATTTCCTTCGGCTCCGTTACCTTTTACCTGGCACTAGAAACAGCTTGTCAACAACACTCTGTGACCTGCACGGAGCTGGTTGTGCGCCGAGGAAGCAGGAGATGAAAGGCCAAATGTTCAAACACAGTAAACATCAGCGTTTGCCTTTTGTGACGGTGCATCGTCTGGGTTCAGCGTCTGCCTCCCTGATGCCTGCGGAGGCTCTGCAGACGGCGGTTACCTCGGCCTCAGGCAGGATGACAGCTCATCAAGATGACTGACAAGTTTGTGAGAGTGTGGGACTAACGATATGCTCCTCGTCTGAGGCTGAGGAGTCGATGGCGTCCTTTTAAGAGTTTTCATTCTGCTGTTGAGAAGTGACGGAGCTGCATTTTTTGTGCTAATTAAGAGCTGCTCACATTGTGTTGTGCAGCTTTGATGAACCTTGTTGAAAAGTATTCCCTTCTTCTTACGAAGCCTTGTGTTAAATCCTGATGTGTTGGGCTCGTTAACTCTCTCTTTTGTCGTGAAGATGGTTTTAGATGTCTTGTTTTGTAAAGTTGATCTCAGGCCTCTTCCTGATTGGACAACTGCTGGTGACGCAATTTTTATCTAAATAAGACTAGTAACTGGCAGCACTTTTTTTTTTCTCATTTCATTTTTGTTGTCCGTCGGCAGATGGTCCTTCAAGTCAATGCAGCATTAGTTTTGTCAGATTACATGCAGTATAATTAGCATCATCTGCGACAATGGCAGCGTTTTGGTTTTTTTCTACCTCTGTGCTAAAGAAGTTTTTTCTCTGGTTAAACTCGATTCATTTCCAGAAGTGTCACAGATGACTGTTAACCAAACAGCCCCTCTGAAACGCCACCGCTGACTCTGTGCCACCAACAGCTGGTTTCCGTTGAACAGTCTGTTGCCAGTAGCAACTGCTGCTGTCGCGGCTTTGGAGCAGCCTTTCCAGATCCATGACCAAACAAATATTGACATCTATCTTTAATCTGCAGCTCTTCTTCACACGCTGGCCGCTGAGCATCGTCTGTTCGATTTTCTCTTCTCAGTTCACTGCCGCCCAGGCCAGCCCGTGTGTGTATATAGATACCAAACTTATTTTAACTGGACATGAGACGATTGTACAGTAAACCAGTGAAGTAATAGATGCAGTTTTATTGATTGACAATGATTTATTGTCTTTCTGAAACTGTGTAATCCTAATCTCGCGCACATGTGCAGTCTGCAATAAGGAGATATGTGCATTATAAAAAGTGCATTTGGAAGGTTCATTTCAGTCCTGCAATGAAAATATACAGAAGATTAAAAATTCAAATAAAATAGATCACAGAAGACACAAAAGCAGCTTTTTTTTATGGATGACAGCAATTTGTGGATATGTTTTCACTTCGTACCAAGCATTTGAATATCATCATAAAACTGTTTCTAGGAGCAGAAATATTCCCTGCATCACGAGTGGCTTCATATTGAAGAAATATTTCTGCCACTGATGTGGAAAGTGCAGTTTACTGTGCTCTGCTGGTGATAAAATTGGTGGGGGAGAAAAATGCAAAACAGTTTCTTGAACATTGCAGGAAACATTTTCTTAACGGGGTTCAGAAGCTGTTTCTTCAGCAGCCTGAGACATAAATTTCCACGTCTCTTTTTTGGAACGCTCTCACGTCGTTACTTTATTTTCTAAACAGTTTTTTTTTTAAACCATTTTTCATTGCACGCTGTTATTTGCTTTGAGTGGACACTGCACATTTGTCTCTCCGCTCCGCGATGCACCTGTGTACGACGGCTGAGCGTTGGCAGACGGTTCAACGTGATTAATCTCGTTTGCCCTCCTCCACTCTTGACCCTCTCACACTGTCTCTCAGCGTTCTCCTTGAGGTTGCAGCACAACACGGTGTCCCAGTTGCATGAAGGCGAGCCTGAGTGCATCTCGCCGTTGTCATCACAACCTCCAAAGCCACAGGCGTTTCTGGGTGTCGAGCATGAAGATGTATGTGGTTACAAAGAGAAAGAGCTATGCAGTGATTAATGAAGAAGAGGAACACACAAGCAGCACAGCGGATGACAACGCTTCGTTTGGAAATTCAAAAAGCAGGATTCGGTGCAGAGCAGGGAGATGTCTGCGCCCGGGTGTCATTTTGTATGAATAATTCCTTTTTATTTGACTATACACTT
Source organism: Microctenopoma stevenorrisi (assembly GCA_032270685.1). Lineage (NCBI taxonomy): Eukaryota > Metazoa > Chordata > Actinopteri > Anabantiformes > Anabantidae > Microctenopoma > Microctenopoma stevenorrisi. The sequence goes on along the minus strand of JAUMTR010000009.1, from coordinate 17,318,040 downwards.
TCAAAAGTTGGTTCTTTTGATCAAAACAGTGTCAGGTCTGTTCACAGGTGTGGCGGCGTCCTTGCATTTCATGGCGCGCTGTATTTGAAGAGCGCCGTAGCAAAATGTTTGAAATTCTCTCTGCACTGACGTACATAAAAGTTGCCAGAGGGTTTTGGATGGTACAGTGCAAAGCTGCCAGGGTCACGTGCATATACGCTGCGGTTTCATAAAATACAATCTTGAAAGAAACTTCAAATGTTAAACTGGGAAAAAAACAGTATGTATCCAACCTAAACAAGTATGAGGCATATTAAACCTTCCACAGAATGGTTGTCAATGTTTGAAGACGTACTAAGAGATGGAAACACTGCAGAAAAGACCTTTTTTGTTAATTTACCCAGTAACATCCAGGCCTGTTGCTGTTACAGATTTATTTCAGTCTTCAGAACAGAACTCAGGAGAAACATCACTGAAATTAAACGTGCACCATGATCCAGATGTTTCGGTTTTCGTCACGGAGCAACTGCTTCCAGTTCCAGTTTCCAAATTCTGATCAGTTACTGTTGTAAATCAATAAGCTTTAAGGCCACGTTCTCTCGGAGCTGAGGAAAATCCCACTGGAGTCACTTTCACCTACACAAACTGCAGAAAGAAGAAGAACATGCGGCAATTATCAGACGATGAACATGTTGATGATAAGCTACTTAGCATTTTAATATGTATTTATTGGAGGCTAATAGGCTGTGGGCTCATGAATATGCAGCCATTAGTGGATAATTGCTAATTAATTAGCATTGCACGCTCATCCACTTAGAGAAATATGAGGCCATTAAGAAGTAACCGATTGGTCGTTAGAGTCAAAAATGCAAATTAATGTTTACTCATTAGGAGGAACTCAATAAAAGGAAATTTTGGGGTTGTGTTGGGAGCTTTTGTCAAAAAACAGATCTGATTATTTTCAAAGCCTAAACAAAACTGCTAGTATCCCTTAAGCCAGCAGTAAGGATTTCAAGGATCTGTTTTAATTTCATGCCAGTGCTTTGGTTTTGTCGTGTTTCATTTTCTTCTAGATGGAAATCTCAATTTAAAGTACAACTCTTTATCTGCTCTCACAGGCAGTGCTGCAGAGGGCTGCTGTGTAACGCCACGCACAACATTTAACAAAACCTGAATAGGAACGACTCCTTTATTCAGAGCGAGCTGCGACAAAAATACTACTGAGCGCTGGCTGCTGGAGGAGAGGCAGGAGACGCAGTGGGAGAAGAAAAGCGTAGCTCAGTTCAATGGAAACGTGACAGGAGACGACAGACAGGGAAGTTTTCGTTTCAGTGAACTACTTCACTGCAGTTTTTAGGCTCTGCAGCTGCAAATATACCGTCTGCATGCGACAGAACGAGTGTGTCCTCCCATGCTGCACAGATCAGCAAGAAATAACGAAGTGATCAGTGATAACAGAAATGTATAGTAAGGTGAGTAACTGTGTTATTTCACACCGAGCAGGAATGATCTCAGATAAAAGACTTGAATGCATGGTTTATATATTTATCATTTAAAAGGTTGGATCTAATTCAACCCTTCAGCACTACTTCCTTCTTTGGGTTTTATTTGTAGTTGTATTTAAAGCTGCGTGCTGTTTTGTTGTTGGTATATTTAGGTGTATTCCTGCTCGGTTTGACCAGGCTAAGCTGCACAGCCAGTAACGTGATTCCAACTATGTTTATAGCTCAAGTTGAACCATAACAAAGTCGCCTCCGGGTGAAGGTCAGCGGACTGATTGGGAATATAAACGCCAGTGAACGGTCTCAAGGTGAAGCTTTCCATGCAGACGCTGTTTTACGATTGCAATTCATGTGGGCAAGTTGAGAGCCAAAGGGACAGTGACCGGCCCGTTGAAAGAATGCTGAGCGTCGGAGAGCCGAATGATGGAGACAGACCACTCAGTCACTTCTGAGCGTGATCAAACTCACGGGCACAGATATGTAATAACTTCACTCAAATGAATGATCCAGTCATCACAGTCCAGCTTTTATCACTGACTTCTCTAGAAAACTTGAACATCAGTGTGAGCAGTCAAAAGTCTAATTTCAGACATGTGCCACTGAATTTCTGGTCTGTCTGGTCATGTCGTACTTCTGTACACATCCGTAAAGATAAATAAGAGATCTTCTAAGCGTGTCTAATTAGAGATATATTTAACTTGAATTATGACTAGTCGACATCCAATTTTCACTGGTCTAAATGTAGTTCAACATATCTAGAATTCACATTACGGATATCTTGATTGTATATCCTGTTAAATGTTAAAGGTTCCTTCCATAGATCACAGAGATATAGTTAAGGCAGACAGAGTCATCTGGAGTGACAGGATGAGCCAGGATCAGCGCCACAGATTCAAACCCGTCTCCAAAACCACCCTGGCGTTCCAGCGTGGCCTGAAATGAATCCGATTTTCTCTCCGTCTTTCCCTACATCTCCCTCTCTTCTCCATGTTTGGGTGTGTAAAGTGGAAGAATGGGGGGGGGTGAAGTGTTGTCCCACTGATGCAAATAAAAGCCAAGAACTGTATTCTTTCATCAAAGCGATATGTAAATGACAGCGATCCCCGGTTAGGTTGCGGCTCCTCCAGGACTTGCTGCAGTAACAGCTGAGTCGCTGAGGGTTTTCTGTTTATGTCTTTCCTGCTTTTCTTCTCCCATCACGTTTCTCTTCATCGAGGTTCGGCTGAGGAAAACAAAGTGAACGTCCCATAATTCTGTCGCGGAGAAAAGCAGGAGGAGAAATTTATGCCCTTAATTAAGGAAGTTGCGCGGCCTTGGAGGGATGTTACTCCACTTGAGCCACTCCAGGAGTTACCGAGTACATCTCTCTCTCTCTCTCTCTCTCTCTGTGTGTGTGTGTGTGTGTGTGATGCATGTGCTGGTGGGCTCGAGCACATTCGTTGCAGTCTCGGGTGTTTTCTAAGGAGAAGAGCGAGGCAGACAGAGAACGAGCTGTAGAGCAGAAACGTGGCTGAAACCCACTCACCTGGTGCATATGCTCGACATCAAGACATCACAATGACAGCTTCAGTTTATTGGTTCTGGAGAAAAAGATTCATGATAGATGATAGATCATGAAAGGAAATGGGTTTTGTGGCGTCTTTCATCATTATAGTTGCTGCAGCCTTCTGTTGGCCGTCACTGGAAAAACGAAGCCAAAATATCTGGGTTCATCCTGCAGATCTGGAGCCAGATTCTGCACAGTCGTAACCACGGGTGGAGTCGAGGTATGGAACTCCCGCCCACAGACATATGTCCATCAGAGCCATGAGGTTGTTCAGTTCAATTCAAACCCAGTCTGTATTTTGATGTTAGCTTCTTCTCTTGACCTCCTGAAGAGAGAAGTAATGAGTTTGGACCTGAGGAGAACTTTTTTATTTTTAAAAATTCAATTATGAATTATTATTAAAGAAGATTGCTCTTTACCAGGACATGTTTGATATTTCTACCAGCTGGTTGTAGATGTCCTGTTGCTTGGTGTCGAGCTGCTCAAAGTGTGTTTTTCACGTCTTGCTAAACAGATGTAAAATGTTTTTTTCTTGACTTTTTGTTAAACTGAACTGTGTCATAACTGGAAACAGCTGCAGAAACATTTAGACTTCGCCTTTTATCATTGACTTTGTGTCGTCGGTGCTGTTTGCTCATTTGTTTTGTTGCGTTTATGTATTTGGCATCGGTGGAACTGCTCGTGTGAAGTCGATTTCTAAATGTCAATAGAGGTGTTTGAACTGCTGCGACAGAGAGAGAGGAAGAGACAGTGAGGATTTGCAATGCCTCTTTACCTTTCCTGTGTTTATTCGGGTTTTTAATCCTGTGCTCTTGGTTGTAACAACATCTATGTTGCAAAGAAACAGAAGCGCTGATATGATCCAGATCTGAAAACTGTAAAAGGAAGGAGCGAGACGAACAAAGGCACGGTGAGCTCATCAGAAACCTGTGGCTCATCACTGTAGGTTCATGGAGACTTTGTGTGTGTGTGTGCGTGTGTGTGTGTGTGTGTCAGCCTGACTGGGTGACTCCTGAGTGGAAGGGAAGGGGGAGCCCCCCTCCCTGCTGAGCTTTTGTGGTTCACTTTGATCCGGCGCTGTTGCCCATGTGAGAAAGTTCACGGTCACTGGGAGCAGAGCAGGTGAAGGGTTTGTGTGTGTGTGTTTATATTATATTCAGTGTTAATTCTACCGTAGGTAACGTTCAAGTCCATAATGCAGGAAAACCTGACATGATGGTCAAGTTAAGACACAACACGAGCATCCAACTCAGCAGCATCAGTGGTTCAGGTCATGGTTAATCTGCAGCACAATCATAAAACATACTGTAACACATGCAGACGTCTAATGATCTGAATCATCATCCACGAATTGACTGTGTGTGGTGGCTGTTGAAGCGCAGGTGGGTGAAGACTTCAGCCTGGATTGCAGCATCGTATTGATTCCACACAATGAATCTAAGGCTGGGTTAGGGTTAGGGGTAGGGTTAGGGTTAATGCTGCACAGTTACACAGACACGGCTGCAGAGAAATCGTGCTCCACGCAGACGCTCAGCTAATGATTCTATTGCCTTCACACAACGCAGTGAGACTCAGACAGTAGCTCTTGTTGTGGGAGCGAAGCCCAGAAACACCCAGCAACACTCTCCTTTCTGTTTCAAGCGGTGGCGTTTAGACTAAACAGCAAAGACTGGTTGCAAGTCTCGCTCTGGCACATCAAGGCAAAATCGTGTGGAGGGAAAATCAAGGGTGTTTCTCCGGAGCCTCCTTCAGTCACCAACACAGGAAAGAGTCTTCAGAAGAATCAATCCTGAAGACGAAACGGTGGAAATGAGGCAGACCACCAGTCTCTCGTCGTGTTGAAATGTAAAGTGTGCTCAAACACGTTCGTGATGATAACACAGTAGATGTTCGATTGCTCACGTGGCGACGATGGCGAGGGAGAAGGAATGGAGCCAAAGGTAAGTAGGAGGTAAACACATCAAAGGTCCATTAATGGGATTTAAAAAGTCTAATAATATATATCTATATGTATATCATTCAAATCAGCAATAAGGGAAAACTGTTGCCGTCAGTGATTAATAATGAGATTAGACGTTAAGATGCGTCTTTTATTCTCAGCTCAAACTGAATTTCTAACTAAATCCAACTGAGAGATTATTCGAACAACTTACGAACTCAAAAATGCACAAACTAGGCTCATGAAAGTCACAATTTCTGAAGTTAAGAGCTCAGCGACAGCCTGCACGCAGGAATCACAGCTCACCAAAGCTGAGCCGAGAATGGAATTCCTTATTTTCCCCAACGAGAGGACGCAAGAAGCTACAGATGAGATCAGTCACATTTCAGATTCCCTTTGCACACAGAGTCCGTACAGAGCAGCAGAAACCATGCAACCATTTGGTTCACATCCGGCGCAGCTGCTGCCTGGCGGGAATTTAAATTGGTGACACCTGATTCCCTCCTGCCTTCAGCAGCCCCCAGAAAGCCGAACGTCTGGGCGGAAAACGGCACAAGTGTCAAGAAACTCTCATTTTTTGTGTGTGTGTGTTTGGGGGGGGTGGTCGACGGACTTCAAGCCTGTCTTCCGTGCGTTGGCAGCTAACAGACTGGAGTAATTGGGATGTGGATGCGATAGTGATCAAACGAATCCCTTGCACACCCATCACACTTGATGAAAGCTCAACAAGGATGTGGAACTCGAGCCTTTGTAATTCCATGTCAGCGTGAGTATATGCGTTTGGATATGTCTACATGTCTCCGTGTGTGTGTGGCTGCGCTTGTTTGTGTGGTTTAAGGCAATTATTTTGTTTTTTTGTTGCGCCAGTCAATCCAGCATTATCCGGACTGACACGGAGCGCATTCAGATAAGTCGTCTAATGGCACAGATATCATAAGTCAACTCTGAGACAAATTTTAGACTCCCTGTGTGTGTGTGTGTGTGTGTGTGTGTTGCTAGGCTTAGTGAGGCAATATAATACCTCTGGGGTATTGAATTCAATTATCTACAAAATAATAGCGGAAAACAAAATTCACAATGTGTGGATTTGGTGTAAAAGTAATTATTTGAGTCTCTTGAGAGTGAAGAGAAAGAGCAGATTCCTCTAACGCTGTTATTACTGATGTCAGGAGAGATTGGAGGTAGATGGAGGAAACGTTGCTGAAGGTGGTTTACACCAGCCCCAGATTGTGTCTGTCATGTGATGTTTTTGTTGTTGTTTTTACATTTGAGTTGATTTTTGCATTAAGGTTCTTGTCTGCACGAGACAAGACACCAGCCGCCGTTTACCTCGCGTCTACGGTGAGTTATATGTGAAAAGCTTGACGGTTAAGGCTCCTTTAACTCACATCATCATCACATTTAAAAAAACACACATGACGGAGACGAGTGGCCTTCAGGGTAAAACAAACTAAACGTGGCATCGGGATGTTATTTTCTATCAGGTGATAAAGTGTGAAATAACCCCCAGAGTTTCCTGAAGTTTGTCTTCAGCGTAGCTTTCATCTGGATTCATCACCTCAGAAAGGCACAAAGGGGACGCAGATTATCGCCTCTCTCTGTGTTTCCCATACTGTAGCCCTCCACTCATATTACAGCACAGCTCATCCACTCTGCTCCGGAGGGAGTAGGTGGTAATAACCAGCGTGATATTGCGGCTGCTGTGTGTCTGTATAGGTGTGCTCTCACTTGCTCGTGTGTTTTCTCTTCCTGTTAACCTGCATGTCTGTGTCACCGTCTGTTACCACACTCTCTCACAGAGTCAGCCAGCGTCACTCCTGCAGGGACGGTCTCCTCGGTTAGCAGCTCCTCAGGCTCAGGGTTTGAACTGACTGGGACCTGTACAGTCTCCAAGGCGGCGTTGTGGTTATATTTACAGTGGTGACATGCTGGAGACGTTTCGTCTTGATGTTTCTCCAAGGACAGGTTATATGTCTCACAGATTTACTCGCCCTTCGTGCTAAATGACGACTCTTAGAGCGTAAAGCAAACGAAGGGATACATGGAAATGAACAATCCAAATGCGAATCACAAGAACATCTTTGTCTTCAGTTTGTCTGTTTGGCTTATTTCACAGTAACACGAAGCAGCCAAATGCAGACATGCAGTGCAAATACAGGTCATGATTTCAGGGGGGTTGGTTTTACTTCACATTGCACCATCCTTAAATATTTGGTTGAGTTTTCTGGTACTTATTTTCCTAAAAATATGAATAAATATACATAGGAAAAAGTAGAAGTGCTTTTGTAGACTGTGAAGTCCGTTTGGTTCCTGCTGACTGCTGCACTTTAGCTGCAGCGCTGCCGAGAGGAACAGATTGAGAGGAAAAAGCCCTGCTCCCTCCGTTTAGCGAGGTTCTATTTATTTTTAACCTATCTAGGAGGAAGAGCTGACAGTAGAGTTTCCCCTTTTTAAAAAATGTCAGTATCTGTTTCTAGTACATTAGTTGTACACACACGCCATGAAGAGTGGAAACAGCCAGTTGCACTGACTGACGGGCGACGGAGGGGTGTGTGTGTGTGTGTGTGTGTGTGTGTGTGTGTGTGTGTGTGTGTGTGCTGCCTTCTGGGAGTTTCCCTCCACACTCAGCAGTAATGAGCTGTGTAGGCAACATTTTGCTTATAGGCCCATAAACAACACACTTATTAAGATGGAAGTCGCCGCAGGCAACCGAGGCTAATTCAAATACATATGCGTGGAGTGGGTGCTCTCCAGTGAGCGTCTGTGTGTGTGTGTGTGTGTGTGTGTGTGTAGAGGTGGGGGCGGGGGTGTGAGTTGATCAGTTTGTACGCAGAGGGAGAAGGATGATAGACAGTGAGGACTGGAGAGGATTTGAGTCCATATTTGGGGTGAATACAGAATACAGAGACAGAGAGACGGAGACACAAAGAGCAGAACAGACGGGAGGAGACAGAGGAAAGTAAAACAAGGGATGAAGGACTGGGACAAACATCTGGACACAGACAGAAAAAGAAAGTGGAAAAGGAGGCCGAGATTAAAATAGAGAGCTAGTGAGTCAGGAATGGAAAGAAAGACAAAAGGAAAGACTGAGTCACAGAGATAAAGAGAGGGAGGCGAGGACAGGGAGCAAAGCATGTGGAGGAGTCGGAGAGAAAGTGAAAGAGAAAAAGGCAGCGAGACGAAGACAGTGGGAAAGCAAGGATAGGAGGTGAACAAAGGTGAGGGAGTAACACGTGATAGGGAGGAGGTAAAAGCACGACAAGCAAAGATGGAAAGATGAGGAGCAAGTAGTGGAGGGAGAGTACAAATGGTGCCAGGATTAAAGAGGAACACGAGGAAGAGTCATTTCCCTGCTTTTAAGATGTTAACAGAGCGATGGCAGCGAGAATATGAAAGGAAGGACACGGAGTATTCAGGTCTCTCTGTGGGACATGTGGGCAGGTGAGTGTGCAACAGTCACGACGGAGCTGAGGGGAAAGTGTGTGTCTGTCACTCGTCAGCATCAGCAGGAGCGTCGGTGCGCATCCAGACTTTCTGAGGCCGCTGTGCGAGCAGTGGACGATCATAAATTATACCAGAGAGATCAAAGCGGCCACAAATGGACATGCATGTAAAAACCGCCTCAGGCCCCCATTAGCCTCTGTTTTTATCTCCTTCCCCTGAAGGCAGCGCTCGAATTGGTCAAATGAAATTCCTCTTTTTAAGCACTGAAATGTCACAGGAGAATAATTTGCATGTGGTGGCTGAGATAGTCCTGGATGCTGCCAGCGACTGCTGACGAGTGACCGACTCAGTGCAACCAAAAAGGGACAGGAATGTGTGTGTGTGTGTGTGTGTGAGGGGGATGGTGATCACTGGCACACAACAAACACACTCACTCAGAGTGATAGAAACACATCTATAAATACATTAACAGCTACTTTCATACCTACACAAACACATCAACACGCTGGCAAACATATGAACACTCAACAGCACAACAAAAACAGCTGTGGACAGTCAAAGGCAGACGCACTTTTGCTAACCTGCATGATGATCATTTCGTATGCAGATGCAGCGCAAGCAGCCACCCATGAACTGTCACACATGCATGCATGCATCGCAGCTTCAGTGTCTGCAGCTATGTGCAGAAAGTAGACGCACGCACGCACAAACATATTTACACAGTGACAGACTGCTGCACATGCTGCTGCTGCCGCCATATGCTCTCTCTCTCTCTCTCTCTCTCTCTCTCTCTCTCTCTCTCTCTCTGTCTGTCTGTCTCACACACGCTCGCTGGATAAGGAGAGAGACCATCCTCGCATGTGTCTGGTCGCAAAGCCTGTTTCCATGGAAACCTCGGGGGGCAAGGTGTTAATGAAAGACTTTGTGGCTGTGGAAGCATCACACAGTGTTCACCTGTACCGTGAACGGACACTTTGCACATACTTTTTGCACAGTTACTGCCTAGAAGCTGCTGTTAACCAGCTGTTTGTAGACGACAACTAGGAAACCATCCGTTTTGGATGGTCACACGCAGCACACCGTTATCATCTCCAGGCAACAAGCAAAAGCATGAATGGATGACTTTTAAGTGGGGGAGAGCTCAGGCATCAATGGGAGATAGAACTGGCGAGTGAGTATATTCAGAAAACAACACTGTAAGGTGCAGAACTCCTATATTTAACTCTGGAAATGTTGAGTCCTCTAAACTCTCTCATTTGTCTTTTTGCATAATTTGATGAACCAGCGAGAGACTGACATGCTGATGCTGATCCATGCAACACAACGTGTCTTAACAATGACCAGGAAGAGATGAAGCTGATTTAGCACGTGACTGTGATAAGAGCCAACCATGTCAGTAAACGAGGATACCAGTATTCCCCCAGAACCAGGCTGAAAGTCTGTCTGAAATGTCTCCAAAGCCACCGATGGATGCTGAGCTCAGGTACACAACATGGAAACAGCTCAGCTTCATTTGGCAGCAGGTAACAGTGGGGATACGATATACATGATTTACTAACAGAGGTTTGAAGCCAACATTAGTATGACTGAGGATGATCCCGGCAGGGAGCTCTGCACGAAGGCCACCAGGGAGGTACAGACTCACGGGTGGCCTTCGTGCAGAGCTCCTTAAGGAGAGACTCATCTTTCCATCTTTTACTTAGGAAAATATCTGTGACGATGTATTTTCACCTAATTTCGTATTTGAAAGCAGCGCGATGCATGATAATGGTGCTTTGGTTTATCCTGTTGGTACGTGGTTAGAATGCCCCCCCCCCTGCTTGGATTGAAACAGGGTGAACTTAGTGCACATAAAAAACACACACGACTGAATTCCCAGTAAAACAAAATCTTTTTTTTTACAGTGTGGGATTCAGCTCTAGAGGACGGTGCTTGCTGAAGCGTTGAACCCCTTCAGTCCCCTTTTTTTTTTCCAGGTGAGTGAGCGCCAGGGGAGATAAGCCTGTCACAGTTTCCCTCCAGACAGAAGCTCAGGACGACTGGCCAGCAGCGATAGCCAGCCAACATCTCTGTGAGACGCTGAGACGGGGGGGTGGGGGGGGGCAGACACAGACGCATCAAACACCTGGCATACTTTCACAGGAACCGAGGCACTCAGCAGACCTATCTGTGACAGAGCTGCAGGAGCTGTTTCGCCCCTAAACCAGATCAGAGCAGGGAGAGAAATGATGATGGTGAATGATGAATATGAGCGAATCCTAAAAGCAACAACATGTAAGCACATAGTGTTTTATCCCATCAGAAATGTCCACACTCTTCACTTTCCTGTGTGTTTATGGAACCAGCAGTTCAACAGAGTCTGATAAATGTCCTCCGGGTTAATCGTGCGCGCTGCCCGTCCAGGTCAGAGACGGCGTGTCATTTCCCCCACGTATATGAGTGGAGGCCAACAACCCACCCGAGGCTCATAGGAAGCAGGTGGCTGCTCCGACAGGTGACAGGGGGCTTGTTCGCTGCCACAACCAGGAATTTCATCTTCACATGACACACCTGAACTCTGAGGAAGGTCCCTCGGGCACTTTGTCAAAGTGTCACTCTTCAAGGGGAGAAAGTGTTGAATTGTTCCAGATGTTAAAGTTTTGACTTTAAGCGGTGTTTGGGTTAATGTTACACCCGCAGCAGGCACAGAACCACTTTACTCCTTTATAACTAGTCATTTCTCAGTTGCTCTGTTCAGAAGCAGCAAAAGTTGGCGTGTGTGTGATCTGGCCCGACCCAACTCAGGAAGGTAAATATGTCCATCCATGGTTCAGCATAATCGGTTAGAGATTATTAACATTTATCCGTAACAGTTTCTGAATGAACTTTTGAAAATTAGTCGCCTTAGTTTTACTGGTTGCCAGGTTGGTGGTGCAGTAGGTTACTGCCCACTCTCCCTCCCTAATGTTGGTCCCAGGCCTGGATAAATGGGGAGGGTAGATTCTTACTTTAGGATTATAACACTGCATTGACATAGAAAAGAACTGCATTTCCTTCAACAGATGTATAATATCACTGGATTTAGATGAATAATATGCATGTGTATAACCACAGGAATGCCCTGAACCAAGGCTGCAGAGAAGCTGCATAATTAAACTCTGTGTGCAGGTCAGTGTGTCTGATTTTATGTGCTGTCAATAAGACCTCTGACACATGTGGTGCATTTATTATCATGGCTAATGAGCTGCTGTCATCATGTGCACCAATGGACCCTTGAGGGGCCTTTGAAGTACGCGTTGCGCACACTTTTTTACCAGATACTGACAAATTAATTCTACAACGTCAGCTGTAACATTAGGTAAAACCTCTCTTTCTCTCTCTCATTACTGCGTTTGTGAAGCAAAAGACAGGAGTTAGAGAGCAGGTCTCATGCTATTGAACCATTGTAGCCATTGTCACTGTCGTGCAGCCAGAGCCTGGCGGTGGAAATACAAGCTGCTAACGCGTCGGCGTACAACCTTTGACAAAAGCCGCTTCTGAGAAGAAGAAGGAAAGAAAAAGCACCCTGGGGGCTCAGTGCCGTGAGAATCGCCCAGAGAGATGAAGACGTCTTGGATTGGCAGTTATCAGAATCAGAATCAGAATCAGCTTTAAGTATGTTGTACATACAAGGAATTTGATTTGGTCTTTTGTAGCCACTCTAGGACAGTACAGAAAAACAATACAATA
>JAUMTR010000009.1:17288392-17304520 GCA_032270685.1 Microctenopoma stevenorrisi | reverse complement strand
TTCAGCTGCCGCAGGAAGTACATCCTCTGCTGAGCCTTTTTGAGGAGGGAGCTGATGTTGGTTTCCCACTTTAAGTCCTGGGAGATGGTGGAACCCAAGAAGAACCCAATCAAGTAGCTTCTTCTTGTGACAGGCTCCAAATAAGCCAGTAGCTCACTCAGCAGCTCCTGTTTTTATTGTTTTTAGGTCCACATGTATTAACTCTTGCTCTTTGCACCTGCCTCTCAGACAAATGAATTTTCAGGCTGTGTGTAGGTTTATGTCTTCAAACGGTCCAGTTTCTGCATTTATTAAGACAAAGGAGGAGAATCCACTGTTTTGCTCAGTGTGCATCTTGGTAGATCTCCCACATGTAAACCTTTAGTAGATCAGACCCTGTGTGTTTTGAGACTGAAGAAAACACCCGAGCAGTTTGTTGACTAGATTCACGGCACACATGAGGATTCTGTCATTTAGGAGTACATTAATAATAATGTAGATAAAAACACTTTTTATAGTAACTTGATGCCGTCACAGAAACCTCCGCTCTCATCTGCATGATTATGTTTTTTAACAGCTCTCCTGGCACTTCCTCAACACTAAACACACTTATTCTGATCACCTCCACAATCTGCAGACACTGAAGAGCATGCAATTAAAAAGCTCAAAAGAAGATAGAGAGGTGGGGAAGAGGAGGTAGGAAAACCTTCTGGTGGTGGGGGTGCGCTGTCGAGAGGGTGAAAGAAGGGGTGAAAACACACTCTGCTGGATGGGACGCCTCACCCACGCATCACCCATTTACACCCATCAGAAAGCAGAGATGGCAACAGTGAGCAGCGGAGTGCTGTCGAGTACAAAGTGAGGCGGTGAAGGAACCCGGAAAATGGCAGGGGAGCGCGTGTTTGGATGCGTAAGTGGCTGAGGGAAGCTGTGAGTTTTGACTTCTTTTTTTGGTTGTTGAACACCAACGCCACGCTGTTTGGTCTCCCAAAGACGTGCACAGTGGCAGAATTACTGCATATTGCCTATGACAGCGATAACGACTTGCCGCACATTGGGATTATACTGCTTTGTGAAGTCTTGGCACCCAGTCTATTAAATATGCATGAATGTTTGAAATGAATTTTGGAGGATCACCCCCCCACACACACATACACACTTCTCTGCCCCCCCTTCATTGTCAAGCTATATAATCATATTCCTGTCTATTAAAATTCGGATGAATAATTTAAATGTATGACAACAGCCAGGCTCTGAAAGAGGAGGTTTGTGTTCAGCAGCTGGTAGACAAGGTTGCTTTTGATGAGCGATGCATGCTAAATTGACATTGTTGTGGTGGAAAAAAGGCAAAGTAAAACAATAAAAGAAGAAAAAAAATTCAGCCCAGTGAAATTTGACACCACAACTTCAGAGGCATGACACAGAAACATGTCGGCAGATATGAAATATTCAGCGAGGTTACGTGAGGCGGCAGCAGGTAGAAGCAAACACCTTTCAGTCTCTGGTTGTTTCACATAGTTTGAGTCAAATGACTCTATCGGCACGACAGTTGTTTCGCAGAAATCCCGCCAGCTGCAGAATGTACAGACCCTCTTAGCAAACCAAACGCTCCTGCTCAGTGCGAAACTTGGATGAAATCATCAAACGTTAACAGAGAGAGAGAGAGAGAATCGGATGCATCATTGGTAAAATCATGAAGTGCTCATTTCTCTCTGGGTCACTCAGCTACAGAGCATTAGATCCACATGCAGAAGGAGCAGTAGTTCCTATCAGCCAGGTGTTATTTCGACTTCCTTTCCTTTCCACTGCTAGAACGGGAAAGAATGGGGACGTAAGAAGGCTGCAGCGTCTGGTTATAGGTTATTAATCAATCTAAAGATTCAGTTTTTGGTTAATCAGCGCTTCCTAAAATAAAGTTAAGTAGACACTTACATCCAAAGCGACTTACACTCTACACTACACACTATCACATAACCGCGACATTACACTCAGGACCAGACGTTTTTGTGAATGGAGTATTTGGTATATGTGTGGTTGTTCTTTCTTTCTCTCTTTCTTTCTTTCCATTTAAAGAGAGAGCTGCTGTAACATGACAAAAGAATTTCCCCCTTTTTGTTGTTCTTTTTTCTTCAATCTTAAATCTACAATTCAATTAAACTTTATTTAATTACCAATTACAACATAAGTCATTTTAAGGCATTTTACAATTTAATGTTTAAAGCCTTACACGTCATATAAACATATACAGAATATTATAGAAAATAATTGTTTGCCTCAGCAGCAGATGCAGAGAGGACAAATATTCACATTTCAGTGTAAGGACAGACTGGATGTCGTGAACACAGATACAGAGAAGGAGACAGGCTGAATGCGCACACACACAGATGTAGAGATAGATGTGCGTGTGTGAGAGAGATGTCTGAGGGACTAGGACGGCGCAAGTTGAAAGCAAATGCAGAAATCGGAGATATGGCTGTGGGTGGAGGGCAAACTAACTTTGAACATTCATTGCAGCAGAGTTATTATCCATCGTCTCTTGAGGTCACAGTCAAGGCGGCTGGAAGGTCTCCTCAAACAGGAAAGAACTCCTACATATTAAACTCACAGCCCTATTGGAAGTCAGATAGAGGACCATCCTATGGCTACCTCAGACACACGCGATGAGATGCGAATGATCTAATATAACGCACAGTATGGTGATGACATCATGCCAAAAAGTTAAGTTTGCACAGATTAAAATAAAGTTCACCTTCATTTTTTCATCTAATGTACAACAATCCAGCAGCGTTCTGAGGTTTTATTGTATTTCTTGTGTTACTTACAACACGCTGCCTCCGTGGAGATCGCGTAGAGCTGTAGTACAACTGACACTGTTTTGGGTACATTGTACACGAAGCTTAGTCTAATGGGTTTTAATTGTTGTGTGAATGCGAGCAAACTGAAATCAATCCCACACCAAACCCGCACAGCGGTGGCACACTCAGACACTGAGGGGCTTTATTAGCGGCCAGCAAGCAGCTCGATAGCAAAGCCACAACACCTGAACAAGAACTCGCAGCCAATAATGTTCTGAACCCAGTGGCCTCGTGTGTTATTGATTTCCCTCCGTGCAGACACAGTGTGTGCCTCGCTGGTACTCAGGTGGCTGTGTGGGATGTGTGTCCGATGTTCTGCTTTCATTTTACCCCAGTCCAAATAAAAACAAAAGAGCCTGAGGCGGTGTCAGGAGAGTCTGAGCCTGACGCACGGGACGAGCGTCCGTCCAGATGCTCCGTCCAGGCTAGTGTCCGTCTACACTCGACCAACACTCCCACATTTAACTGGGCAGACACAGGTGGCTGTCTGCCAGCGAGGAGCAGTGTCCATCATGCAAAGTCAAATTCAGACTAATTCAGACAAACTTTTTTCTTTGTGTTTGAGAGAGAGAGAGAGAGAGAAAGAGCTCTTTTTAGAAACTGTGGCCATCTTTCTCTTTGCTTTAACTTAACCCTGAAAACCTAATCATGTTCTAAATACTTCACAATAAAACTGTATACACTATGTCTTGTCAAAGGAAGTCCACGACCAAATCTATTGTAGAGAAGTGCACTGATTCACTGAAGCGTATAGGCGAAAACAGGCCGCAGACAAGCTTCTAGTTTCCTCTCATAGCAAAGAAAACAACGGCATGAGCATATTGTGTGTGCACTTCAGGAAAAGCTAAACACTATACTACTATAAGTATATAGTAGTATAGTACAGTAACCAGTAAAGGTCCTAATGTGGAGCCCTGAGGGACCCCAGTGTTGTATATGGTCCCTCAGGGCTTTAAGAAAATTTTCTATTGATGGTAAAAACAAATGAGTTAGTGTCTGATCTCGAGGTCTCGTTTAAATAAACGTTTGTGTCTAAATATTAATAAAGTCTGTCTGTACAGGCCTGCTATAATATGTTAATGTCAACTTTGTGAAGTGTTTAAAACATAAAACATCTTTGTAGGCGTGACTGCAGGAGAGAAGCTTGGGTCTGGTTTATTACAACTTTTCATGCATTTCTTTTCACAGAATTTGCTTCAGTGCTTTCTTCTAACTAGCTTTGATCTTAGTGTGTTTGCACTTTGTGTAATTGTGTGGAGAGTATAGTGTTTTTTCTCAGTTATATTATACGTGATGCATCTGTGTTTTTTGTGCTATTGTGCATGTGCGTGTGTGCGTGTGTGTGTGTGTGTGTGTGTGTGTGTGTGTGTGATCCCAGTGCTCGGCGTTTCTCTGGAGTCTCCACTCAATAAGTTGGCAACAAATGCAAAACCTACAAGATCAAAGGGAATATCACACCGCTAATTCAACTTCAGATCAGAGGGAGAGATCTTCAAATTAAGCGCAAAGGTTTTGAAGTAAACGTTGGTTTGCCACCATGTTTCATTTATTTTCAGCTCCAGAGCCCTAATTGGCCCCAGAGGTGATGAGCAAAGTGGATAAGATAGGAGCGCAGAAGCCAGAACTCAACTGTCCGTTTAAAGTGTACGCTAATGAAAAGGTCTGAGGAGAAATTGACATTTTAGTGCACAAAAAAAGAAGGCAAAGCCAGGTCAGGCTGGAAAGTGGCTGCAAAGAGGGAACCGAATATTTCATATCACACTGGTAATAATTTAACTGTACATAACAGATCCTCACATCTTCTATCACATAATATGTGCAGACACAAAATATGATTTTCTCTTTTTTGCACTGATGGCTGGCATCACAAAGCTTCACACATTGTGCGCTTTGAAATGACTTGTAATTACAGGTCATTCCACTGCAGTCAACATATCTCGGCGTGTGCAGTCCTGCCACAATGCAAACAGCCCGTGATAATTTATTTTATCAACTACCCAACCTTTATTTGCCCTTTGTGGGGGAGCGATAAAGGAATGGTGAGGGCACTGTGTGATAAACCTTACTCCTGATACAGCAGGAGACTGACCAGTGCGAGCCTAAATGCCACCATGCATTTACATGTACACTGAACAGAGTTCCTGCAGGACTCCTAATGTCAAAGATAAAATGTAATGACCCTCACATCATTTCAGGGAGGAAAAACAGTGATTTTAAATATGTCCCTATGGGTATGGGTATATTTAGCTCTGCGTTGCAGTTGGTGCAGATTTACCAGCATCTAATGGACTGACAGAAATGTCAACAGATATTAACTGATTATGGCCTAAGAAACCAAAACTTTCATTTGCCCAGTATTCTGGGTTTGTGTCCAGTCCAACCAGCCGGGAGCACACGCATTCGAGACCGATCCGCTGAATGGGATAAGCATCAGACAGGAAACAAAAGGTGGCAGGATCAAATCCCAGCCAGACTCCCAGCCCCTCCCCCATCCCAGGTGTGTCCCTGAGCGAGACACTCAGCGCCGGCTCCCCGTGGCTGCTCACTGCTCCTGCTCTTCATAAAGATGAAGTTGGGCCAGTGTGTGGTGCTTGATATGTGTAGAGGTTGTATTAGCACAGTTTGACCACTACACCAACACGTGCACCTGAAATCAGGGAAACAAATAAGATTAATACACCACGTGGCCAAAGGTGTGAGGACAGCAGCTGCTTGTTTGCATGTTCTCCCTGTGCCTACATGTGTTGGCTTTGATAAATTAGTGTCTCAAAAATGTCTATGACAGCTTCCAGACAGCTTTGATTGGCTCCTGTAACAGGGAAGGCAGTAAGGATGATGGATGGACAGTTTTATCTCGGTGCATTTAATAAACTAACTGAATGTATGTAACAGTGAGGATATGAAGCAGGTGTTTCCTGGAGGAAGAAATAACTACGGTTCCTGCACAAGAAAGCTGTGAAAAGTGAAGCCAGGCTTTTGTTTTCCATCTGACAGTGACGGATAGCTTAAAATTGGACGAACTGACGTCCAGAGTCCAGACCTTTATAGAATCTAGTGAAATACCGCGGGGAGTACATCAACGCCATCACAGCAGCAGCCACTGAAGCTGTGAAGTTTGCTCGACCCTACACTGGCATATGGAATCTTAAAGTCAACATGAAATAAAAAATGACTTTGTCAACTTGCTTGCTAATTTTCTATGGTAGAGTTTGAGCCTGCATGAGAATAAAAGGGCAAATATGTGGAAATGTTCACTGCCCTGTTTTCTCCCTGTAACTAGGTGGTTTATGTCATTTTTCTCCTGTTCGGGTAAACAGCAGTGGGCTCATCCTGGACAAAGGTGCGAAAGTAAAACGCATAATTCTCTACTTTTGATTGATCAGCCCTGCACTGTGCGTTGCTTCAACGGGAGCCCATCAAATTAACGAGGAAAGATGCACACACGATGTGTTTTCTTCCTCTAAAACATAACAATCATTTTGTGTAGATGGAAGCTGTGAGGTTTGCATTATACAAAATTACCTTCTGTCCAAGCACGGTCTTATGAAATCACTGAAAACATAGATTCATTGTGACATCAAATCATTGAAAGAAGTTAAATTCCACTGATAATGTGTTACTTCACGGCCACCTTTTGCTTTTTATGTAATCAAGATTTTAATGAATAATTTTGCACCCTGTCTGTTTCACCCCGCTTTGTGTGACCAAGGTTGTTTCTCATAATGGACACAGTGGCAAACTGGATCCAGCTAACATGTTGGAGGATGCTCCTGCTCTGTCAAAAGCCCTTCTGCCTCCGCACCAAGGCCTCCTATTCATGCTGCTAGAAAGTCTTCCACATGCTGTCAGTGGAAACACAAGGGATGGCCGTGGGTGCCTCAAAAGATATTCAAAAAAGGAACAGAAGCAATCTACTGTTGCTGTCAGCACAGGCAGGGTGATTTTGGCAAGGAAGAAACAAGTTTCACTCGGTGCTGCAGTGTTATAATGAGAACTGACTGCACTGTTCTAAGTCTAATCTCATAGGGTGTCATTGTGTTTCTGCAGTACTCTGGGGGTTTGGGGGGACTCACTTAATCCTTGTAAAACATTTCTATAATATTCTTTAAGATATCAGAGAAAACCCTGCCCCTTAAAACATTAGTTGTGTGGTAATTGATTCTGAAGATGGTCCCAGTGTCAGTTTTAAGATCTAGATATTTCAATTATTTTAATTTGCTTACTATGTGTATGTTTCTGAATTAAATTTGAGTTGGCAATAATTATGCATAATTAAAAACGATTATTAAGTTAGCTTTGCATGTTTTACTATTAATTAATTTAGTCCAAATTAAAATGCACATAAGTGAGACGAACATTTAGAAGCCTCCATACATCTCAGACAATGTAGATTTATGAATGGATCACACTTAAATTAAATGAAAAAGTAAGTAATAAGCACATTTAGGCCCTTCAACTGATAAAACTGTTAAATAAATTAACTTTGCAATTTCATATTAGAATAAAAGTTGCTAATTAACACTAAACGTTTTTTGGGTGTTGTGGCTGATAGTTAAAGCTTAGACTTAAACGCGATCCTAAAGCGGCATCTGCTGGGTGAAAGATTAAACTACACATTAACGCAAACATTTAGGATGAAACAGACATGTACTCTAAAAGCCACTGTTTTAACTTTACGTTTAACAGGAAGCCAAAGTCTGATGTTTGCTACCATTAATTTTGCGTAACCAATCTAGAATAAACTCCCCACACGTCACTTTTTGGTAACCTTGGTGATGTTACGTTTGGCCAATAATATGCGCTCTTATTCCCAGCGCAACCAACCAGAGACGAGAATGGTGCGAGGCGGAAGTTCGGCCGACGAAAATTGCGTGGCGTGCAGGGTGTGTAGAGTCTTAGCGCACCAGGATGGGTCTAACGGAGAACAGCATGATTGTCAGATCGACCGTCTGCGCAGGTGCCACTTTTCTTCATTTGTTGCAGTGTGTCATGCGTAACATTACTGGACTAGAAGGCATGAGAGGACGACTGAGATGCTAACTCCATATAACGTGTGTTACTTAAACTGATTGTACAGTTTTTATAGTCAAACACAGAGGAGAAAGGTGTCGTTGTTTAAACTAGTAGCTGAGAAAGCCATGTTTCGACAGGCGAAGGCTGTGCTCCACAAACTTCGATGTGTTGGGTAAGCTAGCAAACGGTGCGACACACAATGAGCTGATTTTGTACTTGTACCACGACAAAAGTCACCGATGCTGAGTGGCACCGTGATTTGTGGTGTTATGAATGACAACGTTGTCTAAATGTGTCATAAACACAAAACGGCTGATGCAACAGCAGGTAATAGTTTAACATTAGTCATTCTGTTGGTGGGAACATGGGGTGACACTGTCCATGAGTCTAAAGAAGTCCAAAGAATGAATGGATGGGAGTCTTATTTGAAGTCACATGCTAGCTACGTTAGTGCTAAACCATATAACGTGATGACGTGTTTCCATCATGACTTGTACAGGTGTAGTATTTGCATTTCACGCCACTAAAACAGTGAAGGCACTCTGGAAAGTCATAAAGGTATGGAGGTAAAACACATCCCAGATCTTCAGTTTCTAATCTTGCAGCTGTTTCTTCCACCTCTTCTGTAGAACTAAGGTCTTCTTGCTTTTTACAGTGGAACTAACCATTCCCAGAATATTGTGGGAATAAGAATTCCATGTAGTTTCACTAAGCCGTGTCCCAGCGAGGGTGAACGGAAGCAGGACGCTGGAAATGACACGTCAACGCTTCTGCTTTGCCCATTTTTATTATTTCCTTACCGTTTGCAGTTTAAATGGACGACAGCATGCATGGAGGCAGAAGAGCACTTCAGCAGGAGCGAGGGCTCTTCAATACCAGCCGGGACAGAGAATCCACGGCTTCACAGTCAAAGAGGTTAGTGCAGTCTTATAGGGGAGTGATAGAAATACTGCACACATGAATCACGTTGGGGAATTTGCTTAATGTAGCTGAATGCATCATTAGGATCATCTAAAGCTTCTTGTGCCATCGTTCATGCCAGGTTTGATTCTTTATGAGGATGATCTGCTGCTGTTTTCCAGGTTGTAGCAGTCCCTGACTTGTTTCTCACAGCAGTGAAACTGACCCATGAGAAAACTGGAGCTAGGTACCTGCATGCAGCCAGAGATGACTCCAACAACCTCTTCAGGTCGGCTTCAGCCACGTATTCAGAACTATGTTAGGAAACTGCTGTAATAACCGAACGATCCCTCTGTGTCTTAATGTGTTTCAGTGTTCAGTTTAGGACGACTCCTATGGATAACACAGGGGTTCCACACATCCTCGAGCACACGGTGCTCTGCGGATCACAGAAGTATCCCTGCAGAGACCCTTTCTTCAAGATGCTCAACAGGTCTCTGTCCACCTTCATGAATGCTTTCACAGGTACAGCACAATGTTTGAGTGGCGTCTGTTACCAACACAGAGTCTAAAAGCTGGATATGAGGCCTTAGCATTTACAAACGTAGCTTCAGAATGACGGCGTGTGGCCCGTGTAGCAGCAGCAGCAGCAGCAGCTGATGTGTGTTTCTCTGTGAACAGCCAGCGACTACACCATGTATCCATTCTCAACACAAAATAGTAAAGACTTCCAGAATCTTCTGTCCGTCTATCTGGACGCAGTTTTCTTCCCTTGTTTACGAGAGCTGGACTTCTGGTGAGTAGCTGCGTTACATACTGTTCAGTGCTGTGACAAAGTTCAGAGATTCAGGTCAACAAACTCATTTTAATATTTCATCAACATGAGCTGAGTAAATACAAAAGGCAGTTTTTAAATGATGATTTAATTTGAAAGGAGCCAACGTAAGTTTCTAGACGCTCATATTTTCCTACGTTAGATGTTTAGGTGTCTGTGACAGACGCTTTTATCCAAAGCGACTTACAGGCAGGTGGGTGTCTGGCTCAAGTAGAGGATGGACTAGGAGTCAGACGGGGTTTTAAACCTGCAACCTTCTGCATTCTTCTGCTTCTGACGCTTAACTCATGGAGCTACCAGGCTGCTCATGTAGGATTTAAATTAGAAATGTACAAATCAGATGTTGTTGTGTGTTAAACTTAAAGGCAGGAGGGCTGGAGGCTGGAGAACGAAAATCCCACCGAGCCCAACTCTCCCCTGGTGTTTAAAGGAGTGGTGTTCAATGAAATGAAGGGAGTTTTTGTAAGTGAACACTCAGTCACCGACATTTGGGTCAAGAAACCTAGAAAAGAGGCACAATGCACGGAACAAATCTACTATTGCTGTGTCATGTTGTGATCTTTTTCACCTCGTGCAGTCAGACAACGAACGCCTATACGCCCAGCACCTCCAGAACAAGCTGTATCCAGACCACACCTACTCTGTGGTGTCGGGGGGAGAACCTCTGGCCATCCCCGACCTCACCTGGGAGCAGCTCAAACAGTTCCACGCCACACACTACCACCCCAGTAACGCCAGGTACCGGATCTCACTAAGCAAAGGAGAAATGTTCTGGCGCCGCTGTGGGGAAGCTGAACGTCTCTGTTCTCCACAGGTTCTTCACTTATGGAGATTTACCTCTGGAGCAGCACCTGAAGCAGATTGAAGAGGAAGCCCTGTCCGCGTTTGATCGCATTGCTCCGAACACAGAGGTGCCCTCTCAGCCGCTCTGGACCACTCCTGTAAGCTCAGAACTCTGCAGCACTGAACCGTCGCAGGAATCCTGCCTGCTGAGATTCACTCAGACACTCACTCCAGGTTTTCTCTCACTGTGAATTGTCCTCCTCAGCGAGAGGACCACGTGACCTGCAGCCCTGACGCTCTGGCCCCAGATCACTGCAGGCAGAACACGCTGTGTGTGAGCTACCTGCTGGGAGAGTAAGATCACGCCGTCTTTGTTGCACAGCAGCATTAATAAGCTTCTGATTCTGATGCTGACAGTCGCTCGTTTCGTTACTTTCCGCGCAGCATCACGGACACGTTCGACGGATTCACTCTCAACCTGCTGTCTTCACTGATGATCTCAGGACCGAACTCTCCCTTCTACAAAGCTCTCATCGAACCCAAGATAGGAACCGACTTCTCCTCCGTCGTAGGGTGTGTAAATGCACGTCGCGCTAACGGGCGTTTCCTCCAGCTGTGATGCATTCTGACCTCTGATCGCTTCCCCAGAGCGTAGAAGCTCGCATGTAAACCAAACGCTTCACATCTCATTCGTGTTGTGCAGATACGACGGCAGCACCAAAGAGGCGTCGTTCAGTGTAGGCCTGCAGGGGATGGCTGAGGAGGACACGGAGAGGGTCAAACAAATCATCAGCCAAACCTTCGATGACGTCATAGAGTAAGTCTGCTTCCGACACTATAAGTCGTTCCACCTCTTCCAAAATGGTTGTGACGGTCTGCTCGCATAAGGAGCAAAAAGAGGAACGGGGCCAGGACACTGAATGTGTGCGGGGAGGCTGGTGTTCATGACGACTTCCACAGTGAGTGACTTGTTCTCGTCCCACGCAGGAACGGCTTTGAGGAGGAAAGGATCGAGGCTCTCCTCCATAAGATTGAGATCCAGATGAAACACCAGTCCACTAATTTCGGCCTGTCTCTGGCCTCGGTGAGCCGCCCAGATTTCTAGGCCTCCGTGTGTCTTCTGTAACATCACTGAACATATAGAGCTGTGTTTTATCACATTTTAACGTTTGGATTCTTACTTCCAGTACATAGCATCGCTGTGGAACCATGACGGTGACCCCGTGGAGCTGCTGAGGATCAGCGACAGCGTCAGCAAGTTCAGACAGGCCCTGAAAGAAAACCCGCGCTTCCTCCAGGACAAAGTGAAGCACTACTTCAAGGTGTTTGTTCAGTTGGACTATAATGAAACGGAATCTGTTTAATATCACGAGTCAGATGATGATGTGACTCTAAACTGACCCTGTAGGAGAACACGCACAGACTGACCCTGTCCATGAGCCCAGACGAAGCTTATCTGGAGAAACAGGCCAAGGCCGAGGAAGAGAAGCTGCAGAGGAAGATCCAGGCTCTGTCTGACAGTGACAGGAAGGACATCTATGAGAAAGGTAGCACTCACAGAGACCCAGCCCCTGGAAGTCTGAGCTGACCGAGAGGCTCAGGATCCCAGTTCCTGCGTGAAAGCAGCTTCCAAATAATGAACATAAAGCATCAACACACAGAACGAGTTACTCTCCAGGATATGTGTGGAACTATCAGTCTGCGTCCTGCGTGTGTGTGTGTGTGTGTGTGTGAGTTAGACTCGCTGTAGTTCCAGTAAAACATTTTCCTACGTCTCCTGAAAGGTCTTGAGCTGCTGGATGCTCAGAGTAAAACCCAGGACGCCTCCAGTTTGCCTGCGCTCAAAGTGTCCGACATCGAGCCCACGATGCCCCTCACCCCCGTTGAGATGGGCAGCGCAGGTACGTTAGCACAGGTCACGTTGTTGTAGCAGCTCAGCTCAGACTCCTCAGACCCTCCTCGCGTCACCTCCACAGGCGGCGTGCCGGTCCAGTACTGTGAGCAGCCCACCAACGGTCTGGTTTACTTCAGAGCCATGTGCAGTCTCAACAGCCTGCCGGAGGACCTGAGGCTTTATGTGCCACTGTTCTGCAGCGTTATCACCAGGTGAGCTACACCGTACAGCGGTGAGGCCTATGTGCATCCAGAGGTCGGTTCAGAGTTCTGATGTGTGTGTGTGTGTCTGTCTGCTCAGCATGGGCTCTGGAGCGCTGGACTACAGGCAGCAGGCCCAGCAGATGGAGCTGAGGACAGGGGGCATGTCTGTTTCCACCCAGGTCATCGCCGACTCCGCCGAGCTGGACGTGTACGAGCAGGTCGGGACAGGAAATTGGTTTCTTCTCTCTTCTCCTGTGTGCGGTGGGTGGACGTTCGTGTCCACCCACCGCCAGACGTCCGTTTGCAGACCGCACACTGAGATGACCAGAAACCTTTAATGAGAAACGTGAGCTCAGTCTCTGCTTGGTTCTGTGTTTCAGGGCGTCCTCCTGTCCTCCTCCTGTCTGGACAGGAACCTTCCTCACATGTTCAAGCTGTGGAGCGACATTTTCAACAGGTACGTCCAACACTTTGCTGCTCTCTGGGATATTTGTAAGAAAATCAATCAGACTTTCAGCGTTGTTCTTCTAGTCCCCGCTTCGATGATGAGGAGCGACTGAGGGTGCTGGTGATGATGGCGGCGCAGGAGTTGGCCAACGGGATCTCATACTCTGGTCACATGTACGCCATGACCCGGGCAGGACGTCACCTGACTCCAGCAGGAGACCTCCAGGAGACTTTTGGTGGCATGGAGCAGGTACATACAGCGGCGCTAATTCACCACCCAGGAACCTCTTCGTCTTCATTCTGAGTGCGATCACAGTGTTTCTGATTGTTTGAATGTCAGGTGAAGTTCTTGAAAAGGGTAGCGGAGATGTCTGACTTCAGCCCAGTCATCCGAACGTTACCGAGGATCAAGAAGCACATCCTCAACCCTGATAACATGAGGTGGGTTCATCGCACAGGGGCGTGCACCTGTGTGTGTGTGTGTGTGTGTGAGAGTGAGTGTGTGTAAACTTGTCTCCCTTCTTCCTCACAGGTTTGCGATCAATGCAACTCCACAGAAAACACCTGACGCCGCGGTGCAGCTGGAGAGCTTCATGAAGGAAGTTGGTGAACACAGGAAGGAGCGGAAACCTGTCAGGCCCAATATGATTGAGGTGACACACGCGCAGCAGACACACACACACACACGCAGCAGACACACACACACACGCGCAGCAGACACACACACACGCGCAGCAGACACACACACACGCAGCAGACAAGCTGGATGAGTTTCATCAAGTCGAAATCATTGTTTGACGTCTTCTCTTACTTTCCTTGATGCTATTGAAACATTAAAGAGGCCACTGGACCCTCTGGACGAGTCTGGACCGAGCAGGAAACTCATTCTCGTGAGTTCGTTTCAGCGTTCTTCCTTCAGTGTCTGCTGTTTCATTAAAAGATCAGAGTTCGTCTATAAATTGGCTGAACATGAAGTCATTGCTGTGAAGTAACCACGAGACGTGTGATGCTGTGCCTCTGTAACCATGGAAACACTTTCTCACGTTCTCCCTGCAGGAGCAGAATTTCCAGCCGTGTCAGATGAAAACATTTTTCCAGATGCCGTTCCCCGTCAACTTCGTCAGCAAGAGCGTGCGCACGGTGCCCTTCACTCACGAGGACTACGCCAGGTAACTAACGCCGCCTCACATCACTCTGCTCGTCATCAGCGCTCAGTCTCACGAGCTGACGTCCACCGCCTGCCTTTCTCCAGTTTGTGCATCTTGGCAAGGATGATGACGGCTAAGTTTCTCCACGGAGAGATCCGAGAGAAAGGTGGAGCGTACGGGGGCGGGGCCAGGATGGGAGCCGGGGGTCTGTTCTCCTTCTACTCCTACAGGTGGGCAGAGTTCATCATGCTTCCTTCAGCCTTTTGTGAAACTGGTTACAGTTTAATATTTGCATTAGATATGATTTAATAAACGCTCAAGCTTATGATAGTTCGAACCATATAAAAACCAGAGTCGTAGAATCTCACTGTCTCTCTTCTGGGTCCAAGGGATCCGAACTCGGTGCAGACCTTGTCTGCGTTCGTTAAAGGCATCGACTGGGCGAAGTCAGGACTCTTCACCCAGCAGGACATCGACGAAGCCAAACTGTCGGTCTTCTCTGCCGTCGACGCCCCCGTGGCCCCCGCAGACAAAGGTCAGAACCGTTTCCTGTCTGATTTAGATCTCGGTGCTGTGGGTTCTGACTCCACTGTGGTGTCTGTGCTGCAGGAATGGGTCGGTTCCTCAGCGGCGTCACGGATGACATGAAGCAGAGTTACAGACAGAGACTCTTCGCAGTGAGTCACAGAAACCTGGTGGATGTTGCAGAAAGGTAAAAAACACATCTTTATGTCTCTGAAGACGTCTGATCGTTGCGTGGCTGTAAAACACTTCTTTCTCCGGCAGGTACTTCAGGGTCGGTCAGATGACGTACGGCGCCGCCATCCTCGGCCCAGACAACGAGGCGCTACGAAGAGACCCCTCGTGGATCGTAAAATAATCTGGTGCCACGGAGGCTTTAGGATTTTAAAGTGGAATAAGATGAAGTCATACGTAGTTTTTTCTATAGGTGACGTTCTGTACATATTTATGAACATGTGACGATTACATCATATTTCAAATCAAAACCTGCGTCAGCTCTTTAATCAGATGAACACAAAGCAGTCGGGAAACTTTGCACAGAACAACCCTTTTATTACGCTGCCAGCACACAGAGTTAATGTCGGGACAAACTACAGCTACACAAGGATGCTACGACAAAGATGCGCACGGCAGAGACGACACGACAAACACGCGGCGAGCAGGCGGCGGGACGCGCTGCCGGCTCATCTTAAAGCTCACACAGGTCACTTTTCCTTCATGCTGTCAGGTTTACGAACAAGAGGGCGACACGATAATGTTCTCTGTAAAAGCAGCTTCAGAGGGTTTTCTTAGTGCTCGTATAGATATGTTCTCGTCTAACTACCCCGTGCTTTATTTAAAATATCATCATTTCATAATATAACTCTCTTAATGTTTCAATCATTGAACCTGTTCTGAATAAATCTGCAGCCGGTGCGCAGCCGCCACAGTCGGCCCGGTGGAGCCGCTGCTGCTGTTGAAGTGAGGCCGGGCTGCAGTTCAGATGGCTGACGAGGTGTTGCTGTCTTTGGGTCGGACCCGGGTCACGTGTTCCAGTTGGCCGGAGTCGGACACGTCGTAGCTCGTCTTGTACTTGGCCAGGATTTTCATCAGCGGACGGAGTTTCAGCCACCACTGCTCCTTAGGGATCCTGTGGCTGACGGGACAAAACACGAGATTTTATTTTCACAAATATTTAAAAATGTTTTACACAGATTCACTACAGACAGACAGCGGTGGTGTTTGAACCCCAGACCACCAGGTCGCGGTGTAGTTTCTGCACATTCATCTAACAAAACAAACTTTTGAATCCCTGCATCATGATACAAATGAATTATTACCCAAACTCTTATGTCTCCTCAGATAGAGGACTGTACAGCAGTAGGTATCGAGTCTATGAGCAGATAAGGTTGACTGGGACAGACGGAACTGTTCTTTCCTCAGCATCACCTCAGATTCTCTGTCTGCACAGAAACGCGGTCTAACAGTAGTTTTATGGGATCAAATCACCGCCACAATGATTTTGTGCGTGTGTAAAAAAGATTTGTGCGTAAACCGATGTTTGTCCGTA
>JAUMTR010000009.1:17276851-17288207 GCA_032270685.1 Microctenopoma stevenorrisi | reverse complement strand
TGTTTATAGTTTTGTCTGTACACTTAGTGATTTTTACACAGCCCCCATCACGTTTACACACAAATCTTTTTTACAAATCTTTGTAAAATCTTCGTGATTTGATCCCATATAGTTTCCTTTCCTTTTGGGCGCCGACTGATGCGTGTGGAAGATTCCTAAAGAATTCCTTTAACAGTACAAACATTCATGAAGCGTTTCTTACACAAAGTCCGTCTCGTCCCTGAGCTGAGACACCGGCTGAAAGACCATAGCCCTGCGCCGCATCCCCAACAGGCAGGCGGTGTCCTCGGAGTTGGCGAACACTCTGCCTGCGTTTGAGACAAGCACCAGGCTCACGTCATAAGCGTAAAGAACTCAGTCACGTCTGATCAACGTGGAAAACAGAGAACAAATATCAGACCTCCTTTGAAGGAGTCCTTGAGCGTCCGTGTGATCCACTGAATGGCTTTAGCAGAGACTTTGGTGCCGAAGTTTCTATCGAAGGGAGACGGAGCCCCTCCCTGTGAAAAGGAAAAGATTGTTCAAATACTTACTCAATGAAACATCTACAGGCAGAGGATCACTGTGTGTGTGTGTGTGTGTGTGTGTGACCTGTTGCATGTGGCCCAGGATGTTCTTCCTGCAGTCGAACACCCCTCGACCCTCCTCAGAGTACAGCTGGTAGATGAAATCGGTGCTGAAGTTCTCGTTGGAGTTCTCATTCCTGAAACGGGTCGTTTGAAAGGTCAGTTTCTAACGGAACCTGCTGGAGACTGGATTCATATATGTCACGCTTATTCTGCGGCAGACATGACGCACACAACGGTCTCCATGGCTACAGATGGGGTCGAGTTAGGAAGCGCCGCTGTGTACGAGAGTGTAGAAATGAAATTACGCAGAGTCCAAACTATTACTGTCATTTCCGCAGACCCTGGTTCTGCTGGGAGCAGTTCAAACAGTGTGACGTGCGCAGGAATGAAACATCGGGTGAGTCGACAACGCACACACTCGCCCTCAGCTGCAAAGACACACAAGAGAAACGAGGAGAGTCACCTGAGCACTAGGCCTCTCTGGATGCTCGTCTTCATCTTCTCCGTCAGATGCTGCACGTTGGCCTGAAAAGCAGAAGGAAGCCTCACGTCAAAAAAAGCCAACCAGACAACCTGCCCGAGCATCTGATCCAGCCGCAGACCGGCCAGCTCCTACTGCAGGGAAAAGGAAAAGTTGCAGGGAGACGTTTGCAGCACCAGGGGGAGACGTGCTCCTTTTCAGACCAGTAGCTGATGTTAAGCTTGAAGCCAAAGTATTTTTACAGATAAAGTTCAGGTGTTCTGATGCATCAACGTGAACTGAAGACTAAACTTCATACATATCAACACTGTGACCATCACAGACCCATCATCGGCTGCACTGATGGGATCTAGTGAGGGAATCAGCTCACGGGTTATTAATACGCGTCTTCAAGTTCTAATCTGGGTCACATGCACACTGCTGGAACATCCGGGCTCTGACCTGAGCTGCCTCATGTGAGTCGCTCTGAAACAGAAAGGGAACCGACAAGGAGCAACAGATGTGCAACAGCTGACCTGCAGGTCCCGGATGTCGAACGGCTCCTCGTAGATGTAGACCGTGTCGGCGCCTGCAGCCAGGCCGCCCACGGTGGCCAGGTAGCCACAGTAGCCCCCCATGGTCTCGATGATGAAGACCCGGCGCTTGGTGCCACTGGCCGACTGCTTGATGCGGTCGCACGTCTGAGTCACGGACAGAGAGCAGCGTTGTTTAACCAGCAGAGATTCACCAGAGAAAACATGCAGCAGCTGCACAAGACTTCAAGGTAGAGCCGAAATGATCAGACACGTCAGAACTCTGATGATAAAGAATGACTTTAAACTGAAATCTTCTTTTACCTGCTGTAGCTTCAGATCTGCTGCTTCTGCCCCTTTCATGGCATAAAAGCCTATGAATGGCCTGTGGGGAGTTTTACTAACACTTAGCTAGGCTGACGATGATGATGATGATGATGATCAGCTGCAGCTCTACCTTCATAAAATGAGTAAACATGCAGCCTGTGTCTGTGCTAACGTACACAAAGTGGGATCAAGCACAGTGACGCACAGGTCGACTCATAAAAAGCAGCACGTTTTATTTGAAATGTTTGGCTCTAAGCCTCTTTTTCTTAGCACCGTGTTCTGTAGCGTTAATGTATCACAGTCTTAGAAAGAGATGTTTTCCCGTCTAAAAAAGAGAATCAGAGGTTCGCATGTTTAGGATTCTTTTTTTTTTTTTTTGGCCTGTCAGTAACACAGATGACACATGAGTACGTCATGTATGTATAGCTGTGTAGTCATCATTCATGGCCCTTTATTTTATTGTTTTATATCTATTAATTTATTTACTTAGTTATTTATTTCAGTTACAGACAGGACCTATGGATATGCATGTTTAGGATTCAAACCCAGTCAGAGTCGACCTGTGCATTTCTACTGCGCCTCCAGATAAGGGGCGGCTCCGTTATCTTACCCATAAACCTCCTCGCCCTCGACCTCAGCTGAAGCAATGGGACAGAACATCATACACTGGACGTCCTCTGTCTTTCTCTGGTGCGTGGATTCAGGGACGGTGTGTTAAAGTATTAAATGTGTTCCCAGCAGTGTTCTGACTGTGGTCGGCGCCCTTACCTCCACGATGGCGTTGAGGGACGTGTCGGCGCCGATGCTGAGGTCGGTGCCGGGCACATTGTTACTAATGGTGGCAGGCAGCATGCACATCGGGACGCAAAGCTCCTCGTAGTCGGCTCGGGCCTCATACAGCTGCAGCAGGGACTCAAAGGCCTGATGGTGACGGTGGTGTTGGGGTTAGACCACATGTCTGGGACAGTGTCAGTTTCCTACTGGTTGAGCTTATGTCTCCTTACTTTGGGAACTTTTTGATGCACAATGAACTAAATTCTGCTTTAAAAGGTGTTGGTCACATTTTGTTTAAAGAAAATATCAGATAATGTCATTTGTCTTTCGCATTATTGGGTTCAGTTTGATACGGAACTCGGCAAAGGGAGTCAAGATGCAGCCCTGGTGTCTGTGCATAAGACCTGCAAGCTGTGCGTGTGCGTGTGCATGTGTGCGCGTGTGCGCACACTTTGAAGGGTGGCTCTCTCCTTGTCACAGACACTTTGGCTTCCCGGTGGCTGGAAAGTGGTGGGATGGAGGGGAGTGGGGGGGGGTATGGGTAGAGGTTGTTCACCCGGTCCGACATGTGCTGGTGTTGACGTGACCAGATAAAGACTAAGGCACAAATCCAGAGGCCCCCAAGCGATGTTTCCTTTTAAGTCCATAGAGTGAGACGAGGCCCGGTCCTCCACAATAAGAGCGCTCAAACGCATGGGGCATCCTGTACGTATGAGCTCCGGCTGTCCACCCATCTGTTCACCACACGAGCACAGAGCGAGCTACGCTAACACGTCAAAGACATGCAACAACAACACGCCACGACATGCCCCAACAGCTCCCTGGGACCTCCGCTGACCAGCTCACCTCCGACAAAGGCTTTCTACTGCCCCACATGTCCTGATGCTGAAGGAGATTTGAACATTACTCTGAGCTGCAGCTGTGTCGCCAGTCTGAACCGCTGAGCTCGACTCGGCCTCCGCGCTCGTAATGTCCACTGCACCAAATGTCCTCTATTCTACCACCATTCAGTTTTTGTGTTTACACAGATAATATGAAGGCCTCGGACACGCTGCAGCAGTGGTTCCCAAAGCTTCTGTTGTGCAACTCTTAGGTGGATAAACTGGTTTATTTCTCCCAATAAGAGGAACTGTAGCTGCATGTTCACACGAGCCCCGACTGATAAATCACTCCTTATCCCATCGTATGAGAAACTTTCATTGTCATTTCTTCTAATTATTTATTAATTTTTTTTTTCCTCTTTATTTTGTAATTATTACATCATAAGGATGCAAGCTGTTGGTCAGCGAAGCCCCAACCCTGACATGCTGGGTGTCACACGCACACACACACACACACACACACACACTTACATCAGTAATGGCATTCAGAGCCGTGTCTGAGCCAATGCTGAGGTCTGAACCTGGTATATTGTTGGAAACTGTGGCGGGGACC
This sequence comes from Microctenopoma stevenorrisi, assembly GCA_032270685.1. Classification (NCBI taxonomy): domain Eukaryota; kingdom Metazoa; phylum Chordata; class Actinopteri; order Anabantiformes; family Anabantidae; genus Microctenopoma; species Microctenopoma stevenorrisi. The sequence goes on along the minus strand of JAUMTR010000009.1, from coordinate 17,284,110 downwards.
ATAACCATGGGCACACACAGCTCATGATATTTTCCCCGAGCAGCAGAGAGTTCCAGTAATCCCACGTAGGCCTGCAGCAGTGATAGCCAGCATCGCAATGGTTGTTATCAGGGACACAGAAAAATGAGGGATGAGGCACACGAGATGCACATAGGAAACACTGTGTGGGGGGTGAGGTGGGGTGAACAGCCCAAGTATGTGAATTTATAATATTTAAATGTAGATAATATAGCTGCAGTTCAACGTCTGACCACACGGGGCAGACAAATTCAGCAACAGGCTAAAAAAAGCTTTTGGAAATACAAAGAGCAAGAGGAGCTCATTCTATTCATACCCACGCTTGTACCCCTGATGAATATTTCTCCCCTTTCCTTTTAGCACATATTTGGGCTCCACCAACTAAAACACGTGTAACATAATACCTAATTAATTGTCTCGTCACATTATGGGGCAAAATTTACTGCAACATTAGGAATGTAGATGAAGTTAGTGCAGGTGTGATGTCGATATACTTTAGCGGTTTGTAACATCTGCTGAGACGTAGTTAGAACTTTCCTGCATGTCTGATGAAATTACACACAAACTGAGTGTAAGTCGGGGTGAAGCCTGTAGCTGGGATGATCCACGGCCTTAAAAAATAAATATTAAAATAAAAAACGTGACGACGAGCAGGACAAAGGAATGTCTTGGAGGAGCGTAGTGGTGGGAGAAGCCAAGGGGAGAGAGCCAGGCCAGTCACAACGACACACACACAGAATGTACAGCATGTGGACAGACAGTAAGAGAGTCTCTAACATGTCCTTAAAATAAAGTCATGAATAGGTTTTAAATGTCAGTAATGTGGTAACACTGGCACAGATTACTCAATAATTCTGCTTTTATACAACTATCAGTAGCTTTTTAAACGCAAACAATCAAGGAGAAATGTAGAAATGTCATAATATCACAGGTGACGGAGAAGAAGTGATAAAACACGTTGATCACAATCAGGATTAAAAATGGAGTCAAGTTACAAACCTCAAATCCTCCAATGACGAGCAGAGCGTTGATGTTATGAACCCTCATCTGTTCAGCAATTTTATCCAGGTGTTTGCCTGGAAGAGTTCTAGCACACAGGAACAAAATCAGTGCTTTCACCTACGTGACGATATCAGCACTCTAAAGCACATAAAAACAGCATTTTTAACATTAAACTCTATATTTCCACATCTGCACCGAGTGAGTTCAGAAACTTACCTTTTGGTGCCCAGCAGCGACCCACCCTGACCAGTCCAGCCACCCACATCTCCCCATTTGATCTCCTTGATCTGACAAAAGAAACAAATGTCATCATTAATCTTATTCTCCTTAACTTCTCTCCAGTCCCACCTGCTGACCGTCCTCTATTACAAAACGTCAGAGAAGAATCCACTACATTGTCACTGATAAATTTCTGCATGTTACAAAATAATTTATCCCCCTGCATTTGACCCATTCCCCCTTTGGGGAGGAACTCGGGGAGCTAGCGCTAGGTGTCTCGCTCAGGGACACGCCTGGTATGGGGGACGGGCTGGGTGACTCAGCTGGGAATTGACCCCGCTATTCCTGCATCCTCTGCCTTAACCACTGAGCTACAGGGTCGTAGAGAACACAGTGGAAATGTGCTGTGTTAGTTTCAGGAGATGAAATCACGACTTCACTATAATTGGTTATCATTTCAGTTCAATTCTAGAACAATTACTGTGTAAGTACTATGTAATTGACATGTAATTACAGTGTAATTACTATGTGACTTACATGTACTTTACTTTGCTTGCCAGACGCTTTTAGCAACTTACAGGGAGCTAGCGCTGGGTGTCTGGCTCAGGGACACACCTGGTAGGGGATGGACTAGAAGTCAGACTGGGATTCAAACCTGCGACCTGCTACATTCCAAACCATTGAGCTACACAGGCTATATTTATGTATGTAATTACATATAATTAATATGTAAAATATGTAATTACTGTGTAATTAACATGTAATTACTGTATAATTAACATGTAATTACTGTGTAATTAACATGTAATAAATGTGTAATTACAGTGTAATTAACATTTAATAAATGTGTAATTAACATGTAATAAATGTGTAATTACTATGTAATTAACCTGTAATTACAGTTTAATTAATGTGTAATGACTGCATTATTAACATGTAATTGCCTATTGTGTTAAAAACTAAAACTTCCTGTGAACCTGGTCTGTTTCACTGTCTTCACCTGCTACACTTTACTGTTTCACACACTCTCACCACATCAAAGAATGACTCGTGTTTCCTTTGATGAGTTGGTTTATGGTCACGCTCACGAGATGAGAGTTGAGATTTAGACGTGCTGCACAACGCATGGCTGCGTCCTTATCACTCTCACCTGGCCTTTGTAGAATCCCTCGAAACCATCGCTGACAGCAAACATCTTGTGGCCTTCGGTGATTCCCACTCTGACGGCAGAGCGCACAGCCGCGTTCATACCTGCTGCCGGAGCCCCGACGTTCAGCACGGCCACGTTGAAGGAGCTCTGTGGCAAACATGCATACGGACAGAAGTTAGAAACAGGATATGGCAGAAGAAAAACAAAGCTTTGTTAGTCCAGATTTTGCAGCATCTTCACACTTCAAGCAGCACGTGTGACGCTTGGTTTGGAGACGATGGTAAAGCAGAAACCTTCACAGGCAGTGAAGACGACAGCCTGCGGGTGCATTTATTCTCCATGCGGGACATCTGTCCTTCTCCACTGCCTCCTGACACCATCTACAGCCTCGGAGCCCAACAGCAGCAGGCAAAGACGAGCCCCCATGCGAGAAGCCACATGCTGCAGCTGCTGTCAGATGTAGAACATTCACGTGCGCTCTGCAGTTATTCTGCTGTTCAGACTGGAATCATCCAGCAACGGCTCAGGACACAATCCAACTGTCACTCCCTGAAGTCAGGGTGCGCACGTTCTATAATTCAGCTTTTAAATGCAGGCCGCAAACCCTGAGCCACAGACGCTTCTTTCTGTAATGAGCCAGCTCAAAGTGTGCAGGCGTCCGTGTCTGTGTTCATACTTTCATTTGAATAACTAAAGCCTGCAGCGCCGGTCCAGTCTGAGTTACGTCTCCACAGACTGGACACTGAACCGTGAGGAGGCTGCTTCAGGGCGACGCGAGGCAGATCGCAGCCGAAGCCGTGAATGTCCTCGACTGTCCTGCGCCGCATCATCTCGTTCCACGTCTACTCTTCTACTAGCAAGCAGAGCCGTGACGAAATGAGCGATGTCTACCGCAGGACAGCCTCGTTAGTGTTACACAAACTGTACCTTAGATGCTAAAGTGTCAGAGCCACCGGTGTGAAAAACACATTAGGAGATTAAGTTAGTAGAAGAACTTTAGCAGAACCGTCGTGGCTCGTGTGAGTTGGTGGTGGTAACGGTAACTTACAACTGGAAGCTCCGAGTCAGCTTTCCGGTTGGAGAGGAGTCTGTAGGTGCTCAGGTTGTTCTCAAAGCTCCTGCAGAGGACAAGAGGAGACAGTCAGCAGAGCCACTGAAACCACAGCTGATCAAAGAGCTACCTGCAACGTGCGGGTTCATAGAGCTCTAACAGTATCAAAGCAGCGTACCTCCCTCTCAGTCTGACGGCTTCTTCAAACTTCTTCTCGTCCATGGCCTTCTGTACTTCCTGGGTCTGATGACAAAACAGGAAAAAGGCGTGTTTTCATTGTCAGGCCTGGTAAAGAAGGTGGGTCGGGTCAGACTGAACTGGAACTCTGTCCCAGAGTCTCATCCCGTCTGGATCCTTGAGGTTTGTCTTTATAACGCTGTGTGGCTCATCAGCTCCTCTGCACTGAAGCATTAAACTGTGTGTGTGAAGCCTCATGAAGAATTATTTCATCTTTTCTTATTGTCGGGGAATATTTTATATTCATGATCAGAATCACTACACTGCAGGATTTATTTTGTTACACATGTCCAGGTGTGAACATCATGGAAGTGTGTGTGTGTGACTGAAAAGCACTGAACACACTGAACCTTCGCTCTAAACGTCCAAACAAACCTGAAACCTCCTCAGCTCTTCTACTGAATCCGTCGTTCTCTCTGCCTATTTTTACCGGACTGCACGGTGCCGACGCTGACTGACAGCAACAGCACGTGTGTCGCAGGAAGTTAAAAGAGAACCCAGGAATTCCAACCCGACCGCTGTGACAGCACCACAGACGCCGGCGTACACCAGGCGTCCTGAGAATGTGTCCAGTGGTTCAGCACAGTTCAGGACGTGTTCATGCACAACGACCTGATTGAGTCGGAGATGTTTAAATGAACTATCAGCCATATCAGACACTATCAGATCATAATTCGCTGTTATCTGCCATCAGGTCACAGCTGGGAACATAAATATGTGATTCCAGCAACACACAGGTACAGAAATGCAGCAGGCTCTCACCATCTGAACACACTCCATGAGGGGCAGTCGAACAGCTTGGTTCCCAACCAGAGACACCACACAGGCCGGGGTGGTGGCAGAGGCCTCCAGCAACGCCAGCACTGCTTCCACTCCCATACGACTGGCCTGCAGGAAGGTCAAAGGTCATGAACGGGTCAAACTATAAACAAGTTACAGGTCACACAAAAGGTTAAAGGTAAATGTTAAGCATTGTGTTGTTACTCACCAGGATCCTGTCAAAGGCAGAGGGGGTTCCACCTCTCTGCACATGGCCCAAGATGGTGACCCTGGTGTCAAAACCCAGGCAGCGCACTACCAGCTGGGCGTGAGAGGAGAGCGTGAGATAACAAGCACTTAAAAAAGAAACGGCTCCAACAATGTCCCATAAGATGACAAACAGAGAGGGATTATGCAAAACACCCCCCGTCATGTTGCCGCGTGCACACACACACACACACACACACACACAGCGTGCAGAAAGGAAGATGAGCGTGAAGGGTGGAAATAACCATAGAAATCTACGAGTAATAAATGCAATGAGGAGGGAGGGGGGAGGAAAAAGATCCATGCTGCAGAGGGAGGATTGGTGGCTCCACGGCTCCACCAGGCTTTTCCAGGATCTACTTACATCCTTGATATAATCAGGAGTTACGGCCTTGTTGTGACAATCTATGGCGCCCTCAGCTACAATAATTATGTTCAGCCTTTTCTTATCAGCGCGGTTCTGCGAGATGGAAGAAGAAGCAAAGAGGCAAAAGCGTTTCAATAAAACATGACAGAAACTCTTTTGCATTCCCAAAAGCCGGAGCCCGTGATGGAGGACAATCCCAGAGCCCGCCTGATGGCTGACGGCTGTCTGTCTGTAGCAGAAGAACTGCAGCCTGCTTCTGTCTGCATCTACGGTCGGGTGGAGCCACCTGTGGCCATCGGGGGAAACGCATCGCTGACAGACAGGCTAATGTTTTTGGACCACACTTTAAACGATGCAGTGAAAGAATTACATTTTTTTCAGACCCACGGGTTTATACTCCACGTGCTCCAGCCTCTGGATCCCCCTCTGCATCGGTCGTCAGAGACCGAGCACTTACTCACATCCTTCACAAACCCTGAGGTAACGGCTCGTCCTTGTCTGTCAGTGGCTCCTTCAGCAACTATCATAATGTTCAACCTGGAACCACGAGAGCGGCTCTGCATGACGACAAACACACTCACCACTTCAGATCTACTGGAATCAGTCTCAGGTTGTGGGTTCGAGTCCCATCACAGTTGACATTTTACACTAATGCATCTTCATCAATAACATGCTTTCAACCCACTTCCTGATAAAGTCAGATTTTCTCCAGCAAGTGGATAATAAAATCAATTAGGTGAGAAAAAAATCATCATTCAATGGTTGTGTGTTCGAGTCTCAGCCGAGGTCAAATGTAGTAGTGTGTGACTGTGTGTGTGTGTGTGTGTGTGTTACCTCAGACAGCTTCTGACACATGTTGTCCTCCCAGCCATCTTCAGGAGGCATTTCTGGGATGAAAACCCAGTCTGCTCCGCAGGCCAGCGCACTGACCAGAGCCAGGTATCTGCACACATGCAAACATTCATCGCCATGAATCTACACGGTGCCGCTGCAACACGCCATCGCCGCGTTCACGTTGCATGCAAAAGTTCCTACCCGCAGTGCCTGCCCATGACCTCCAGCACGAACGTCCTCTGGTGGCTGGAAAAGCAAAGGAACGTCAGAAACAGGGAAAAGCGCTTCTCAGTGAACACGCTGCCGCTGCTCTCTGGGTCTCACCTCTGAGCGGTGGTCATGATGGCGTCCACCACCTCGATGATCCGGTGCAGTGCTGAATCGGTGCCGATGGTCATGTCGGTGCCACAGAAGTCGTTGTCGATGGAGCCGACCATGCCGACGATGTGGAGCTCGGAGTTACTGCGAGCTGCCTCCTCGTTGATTAGTCCTGAAAAGCCGGAGAGAGAACGCCGTCAGATCAGAGCTGAACTCAGACGACTGCAGATCACACGCGTCAGAGATCGGGCACCTTGCTGGAGGAGCTCGTCCAGCAGGCCGCTCCACTCCTCTCTGAACAGGTTGGCTCCGGTCAAGCTGCCGTCGCCGCCGATCACACACAGGTTGGTGATGCTGTGCTGCACGAGGTTGTGCGCGGCCTTCAGGCGACCCTCGTGGGTGCGGAACTCTTTGCAGCGAGCGCTGCCGATGACTGTGCCTCCCTGAGAGAAACACGTTATAGCCCGGTGTCACTTCGACCCTGCTACTGTTGCTCATTGTTGATCAAGACATAAGATTCAGACTTTATTACGGCACTGATGGTTCTGGCTGCTTTCCTGCCGACACAGCCGAGGTGCCACCGCTTTGTCAGACGGCATTAACAGGCTCTGCTGAACGTCTGCTCACCACTTGCAACATGCTGGAGACACTTTCCCACGTCGCTTCCTGGATGTTGTCTCCGCCGTCCACCATCCCCTGGTAGCCCTAAGAGGAGAAACAAATCTTTGAGCTGAGGTTTCCCCTCAACAACAACGACGAGAAGGAAACAGGGAAACTCTCGTCTAACCTCCCGTCTCAGCTGAGTCCAAACGACCAGCTGAGACGGGAACAAGTCTCATCAGGACAGTTTCAACAGCTCCACAATATTTAGACCAAGAAATCTTCCCCATGATTTGTTTTATTACTGGTGTCAGCTGTCAGTACTCGCAGGAGGCTGTGCTCCTGGTAATCCAATTATACCCACCCCCCCACCCCACACACACACACACACACACGCACGCACACACACACACACACATCCCCAGCGACACAAGTCC
>JAUMTR010000009.1:17261314-17276600 GCA_032270685.1 Microctenopoma stevenorrisi | reverse complement strand
TGGTTTTCGGTTTTTTTTGAAATATGTGCACAGATTGGCACCTGAGCAAATTCTCTTCTCTGCCCCTAATCTGTCACCTGTTGACCCCCCCCCCCCCCCCCCTCAAACTCAAAAGGCCGTTTACAATCACCAACAACACAATCTGCAGACATGTGCATACACATGACCAGTTTGTGTGTGTGCGCGGCTGGTTATCACACACAGGAGTTAAAAATAAAGACGAAGGCCGTGGGGGGGGCGGAGGTCGCAGTCAATAGTTTCAGGAATGTGATAATTGACGAGTGCGCTGCTACAGTCCCCACGGGGGAAACAATGAGATGTGTGGGGCGGGGGGTCGACGAAAAGATCGAAATCCTAATGGCACGAATAGATTTGAGGATTTATATGTGTTCTGTGGCTTCCTCCTACTCCTCCTCCTCCTCCTCCTCGCGTCCCCTGGCAGCCTTTACGCTGGAGCGGTGTTGAAGCGAGCAGATCTCCGCCGACCCGTTTCAGCTTCATTACGTGGATATTAATGTGAGTGCAGGTGTTTGTGGTTTGAAATCCCTTCCTCTAAGCGCATGCAGGGTGACGTCACGTGCTGCCGGCTCCCTCACTGACAGTCACAGCACTGTGAGGAAGACTATTTTAGCTCGGCCGTGACACAGGGTGACACCTGCGCCTTGAGACTCCCTCACCGCTCTCATCTCACCTCGTGGATGAAGTAGACCTTGGCTCCCACGTAGATGCCCATGCGGACGACGGCCCGGACAGCTGCGTTCATTCCTGGGGAAGGCAGGGTCAGAGTTAATGGTTGTCACATTCATACGAAACCACTGAAACCACCGTGTCACATCACGCAGCTTCTTCCTTTTTCATTGACCTTTACTGAGATAAAGCAGGAAGCAGCGAAGCCAGACAGACCAGCAGCCGCTGGCGGAGCACTTAGTGAAATGAGAAACAGGACACTGTCCGTGATCGGCACAGCGACTTAAGCAGAACGAGCCCATCGGCACGTGTCAACACAATACTGGAGCGGGTTCACCTACGTTCAGACTGAGCGCTGTGGTGAAACTTTAATGAGCCTAATGGACAAACTGGGAACAGAGGTCGATAGTACTGGTTCCGAAAAAGCTCAAAGTGGCCAAATCCAATCAAATCCTCACATCTCAGAACGTTTCTTTCCATCACCTACTTATGTGAGGTACTGAGGTAAGATGATTCTTTCTGTGGTTCAGTCCCCCCCCACACACACACACAGACGAACAGGACTGTCTCAGCGTCACTGTCGGGGGTTCCCTGCACAGAGGAGACACAATAAACAGGCAGCGTTGTTCTCTAACGGGCTGATGGCCTGAGTAGTGTTGCTCAGTTGCCAAATAACTGGGTTCAGAACGATGAAGACGACGAGCGAGGAGCTGGATTCACTGTGACTGACTGGAGTCACTTCCTGGAATATTTCACCACAAGTCACGAGTCCACAGGAGTGTTTGCGGCTGGTGTGCTGCAGATTTCCAGCGCTGCGTGTGTGTGTGTGTGTTTTTTTTTCTCCTTTTTTATTCTCAATTTGTTTTAACTCTTCCTCTTATCTATCTTCTGTTATATTTTATGTTAAGTACTTTGGTCAACAGGATGTTGTTTTTAAAGTGCTATATAAATAAATTCGATTTGATTATTTAATTTCTATTTGTGTTTGTTGGCTTAAATTCTTCTGTATATTATAACTATGAATGTATATTTGTCATAATGAGCTTTTTTATACTCCACCTGCCATGTATTATTCTGTTTTATTATGTCTGGATGCTCATTAATGATTAATGACCTTATAAGTCAGTAAATTATTTCCTTTGCACCTGGTGCAACCAACACAAATATAGGAGAGTTGGAAAATCTCCACGGTGACTACATCTGTGTTTTTTACAGATAGATGAAGAATTTTCTAAAGGCTCAGACTTTTATTGAATGACTGGATATGAGGAGGCGTGTGTGACACATCCCTGCAGTCACATACTGTGGAGTTATGTAACACAGCTGTAGTAAACATGCTGCTCTGTTTGTGTATGAACTGAATGTGCTGATGATGAATATGGATAATAATCCTGCACAGTGCTGCGTGTCACAGAAACATAAATACTCGTCTGAGTATCAGAGTAGGGGATGTTACAGGTTCTAGGGAATCTCTGCAGACACTCTCAAAATAATACCCGTTTTTATTATTATTATTATCTTTATTCTATGTACTCTCGTTTATTTCTCCTCTACTTCTCCGCGGGGTCACTGCGCACACGCCGCTCATCACGTACTCCACGTAAATCTCCGTCAGCAGGAAACCAGGCGAGGCCGCCTTCAAAATTAAAGCTCTTCAATAGAAACATGAACACTTCGGGCCTTTATTGTGAAAGGCTTTGATGGGAACTGGGGTGTTTTCACTGTGGGATGCGGGCTAGTGCGGGTCCACTCACGACTCACCCCCGGGACTCTGTGAAAGCTGCAGCACACCTTCTGTCACAAAGACACCAACTGACTCCATCCTGTAGCATTAGCGCGCAGTGGGGGCTCGTGGGAGACGGGCGCGCGCACGGCGCACGAGAAGGAAGCTTCTCTGTGATGTCTGATCACTTGTTGACGTGAATTTCACTCCAACAGCAGGAAAACGTCTCCGCTGAGAGACACGAGCGCTCCACCTGCGCCCCCTCTTTCTGGTTGGTTTCCAGCCTCTGGCGGCTGACGCGCACCCACGAGCACCAGCCTCTGGCGGCTGACGCGCACCCACGAGCACCAGCCTCTGGCGGCTACCACCAGCCTCTGGTTGCTGACGCGCACCCACGACCACCAGCCTCTGGCGGCTGACACGCACCCACGACCACCAGCCTCTGGCTGCTGACACGCACCCACGACCACCAGCCTCTGATTCTGTCGATTAAACGCGAAACTCGTACATTAGCAGACACTGTGCGTAAAACTAGTTGAAGTGCCCCTTTAACCTTTCGTTTCCAGTCAGGCGGTGACAGCATGACGACCAACACCTGGGCTCACAGCTGGATGTGACTCGAGCTTGTTTTTTTATGAATTCATACGTGAAGACGCCGCAGAGCAGAAGCGCTGTCCGATAACGGAGGCTTACCTTGGGCATCTCCCCCGCTGGTCAGCACAGCGATGGATTTCCCAGCGCCGGACAGATTCTCGAAGAATTTCCGGGTGTCCTGTCGCTTCGGTGCCGCCATCTCTGTCCCGGGTTCCTGTCAGCTGCCGGAGAACCTGATGTTCTGTTCTGGTCTGGTCTGTTCAACAAGCAGCGGGAGCCTGACACAGACGGGAGGAGCGGTACCGTAGAGAGACTGCAGTGGTTACCTCCCTCCCCCTCCACATCGACGCCTCCTTATCGAAGATCCTACAGGCAGGAAGATGACTCACTCCGTGCTCCGCTCCCCAACAAGCAGTCATCAGCAGGGGAGGAGCCAGAGGGGCCGGGGCCCGCCCCTGGTGTCCCCGAGGAACTGGTCACATTGTAGGTTAGAATAAAACATCATCATAAGGTGTTTTCGTGTTTGCCTGTGGGCTGAACGTGTGGTGCGCTTCACACACCAACAAAACAACTTCATTTATTATAAAAATATGAATTTTAGATTTATATAACTGTGAGTTAACTATGACGCAGCTGCAATGACATTTTATTTCCATATGTTATATTTTAAAACCTACTTTATGTATTTTAATCCTGCTCTGAAAAATGAAGTCAGAGTGAGATGTCTTCACATTTTACTTTCTCCTTTCCTGGCTCCAGGGATGCGGGTTTGTAAAGATGGTGTCAGAGCCAGAACCAGCCAATGATGCGGGTGTAACCATTTTTCTTCGTGACAGATAAATCCACCAATGGGCATGTAGTGCGGAAATACATCCCCACCAACAGCAAGCTGAGGTCAGGAACACACACACACACACACACTCAGCATGTCACACATTTTAATATGAACAAACAGTGGAACGTGAGAGTGGTAACAGCAAAAAAGATGCAACTCTGAAGAAGCAGATTAGATTAAATATAGTGATGTAACTGCAGCGGCAGCAGACCTGCACGCAGAGAAGTCCTTCTGTGGAGTTTACACTGAAAATCCTACCACTAAACTACAAATGTGTTTTTCCTCTCCTAGGCTACTGATAACTGCATGTACGTATATAACTCTACGTACTTTATTCCAGTATTTCAGCCCCTTAAGACTTCACTTTAAATGAATGACCTTTCTTTGACTCCATGACCTTGAGCAATTGTTTGCAGGCTGCAGCTTTATCTGCACGACATCATATTTCGTCACGTTATATTCATAACAAATGAAAGGTTTCCACATCTGCGCTGACATTGCTGTGTGATAAAACATTTGAGGGGCCACGCAGGGGACATCAGGTACTGGGCTGGTTTCAAGCATCTGTGTACAGACTACAGAAGAGCCTCAGCACGAGAGCTTGGGATTAAAATTCAGGAAGTGTCACGTGGTGTGGTTTAAGATCCAAAGTGTATCACGCAGTATAGAATTAAGCATCAATAAACCACTGGATCAGACAAACACAGCGATTTGTATGAAAGTGATTGTGTCGAGGTTAAAGGATCCGGTTTTGGGGCCGTTACAGAAGTGTGCATCGCACTCGGCCTACAGCTGCAACAGAAATATACGTAATAATAATAATAATGCTGTACATTTAGTTATTCAGTTACACACACACTGGGAATCGAACCTCTGACCCTGCTGTTTGCTTTGACACCTGATCTGCAGCTGCATCCTAACACTAACTTAACAAACTGACGGAGACAAAAGTACATAGTGCACATAGGTGCAAAAATATTTAGGTACAGTGATTATTATAAATGCACGTTTAAAGATACTCCATCACATTTAGGTTAAAAAAATGTTTGGCTAATTCTACGCATTTAAATAAGAATGCAGTACATTTTACAGGGGGGAAAAATACCCGAATGCCGTTCTTAGTTTATCTACCACGTGTGTGTCCAGGTCATATAGTATTATATAGAAAAATGACATTTAGATAATCTAATAAAAATAACAGTCAACATGCAGTATGCTGACTAACAGGAGTGAGGAGGGAAAATACCTGGATAATGTCGCCCCCTGCTGATGTCAAAACAGAACTGCATTTTTTTACGGAAAAAAACTATAACACCATTAATATAGGTCCATGGAGTCAGCATCAGGTCTGCAGTGCCGAGCTGATAAAATAAAAACACAGAGGCAGCCTCATTCAATAAAAATAATTTATTTACAGTGGCATGAATCATAAATTAACGAGCAGCATTGGCAAGAGCGACATTACAGTTGACAGCTTGCATAAAGTGGTGTGAACGTTTGGACTTTTGCATAAGAAAACACTCTCACTCTCAAGTGTGTGTGTGTGTGTGTGTGCTGTACGTACGCAAAACGACCACCACAGCAGAGATTATTTAAAAACATCTCTTTATGAGTTTTAAACAGCTGAACTCTCCTCCTGCTCTCACCTATTGCTCTGATTTACCGCTGTGCTCTGAAACATCGTCACCTCCAGGACACCAAACCACTGAAAAACGGGGCCAATAAGCATGTTTTCTTGGACGTGAAAGTAAAGTGTAATTATGTTTGACATTTCTAAACATGGCACCATCCAGTGATAGAATAAAATAAGAAGTCTCCACTACTCTGAGATAAACTGGAAAAAATATGACTGCATGTTAATGTTAGAATTTATTTTATTTTAAACCTGTGACTTACGTGTGTATTAAATCTGTCCTGTACCTGTGAAGTTGTCATTTTATTTACTTTTTGCTGTTATGTTCAATCTCTGAAGCCGTTTCACCTTCTCCCAGTGCTTTACTTGAAAGTGTTAGAAGAAGTACAAGTCATTGTGTCGAGATGCGAGTCCTGCATGTTACGTAAAGTAGAAAAAAACACCTTAATGCCCCTTTAAATGCCACAGATGCTGTTCTAGTGAGGGAGAAGCTCCCCGCTGCAGCAAGCGCCTACAGGCTCACTACGAACAAAGCAGCACGACTCCCGTGACGTCGATACACAGGTCAACAAGTTGTACAGTTGTTCACTTTTTAGAATAAAATACAAAGTCCTGGTTTATTGTTATTCAATTTTTGAATAAATTGAATTGTTATACCAACACAAAACAGCAACACACTCACTCAGCAGGTGGTGACAGGTAGAATACTCGTAAACCTTTATAATAATTATACACCAGACATAAAACCACAGATCTAAGGCATTATGCTATATCGTCAGCATTTAAGGTATTTACATAATCAATTACAGTATTTTGCAGTTGATAAAATATTTATCTATGAATAAAGAAAAAAATCTATACATATGTATATATACTGTATCAGTCATTAGTTGCTGTACATTTCTATCTGCTCCTGATTGCCTCAAACCTTTGCATTTCCATGGCTTAGATTTTCTCACAGAGGTTTTAGTGTAAAATCTTTGGGATCTTACAACGCACGAGCCAGTGGAGTAGAGTTTAAGGTACAGAAAGCTGGAAAGGGGGGGAAATATTTCTCAGTGTTTCATTTTGCAGTCAGTTTGCATTTCACATTCATCTTCTTGTGCAGAGAAAAGTAATAAATCATATCTTTGTTACAGTGTGTGCTTAGCAAGATAGTCAATAAATCCAGTTTTGTTCAGCACCTACAGTAAATAAGAGCGCACATCTTATACATTTGATGAAACCAGGTTCAAAATAACAGACTGCAAATGTTCACATGACCTTGTAAAGGTTAAATAAAAAGGTTCAACTTAGCACAGTTTTAGCTTAGTCAGTAGGGGCCACACGGTTGATTCAAAACTTCATTTCCGTCCTTCTGAGCCTGGTTTGAATTTGTGTTCATCACCAGGACACTGAGCACATAGAGACTGTCTTCATCATTCAGAGGTCACAGCTTCACGCACAGAAACAAACCACAACACAACAACCCACACACTATTAAATCGTCCTTCATCATGAGAGCGAGCGATAGAGAGAGAGAGAGAGACCTGAGGGTCAGCACATCACAGTCTGTAAAGAATAACTGCAGTAGCATGGAGTTTCTTCGGTTATACACATACGTTTCACAGGCAAAGCTGCTTTAGAGGCAAAAAATAATCTCACTGTTTAAATCTCAGTAGGTAGAGCAAACTAACAACCCTGTCTAAGAACACATGCTACATTTGCTAATGAGTCAACAGCTATGCTATCGGCGGTCATTATCATGGGTTAGTGTTGGTGCTTTGAGCTAAATGCTAACACTGGCATGCTAACAAGCTAATGAAAACCTATAGTAACTACTACTGAAGCTACTGTTAATGGAAAATATCAGACCTAATATGAGCTAAATGCTAGCACCAGCATGCTAACAGTGATGAAAAAGAGAAAGTAAAATGTGGAGAATACAGACAGGGATAAAGGAAAGCAAAACCAAAGGGTTAGGAAAAGACCCACTTCACTTGAAAGCACCAGGAAACTGGTACTGCAGTAGGTTAACCAGGTTAGCTGGTTAGCTTAGCTGAACTTTTAGGAACCAGTTAACCTGTAGCCAGTGGTTATAAAAAAATAGGTACATGGTCTTTAAACTTTTGTTTTTTATATTTTAATCATTAATAGATCATGTTGTCTTGTGTTTAGCTTCATCTACTGTGGTTTAATTCAGGTAGAACATTTTTTCCCTCTGAGAAATGTTTGTCGGACTAAAACCCTAAAACACTGCTTTGCAATACCACTTAGGGAAAAAGGCTATTATAAATCTAAGTATGTACATTGTGAGTTCACCTTTACTGGAAAAATCCCTGTAACTACAGCAGTTGAAATATATTACTTTTAAAATTGACATCAAAATTTATAGAGATTTTCATAAACAAAGATCAACGTGATGTACACAATCTCTAAAACTTCTTTGAAACTATAAACACCTGTACGTTATCAGTCGGGTTCTAAAACAGAACCGTAAGAGACAAAAATCAGAGACCATCAGAGAGAAAGGAATACATTCATCTGACTAGAGCACACGCCAACAGCAAACACTACCTGTGTGTCGCAACATGGGGCTAATCACCAATTTTCTTTCGCAATTTGAGGAGCCACAAGAACCAAAAGCACTTCTATAAAATTCAGTGGAACCATCAACAGGGAATTACTGTAAATTTTCACAACTAATAATGATTTGAAGTTGTGTTGTTTCTCTTTTTTGGACAATTTAACTCCAGCTCACTACAGCAGTAATAAGACCAACAAAGGACAATCATTTTCAGTTTGTTAATGGTACAGTGATTAAATTAATATCTACAAATGAACCTGCTCAAACGTACCAATTACACGAGGCTGAACATCTTTTTTGTTGATATATTAATATAGTAATAAATTAATAATAAATAACCCTACAATAAAGTTAAAGAGGTTAATGTGATTATCTGACCAAGTAGATATTGGATTTAAATTTGTGTACCAGGGTGTACTATGTACACCATAGTACCCAATACTATTTTGATTGTCTGTCTGTTCAGCATCAGTGATATTTCAGCTGTCACTGGTTGTAATGTTGGGGCCGACGGTAAGCAGTGATTTTGTTTATGTAGCATCATTTTATTGTTCTACCAATTAAATGATGTGTTTTCATTATTAAGGATGAAAGTTTGAGCTAAAATAAATAACTAAATAAAAAATATCTAACACAACCTTGATGCAGACAGCCGTGACACCATAATTCCTTCTGGGATTCTTCTATGTTCATGTCGTGCTTAGTGTCGGCATGGTTCAGATGATGTCCTGCCTGTGACTCCTGACGCTCTGCATTAAATATGAAATCAGGGTGAATCAGGTACAGTTCAGGAGTTCGTCTCTCTGACTGGTGCATCTGAGGTGCAGGGTTTCATCACTTATCATCAGCTCCTTTCATGCTCCTCTGTGAGCTGAGCTGAGCGTAGGTGTCTGAGCTTTTCCATGATTTTCCTGCATTACCACGTCTCAAACACAGACAGGGGTCAGCAGAAATTCTATAAAAGAAAGACAGTGAGGAAAGTGTTAATCGTAAATGAAAACAAAGAAAGACAATCTGCTAAATTATAACAATTTCTGATGTTGATTTCTTTTCTGTTTTGATGAAAGCCTGTATCATATGTACTGGAATTAGGATCCAGTTATATTATTTTCTTGTCATTGTTCCCCGAGCGTTTTTCCTGATGCTGTGGCTGAACAGCAACGTTTAGCAACTCTCCTAAATCAGTTAAAATGCATTTTTGTCCAAACTCATCCTGGGAAGTGAGGGTCAAGCATATTGACTTGCTGTGTATTTAGAAGGAAAACAATCTGTTACTTACAGAACTGGCATCCCCATCTTGTGCCAGCATGTCGATTCCTGCTAGCTGCTCCAGGATCAGGCTGCTGCCACTCACCTTTATAAGACAAATAGCAGGAAACAGAAACACAGCTGCATGATATTACTCCTGCGTACGAAGAGTAACGTAATGAAATTCATTGGATGCATTTCTTACCTGCTCCGTATTCATGGAGCCCATTTGTCCTGAGAGCTGGTTCATGCTGTTGCCACTGCTGGTCATGACTCCCAGGTTCATGTTGTTGTTGCCAGCGTACATTCCTCCATTGGGCTGTGTGGAGTACTGGGACTGGGACTGCTGAGGGTACACGCTAAAGGAAGGAAAGCTGGGATAAAGAGGCTGTTTGACATTCTCACACAGAATTTGGTGAATCGTTGGGTTTTACCCGTTGCTGGTGGAGATGTTGGCAGGTTGAGGCCACCCGTTGAGGTCAGTGTTGGACTGGTAGCTGGGGGGTGCCCCGTGGTTTAGCCCCTGGGGTTGGCTTTGCGGTTGACCCTGACTCTGTGGCAGCATGGGACTCAGACCCTGCCCCATCCTGGGGGACAACAGAGGGCTCTGTGGGGTGGCAGCCCCACATGAATAGCCTGGATCCTGATGCTGCTGTTGGCTCATTCCTGAAGATCAAAAAGCACAAGATAGTCACAATGCAGCTGGACGGCCATGTGGGGATCTCCCAAAATATGAATTCAGGACAAATGGTAATAATCTTGTCTGTAAGCAAGAAGAAAAAAGAAAAAGCCAGTGGCCATACTTTCTTAACTTTGTCGTAGAAGGCACCACAGGCCATCTAGATAACAAATCTCCAAAACAACAATGTCTATCTGTCCCAAAATGCCCCAAAACTAACACGCTACACTGTCAGAAGAAACAAGGAGCCAACAATTAAAAGAGAATAAGAGGAAAGAAGGAAAGAAGTTCTAGGTTATTGGGTGCCATCTCTCGTCGGTCTCCATTGTTGATTTGCACACAAAATTAGCAGAAGAACGTTTTAATCAGGCAACCCCCAACCACACCCAATTAACTTACAGAAGATGGTTAGATTTGATCAAGACCACATCGTCCACACAGACAACGCAGCTCTGCTCTAATTGTATACCTGGACTGCCAAACTGGAAGGCACTGTGCTGAGATGGTGGGCTCATTACCCCGTTGTACTGCCCACCTACATTTCCCATCATGCCCTGGCTAGCCAGATGATGGCTGGGGGAGAGGGGGGAGGAGAAGGGGCTGGAGGAGCCGGGATGAGGAGGTGGAGAGGGCAGACCGGTACCGTAGCTGGAAGCTGGATAGGGAAACTGCTGCGGGTTGCCCTGTGGGAGACGCAGGTTGGTGCCCCCCATGGACATTGACGTTGGAGTGCCGCCCCCGCTGGGCATGTTGGGTGGCATGTGGATGCCCTGATTCCGCATCATCATGGCACGCTGCTGGTGCACGTGTTGTTGGTGCTGCTGTTGGCGTTGACGTAGGTGGTTGCTGAGGTACTCGCGCTGACGCTGGACCAGAATCTGGGCGTTGAGGGTTCCCTGCAAGACAAAACAGCCTGAGGTGACTCTCACATAGAAAGGATTAAGTTTGACTGGGCTGGGCTGGTGAGGACACATTCATTTTCTTGTGTGAATGGTTGCAACAAAACAACCAACTGAACTAGTTCTGTAACTTCACAAACCATTGCTCGGTTGACTCATTAAAACAGGATTAGTAAAGTGTGGTTTAAAAAACCATTTAGGTTTAAAGAATAGCAACCAAAAGATCACACAGAATGAGCACACAACAGATGTGGTAGAGGACCTTTAAAAACGCTAGAGATACCTCCAGTGTCTTTCCTGCTGGTCAAAAGCATAATTTCATATATCTACTACGTCATTTTGACTGGTCAAAGGTCTAATTCAAGATATCTACTACGTCACCTTGACTATCCGTAATGTGAATTCTAGATATCTTGAACTACATTTAGACCAGTGAAAACTCTGATTTCAGATTTCTACAGTTGAATGTCGACTAGTCATAATTCAAGTTAAAGATATCTCTAACTAAACACGCTTAGAAGATCTCTTATTTATCTCTTTGGATGTGCCAGAGTGCGATATGACCAGACAAAATTCAGTTGTACATATCTGAAATTAGACTTTTCACTACTCACACTGTTGTTTGAGATATGTAGAATTCTCATAACGGAGAGTCAAAATGACGTAGTAGAAATCTCAAATTTTACTTTTGACTAGTCAAAATTCAATTGCAGATATCTTTAAGTCGACTTTTGACTTGTCACATTGTAATTCTGACTATTCAAAATGCATTCCTAGATCTCTGAAATACAATCACGGATATTCGAGTGAAGACTGTTATACGTTAAAAGGGCTTGTGATGCACACAAATATACACATACAGAATACAAACGGACCTGGTTTGGTACGTTAGACCTTAGAGGTAGATTCATATTGGACACTCCACACATCTGGTTCCCCATTGGCTGACGGTTCTGCGAGGGCAACAGAGAAAGTACTTCACTGGAATGGAAACTTATGTAAGAGCAACAACCACTCAGACACATGGAGCACGGTTAATGTCTGCACATCACATCGTCATGTCAGCATATGCGTGTCAAAAATAGCTACACGGAGTCATGACGTGATCCAACAGTTTCTCTAATGAACAGACTCTTCTCTAAGCTTGTGTGTTTTAATGTTTCCAACTCATATACTCACTATGCATAACCTCCACAGCTTCAAAATGCAGAATATTTAAAGCCTGTGTCAGTGAGTAGATCCCTGGATAACACACTCACTCATGGATATTCTATGATTCACTCTGATACTGAAATAGGGTAAAAATGTAAAACATTATATTACTAGAAAATAGTCCCTCTCCTGTATTTTAAAGTATTTTAGTTGAACCCAAATTAAAAACCAGTGAATTTATGTGATAACTGCCAGAGGGAAACATTTGCATGCAATACAATGCATTTATTTTCACTCTATATGATTTCACGCGTATTATGTAAATATATTCTCAGTTGATAGGCAACACCTTTGTGTGTGCCGACATAACACTTAGCAGAGAAAACAATCTATAACAGATAAAGGAAGGTGCTTCATGCGCTGCTCACTCAGGCTGATGTGGGTCCACCACTGCTCAGATGTTATTCTAAAGATTGTAAATATATATTTTATCTTTACACAGGACATTACTCTCAGTCATCCACCTTTAGGCCGAATCCTGCATGCTGGACTGATGACTATTTCATTCTGTGTTCATACTTTCATTTGAATAACAACTAACTAATGTGCATTTTTTTCACAACACTGTGAAATGTAGGAAACTGACACAAAAGTCACATCTGAACATGTTGCTCAATCAACAGTTGATGTTTAATACACCTGTTGTGTCTATGCTCTCCACCAGGTGGCAGTCTACAGCCAGTAATAATTTAAAAATGGGGTGTTAAAGCTAACTTCAAAAATTCAGTATATGATGAACTGTCTAGTGTTTACATATGTCCAGAGCCTGAAAAGAAAAGCAAAGACAGACTCAACACGCTAAAGGAATGGTTAGTAATGGACAGCCAGTGTATACAGTCAGATTTTTAAAGGGTTGTATGATTTTATGTAGCATGTAGCCACGTGTGTTCGCTGTGTTCTGGCGTCTCAGCAGCACAGGATCACGGAGGACAGCAGAAAGCTCAAATACATTTGTTTGTGTGCCGTTTAAACTCACTGGACCCTGTTAGCGCCATGGCTGCTGTGTTGCATCACATGCAGAAAAAAATACAAGTGCGGGCTGGAACTCTAGAGGCTCCTGCAGTATGTTTTGGTCACTCTTTGGACCAGCATCAGCGCCATTGCCTGGTTCTGATGGTCAGCTGTAAAACATGTGGTGCCACCTACCAGCTGGGCCTGGAGTCTGTGCTGCAGCTGGATTCTTAGGTTGTTGGGCTGTGGTGGCACTATTGAATTTGGCCCCACAGGTCTCATCCCGCTCGCTCTGGGCCCTGCGTTGCCAGGCATTCGCATCATTGGGGGATAACCAGCAGCTTGTAACCTCTGTGGTCCCATGTGGCCGCCGACGGAGGGGCCGTGGAACACGCCATCAGGAGGCATGCCGCCCCAACCTGGATGACCACTGTAGTGTTGGCTGTAGAGAGGAGGTTTCATCGTGGCTGCTGCGTCTGCAGACCCCAGGTACTGGTCCTGGTCTAAGAGAGGGCTCTGCGTGGCGTGAAGGCAGCGTATTGGTGAGATATAGGTGGAAAAATCAGTGTTATTACTCTGCATAAGAAGTGTTTCCTCTGTGGTGTGATGTGCGCGTTTTCAGTAACGAGAGCCGTGTTACATCTCGTTAGGGTGTGTTTATGAAGTGAGCCAGAGGCAGAGTGGACTGAATGTTAATGAAAAACAATAACACCAACGCTACAAATGGAACACTACGCTTTTTACCTACATTTAAAGCGTTGATTGGATATGCATATTTATTAGGCATCACATCGGACACATTCCAATTCTAGAGAAACATCCCTGAAGATGGACACAGATGCCTGAGACCTGTCTAAACATAACTACGACGCCTGATGTCAGTCTGAAAGACCTCACCTGTCCAGCCAGTGTGGGGATTCCCAGCATCTTGTCGATCTCCTCCAGACCCTCGTAGTCCTTTAGCACAGAGCACAGCTGGTTCAGCAGGGCTCCCTCGTCTACCTGACCCTCGGACCCAGTGCCACAACACCCCACACTGTCCTCCTGTGGGATGCTGTACGGTGGCCTGGAAGGTCATTTGGTGTTAATGCCACACCAGACTCGAACCAAATTTCTGGTTAACTGTTCATGTCCAGACTTTCTGCTGGTGTTTCGGGATCAAATTAATGTCATACCTGCTCTGGTTGCCATAGTGATCCATCATCATTCGGTCTGGCCACGGTGCAGTCTGGTTGGGTGGAAGGTAAGCGGGGTTTGCCATCTCCATCTCTGAAGGCAGCCGAGACAAAAATGAAACGTGAATCAGCCAGCGTCAGTTTGTGAGTGACTTTCTATGAGCTGCTCCTCCTCTCACCGTTGCCCATCATCTGCATGTTGACCATCGCTCTGGACGCAGGTGGGCCTCTCATGGGCTGCACAGTGTTGGGGACCATGCGACCAGGCCCGACCCCCTGACCCAGGGTGGACCCTGCAGTGGCCCCTGTGGGCCCCTGGGGCCCCCAGCCCTGCTGCATGGAGCCCCTCATTGAGCCGTTGCTCAGCATGCCTGATTGGGGAAGTGTACAGAAACAGCCAGGATCTTAAAATCTCATCGTTATTAGAAGGAAAAAACGATTTAAAATGTGTGTAGTGATTCTCCCAGTTCTTATTCTCCCTGACCTGGACTGGCAATAGCTGTAGGGTTGGTCATGCCTGTTCCCATCATGCCTTGCTGCTGTTGCTGTAAGGAGTAGGGTCCGTTGTTTCTGTGTTGAGGAGGGAAGGACCTGGTGGGGCTGGGGACCATGCTGCTGTCCAGAGACATGCTCCTGACTGGGGGAGCACCTCGGCCCGGCTGGCCCGGCCTGGCACCGCTGAACCCTGCTGGGAATGTTTTTATCAGTAGGAACCGTTTCATAAAGCACAGAGACGGATATCTGATGAAGGTTTCTTTACTAAATTGATGAATTATTGACTTTATAAAGATTTTGTAAATTTTTTGTTCTAATATTTTCAGAGCACACTGACACACACCAGCGGGGGGGAAGACTCTGTGCCGGCTGCTGCTGCTGCTGCTGCTGCTGTCAGTCATCTGCAGGATATCACTGATGATGCTCTGTTTGTCCACAGAGGAGCCTGGCGGCACAGAGGAGGAGGATGAGGAAGAGGTCGGCGGTCCTCTGGCCGGTTGCTGGCCCCCACACAGCTGCTGCTGCTGCTGCTGCTGCTGCTGCTGCTGCTGCTGCTGCTGCTGCTGCTGCTGCTGCTGCTGCTGCTGCT
>JAUMTR010000009.1:17210494-17261214 GCA_032270685.1 Microctenopoma stevenorrisi | reverse complement strand
CTGCTGCTGCTGCTGCTGCTGCTGCTGCTGCTGCTGCTGCTGCTGCTGCTGCTGCTGCTGCTGCTGCTGCTGCTGCGCACCATTCTGCAGGTCCTCCAGCAGGTCTTCTAGCTCACTCGTCTGTAATCAGCATCAGGAAAGAAACAATTCAAAGAGAGACAGATTAACAGCGTTCAACAGAAAACTAACAACATAAACCACCCGAGAACCAGCAGGCTACTGCCCTGGGACAGCGTTTAATATCCGTTCCAAGGGGGTCTCAATGACATTCAAATTCAAGGACTAAAAATTAGCATGCTTCATCTTCCACTTCCCAGCTTCCATGTTGTCCACGGCTTAAAGCAGAGAAAAGGTATTTTACTGAGGACAACCTTTATCTTTAAAACATCTTCTTGCTTTTGAAGATGTTTTTGAAGAACGACGCCGGCACTGACATGATGAAATCGTTTGTGCCAACAAAGAGTGAGGAAGGCTTTCAGCTGGGTGCAAATGTCAAAACTAGCTCAAGTGCATTTGGAGGATTTCAGGTGCTTCAAACGGATTTGCTACAAAGAAACATTTTCATCCAGGTTAACGTTTATATCATATAAATTATGCATTAAAAGTAGAATAAGGTGTTCATACTTAAATCAGAAAATGTGCCAGTAGATAAGTGCTACGGTGCTGACACAAAAATGTGGAAAGTAACTTTCATAAGATGAAAATGTGAAAGCTGATTCACCTGAAGTCTGCAAGAAACGTATTGTTACAGTTCTCGGTTTCACCCACTGCAAACACACACACACACACACACCACTGACGGGGATAAATCGTTCAGCCGGACGGTTGATAAATAGAGGAGGAGCTAAAAATAAACCGCCGGCACTAATGAGGTCGTGTGTGATGTACAGTAAGACACAGTCGCAGTTCAGTGTATGTACAGACACACACAGTGAGAACAGCAGGCCACACATCAAGGGCATCGAGAAGTACTCCTCCACTTCCTATTCTTTACCTCAGTCCTAACTGCTGCTTGTTCCAAACAGACTCAAAAACAGAACCAGTTCCAAAACCACATTTCTGAGAATTTAAATGCCTTTGTTAATAGCTATAAAAAAGAATAGCACAAAATATTCATTGCAAATAAACCAAAACAGTACTGAGGGTTTAATGAGCAGATTTAAATGTAGAGTCGCTTCTAATGCGTTTCTGTAGTTCAATCTATTTTGGTATTGATCAATAATTAAAGCGCTACTATACGCACACACTGCAAAAAATGTAAACACTGATATCTATGAACGGTCTTACACACACACACACACACAGAGCGTCTTTCCTTGATCTTCTGTTGTTATATTATTCTTTATTCTTCTAAGTTAATTCTAATCTGGCCTGTTTCGTTGAGGGAATTATCTAAATGAATGCATCACCTCAGACCCTCTTATTGCCCGCTGGACGCTCTTCCACCCAGCTTGTTAAAATATGTTTCCGACCCGTGTGGGCCCTATGTTGTGGAGTTAATTAACGCCTCCACTGCTACTGGTTGTGTCCCATCTTGTTTTATACGGGCCGCGGTGCAGCCACTTATTAAAGAAAATAAGCTAGACCCGACTGTCTCGTCTTATTATAGACCAACCTCAAAGCTTCCTTTTCTCATGTACAGTTACAGCTTGATAATAACTATTAATTAACAACATGGTTTTAAATCACGTGCACTGGTTGCGCTGGATGTTTAATTTCCTCTCAACTATTTAGCTTTCCTGTACTTTCTCTTGTATTTATACTGTGTGGTTTTATTTATTGTCTGTTTGTAAATTCGCTGTCCTTTAATCCAGTTTCCAGTTAAACGCTTCGTGCGTTGCCGTTCTCCACAAAAGCTGCTGCATAATGTTGCACCAACTATTTTATCTTGGGAAGTTTGAACACCATTAAAGCTGTCAAAAAAAACTCCCTCCTGACAAAGCCTCGCCTTACTCTACAAACTACAGACCAGGACCTTTCCCGCCTCTGAACGGTCTTCATCCTCCTCCTCCTCCTGAGGAAGCAGGCTCCACCACCACCCCAGAGGCAAAACAGTGGTGTGAGTGCCGTTGTTTTGTCTGAGCATCGCTGGCCTTCTGAACTAAAGCTTTTCCCGCACGGCCTCTTCCTGGAATGAACTTCAGTGATATCACTCACCTGCACTCGAGCAGCTAAACTTTGCTAAACTCTGAGAAAAAAGTGCGTTGGACTGTGAAATATAGAATATGTGCTGCTGCACACCGTGTGTGTGGGTACATAGATGCACATATGAAAACTCTGTCACGGGTTAATCGGCAGGAGCGGAAACTCGTCTGCAACGTAGCGCTCTTCACGTGTGTGTTGACAGAGCTGGGCAGCGTCTGACCTGTGTTCACTCCTCTGTAGCTAAAGAGTGTGTTCCCCTCCTGCGATTAACTGCTGATACGCGTTTTACTCCATCCAATAAAGGCTATGAACATAACACTTTGCATTTCTCCCACTCACACATATGCTTAAGCTTTTAAACAGCTCCACTGTGACAGAGCATCTTGTGTTTCACGGAGCAACTCCACACACATCTGACAGAACCAAAACCTAATCGTCAGCTCAGCAGCCACTGTGCTTCTCACTTCAAGGTGTTGATAGGAGCTGTTAAATTCATACATATTTAAATCTGTTAAGCTGACACATGCCTTAATTATTTTTATTTACTCAGAACAGAAAGTTACCATCATGTGTTGCTTAGTCAGTCTGCTGCTCGGGCAAGACATCTCAGATAGCAGAAGGAATTTTATGCAAAGGAACTTGGCCTTATGCAAAGCAGCTAGTGCAGATATCACATGGACATGACACACAGTTTCATCTTTCAATTTTCTGTTTTCTGTTTGCCTACGTTCAACACCCAAACATATTTCTTTTGCTTTACACTATTATATTACTGGTAATAGCACTGACCTGGTCCGGCATGTTGAAGCTCACTTCCTGTTTCTCCATCTTAACGTTGGACAGCTTGGCTCCATCACCAGGCTCCATCTTAATGGCTTTATCCAGAATGCCGTTATCATCCCTATCCAGCAGGTAGCGTAGCAGCGCATTATCCTTCTTTTTGGGGCTCCCTGGCTCCTGTTTAGTGCAGAGTTCACCCAAGGTGCCCAAACTGTCCCCTGTGGTCGTCTCCGCACCAACGGAGTCTTTTCCCGTAGCCTCCGCGGTCAGCTTAGCTAGCTCCACAGGTGAGGTGCTGTTCTGCAGCAGCCGGTGGAGGATTTTGTGTTTCTCCTTTAATGAGGTGGAGTGGTTGTTGTGTCCAGCACCACCCACACCCCCACTTCCAGTCAACGGGTCTTTACAGCTCTGGTCCCCCAGTGGCCCCGGAGGTGAGGATGGATCAGAGGGTTCTGACTTGGTGGTGAGGAGCTGGAGCAGCTTGGTGTGCCCTTTGGTATTGAGAAGGTGGTTTGAATTATCACCAAACTCACCTAGGCCTCCATCACCACCTAGGTCACCATCTTTCTCTTCCCCTGGCTCTCTATCTTGGTTTTGGGATGACAGTAGGTCCCCAAATGTTCCAAATAACTCAGCCTCTAAGCTGGAACTGTTATTGCCTAGCTGGCTGCTAGGCGGGCTCTTAAGATCAACTGGTTTTCGGTCAGGTGACTCTGGATTTGGACCCTCCTTGAGTGCCTGGGACACCCTGTGGCCCTGGCTGAGGGCCTGCAGTGCACCAAGAGAGTTGAACCCCTGGCTGTTGCCTGTGCTGCTGCATACAGACCCTGGTGAGTGGAGACCTGCTGCAGGAGAGAAAGAACCAGGTGGATGATGGGGGAGGTGAGGGCTCCCGCTGCTAGCCACCATGCTGGGGCTCTGACGATGACGAGGAGATAACATGGCACCATGGGCCCCTGAGGTGACACTAGGGCTTCCCTGGGCTGCAGGGCTGCCCAATTTGAGTGCGTGGTTATTTCCCTGAGGTGTGAGTGCTCGAGGCGACACAGTCCCAAAACTACGTCCAGGGATGCTGGTGGCCAGCGTGGAGTGGTGGGTGTTGCTGCTGACACTGGCATCAGGCGAAGGGGAAGGACCACTGACACATGTTGGGGTCATTGGCTTGGCCACGCCCTGTCCACCTGCAATGTCTGCGGTGATGCCACACATGGTCTCCCTGGAGCGGGAAAAAAAACGTGACAACAATCAGACCTGTTGTACACAGAAAGATTATACAGTATGCAAATGTTCCCCGTGTAAAGTGAGGTCTGAAACCATACCGACGGTCACATGTAATCAATAAAACTAAACATGAGTGCTGTAGTCAACACCGCCTAAAACATTTCCCCAAGGGGATCCATAAAGTATTCACTATTAAACCGAGACCAAGACCAAGACACACTAAGGCGAGACCAAGACCAAGACTGGTCGAGGCCAAGACCAAGACCGGAAACAGAATAGGACTCTTTTAATTTTGATGAACTAAACTAATGAAACTAAGTAAAAACTAATAAAAATCCCAAATTCAGTAGTGAAAAGCTTCAATATTGAAATGTGTCCTCTCAACTCTCGGCAATGTCTTGGTCTCGTTTAGGTTTAGAGAGTCTTACTAGGCGACTACAACACTACTAAACATAACTAAAGTAATAAAGGTACTTTACTGGTTGATTTTCTACTTACATTGGTGACTAGTATTTTAAATTCAAGGAGATGTACATAACAGAAAGTTTAAAACTCTGTGAAACAGAGTACACATGTGAGAAAACAAAGTTGTACTGAGGCCAAGAGAGTGGGTCAGTTTCAGCCACACACCAAACAACAAAGCTCTTATTATGCTCCGCACCAGAGCGACACTTTTTTATGTGAAACACGTGGAATTAAAAGTTCTCACATGAAATTCTGTCTGTACATATAGCAGTAGTTTTAAATAACAGGCTCTGCCCCCCCCATCCCCCCAGTAAGACCACAAAAAAGAACATGTGACAGACACACACACACCACAGCAACAAGAACATTATATATTTAAGATCATTATGTCGTGAAAATATAGTTTCCTCAAAATGAAACAAGAAGAAGAGTCATAATATGGAGAAAAAAAACATTTCTAAGAGTTAGTGAGGGACTTGTTTGGTCCTAAGTAACAGCTGCAGTTAAGCTGGTGATTCATTAAAAAGAAAATACACAACGGAACTTGACCCTTTGAACTTAAATGTTTTCAGTGTTTACCGAGTGGTAGTGACGTGTGAACCTTGGTCTGGATGAAAACTAGTTTAGGAGACGATGTTAATGTCACTTTACAGTATCTGACACACAGTCTCACAGGCAGAGGAAGACTAGCTGGTACCTCTGCAGGATGTGCAGCGACATGTAGAGCTGCGGTTCGTTGGTGACAGAGGAACGGACCAGTTTGCTCTTGGTGTGAGCTGAGACGAGAGTGCCGTCTGCCAGGGAAAATCGGTACATGGGACTGAGTGCATTGCTGTTCCTCAACACTGGGAAGAGAAGAGAAATACACACACATGTTAGGATCTCTAAATAAATCAACATAAAAAGAAACGCAGAAAGCTTGGTTCTTCCCTAAACACACGATTACTCCATAGAAACGGTACGTGTTAAATGTTCACTGACTCCAGGATGAGTACACAGCATTCTTTACATCTACAGGCAAAACACAATACCAAGAATGCAAAACAGAAAACAGGATATACATGATCCGTAGCTGCAAAAACCTCCTTTAAATGTAGCTATTCACCTTCTTGATGGTGTTTTTTGGCAAACGACATCTCCCCATCGTTCTGCAGGTGGAACCTCTGGATGCATCGCCGAACCAAGTCCTCCCAGCCTGGCTTCATGGATGCCCGCAGCAGACTGGTGTCCAGTGACGTGATCTTACCTGGACAGGTAGACGATGCCTTTAATGTCAGCAGTCATGCAATCACCAGTGTAAATGACTCAGTGAAGTGTGAAACTCCTCATCTGTACCTTGAAGGTCCTGTCGTGTGGTGAAGCTCTCGTACGTGGGCATCACAGCTCTTTCTTTGACGGGGACCCTTCTTGCCACACATATCAGACATGACTGGAAATCTGCATTAAAAAAAAACAAAAACTTATAAGTGGACCTAGGCAGGCAGGAAGTTTGTGTTGGACTGTGCAACTGTACCTAATGTTATGGCCGCTCATCTAGAGTCTCGCGCCTCCTACCCACCATTATTTTTACCATCGAGCCTCAACATCGTAGCAACGTCAAACAGGACAACACTGACACCGACATCAGCCTCAACACTGATGCCTGAGAGTCTGAGTCAAAGCCTCAATCTAAACATCAGTCTTAACCTGCAGCCCCCGTCTGTCCACCAGACAGCCTGCCACTGGATGGGAGGACAGACTGGCACAATATCTGGCTGTCAGACATCTAAAATTAGAGCGCCAGACAGATTCTTTCCCTAGTGTGTGTGTGTGTGTGTGTGTGTGTGTGTGTGTGTGATAAGATAAGATGGGAAGATGACAAAGTGCCACACGCTAATTAGTCTCTCCCAGTGGATGGGAGGGAAAGTAGAGAGAAGTAGTGTTGAAAGGAGGACAGGTCACAAGAGACAGGGAGACAGGAGATGGAAAGAGTGATAGAAAAAGAGAGTTAAGAAAGAGTTGGAAACACGAGGAAGGAGCAAAATCATATCAAGAATGTGAGAGAGTGGAGAGGACCTAAAGTAAAACTCTAAGTCAAAGAAAACCACAACAGACAGACATGCAAACCGTCAGAGACAACACTGTACCTTCCCCCTCTTCCTTGATAGACTTGGGTTCAGAGACAGCAAAACACTGCATGGTCTCATACTTCTGCTGCGGCGTTTCCTGCTGGTCAGGCGCCGGCGGGGCTTCACCGTCGGCATGAGGGTTGACCAGCATGCGACAGTTAAAGGTGTGGCTGTTCCTGTTGGATGAGTCGCTGCTCTGGTGATTGACTGGAGGTCAAGGAGAGATGCCGAACCAAAGAGGCACATTTAGTAGAAGTTACACCGAGCATGATTTGACATATATCATGTTGCTGTCAGTCCTCTGTGGTCCTCATTTTATTGTAAGATCTGCTTAAGTGATGACATCACTCTATTCTATTCTTACCAAGGCTCTTGGGTAGAAGGTTCTTGATGAACTCTGCGTGATCTCCGACATGCAACACACTGTAGACGCTGGTGTTCATCAGCTCCTCCTGCTGGTAGCGCAAATACTGGCTGACGTTCTCCGAGACAAAAACTATGTTGCCCTCCAAGTTGACCACAAAGAAGAACCCATCCAGCGCCTGATGGGCAAGCACAGAGGACAGGGAGGGGTATGAAAGGGGCGTAGAAATAAGACACCAAAATAAAGCAGGGGAGATAAAACGTGAGAGCGTAACAGGAGAGACTGGACATCAGTTAAAACTCATCTGGACTTTCTACCCAACACCGACGTCCTTCAGTATGGGGTTAGCTAACTGCTAAAAATAAACAGCAGAATCCAAAGTTTAACCATTTGTCATTTTACATAACCTTCATTCTCTACTCAAGCAGCAAGATCTTTTTGGCGTACAGTAAGCAGCGTCTTCCTGAACAACACAAAAACTACAGTATCTACGTCACACTGTACCTGAAGGTACATGAGGAGTTATATTGTCTATGGGAAAGTAAGACTAACGGCACCAGGTCAAGGACCGGAGCAGGTTTTTGACTAAATGTTTAGTCAATTATGTTTAGTTGAACGTTGACAGCAAAGGCATTTTATTGTGAAAAACATGCACTTATAATTAAAGGTGCAGGCCCACCCAATGTGTGCACTGTGTTATGCACAGTCAACTCAGCATATTTCAGAGAGACTCTGATTTGTCCCCTAGCCTGACACCTGTCTACACGAGGCTGCTGTCTGCCTGCCTGCATATCATCCTCACTCCGGTGTAGAACAGACACAGAATCTTTTTACAGACACCTGAGTCAATGTTGAGGCTGCTGAAAGCTTTGGTTTATATCCTGTATGTGCAGCGTGTGTGTGTGTGCCACCCTCCTCCTCTTCTAATCTGGCTCTTCAGTAAGGTATTTATACCTCATTAGGTCCCACCCACTGCTCACCACCCACCCGTGGACACGCATGCACTCCACCAGAGGAACCTTATCACTCTGTAGTCCCGCGACATTTAAAGTCAGAAAGGTTCTTCAAATGTGAACGCCTGAATGATTCCAGCAAAATCATTCTCACATTACACAAAATGTGCTTTTTGAAACATACTACGATTTAATTCAAACTGTTGTGTCCAATGTTGAAGTTAAATTCCATGTTTTTCTGTTGAACCTACCTCCAGCATCATGGGTCCGAGAGTGTCTTTATCAATGACGCCCTGTCCTGTGGAGGAGACGTCAGCCTTCTGCACTTCCTCAGTATCGGCCACCGGAGCCTTTTCTGCATCAAGACCATAAGAAACAAGGAGTCTTAGATTTCAGAAACGTTCTGTGGATCATCAATCAGGCCAAATCAAAAAAACAAACCAAAACAAAACATACATTTCAACCATCACACGTGATGCAGACAGAAAACAGAAATCTTTAGTGCTTTAATGCGTGATGATGTGGTGAAAGGCCGTGTCAGAAGTTCAGCCTGAACATCAAAAGAAACCGCTATAGATGACTGTATGTTTGCTTTCGTGGAAAATGAAACTCTCCTCTCTCAGCCTGGATTCTCTTTTCTCAGAAAACACTAGCAGCGTTGTCTGTGCGATGACGCTGCCTTCAGGCAAACGCACACCCACTCGCTCATTTTGTGATCCCATGTGCACCGGGACCACGGATCCTTCACATTCAGCCTCACGCTGATGTAAATCCTGAACCAGTCTGGTGATGTACTGCCTGGAATGTCACACAAAGCAGGTGTCACCGAGGTAAATACTGGCACAATATGGACATTTAGTCGCGGCTGTGCCGCTCCACTGTTCGGCCTCCCATGGCCGCATTAGGCCACATAGCTGACATTCCTGTTATGGGATGAGAGCTGCACAGAGTCATCAGCCACTAAACAGCGTATAGCCAGGAGTGGCTGTTGCGTGGGTTGGAGGGTTTTAAATCAATAAACCGATGCACACTGACACTGTTGTCTCCCCATGACTCTGCCTCATTTACTTCAAACATGCGTCTGAGTGATGTTGTGTACATTTGGCATGGAAGCATAGATGCATGGCGGTAATGTGACCAGCAGGCCATGAAGGTGAGGACGGCTGACACACAGGGAGAAATCATAGCATCAGAGCAGAAACTTGGTGAAGACAGGATCCCAGATAAAATATGCGCCTGTCGTCATTGGCACCAAAAGAGCAGAACAAAAGAGCAGAACAGCACGAGTGAATGATTTCATAAATATCCTTAAAGCAGAGTTTACTCTCAGCAAAGACAATCCCAGCCTTTGTCTTTACCTGCGGTTATAATGGACTTACAGACCTGTCTCCCAGTGTAGTTTGTGTTATTCATTAGGCACAGTTTTCCCTTTCAGACCAAACACAAGAACGTATGTTATTATAAAGTCGTTTCTTCCGATGAGCTGACAAAAATCAACAGACGATTGAGCACGCAGCCACCCCAAAGCGTTTACGTGTGATCGTGTTATGCTGATGACACTGTGCCGGGACGACACAGGAAGACAGGCTGACTCCTTCTCTCTCTCTGTCCATTTATTGTTTTTTCTCTCCTCTGTTCTTCGCTACTCAGGTGGGACCGTTCACTCTGCACATATTTATAATAATGTGGGTCTTAACCTGAAACACTGTGAAGACTTATGTTGTGTGTTGGCACTATATAAATAAAGAATGAAACTCAGCTGACACGGTTCAATTGAAGTCACTGAATAACTCCTGAGATTTTGGCAGACAAAGGTCAAAGGTCAAGGTCACAGTCACTTCGCATTCATACAATTCTCGTGATAGCTCGGGAATGCCTTGAGGAAATCTCCCTTAAAATCTGTCACTCTATAATTTTGGTCGAGATCAGCGACCAAAATATGACCCAGTATTTCTAGTTAGGTGCCTGCCATATAAAAAGAATGGGAGGCAGTGCATGGCGAAGCCTCCACTCTCCGTGTGGTTATGAATTTGCCTTTGCCCGTGTTGTCTGAGAACTGTTACACGCGCCGTTACATACATACAACGTATTATTATTCCATCCTGCTGATTTATTATTATTGTGTGTTTAAGTTTAATTTAGATTACGTGCATATGAACATCAGTTAAACACTCTACTATGACAGCTGGACCAAAGGGTGATCTGACAAACTGTGTGACTTTATTATCTGTGTGTGAGTGTGCCTGCTTATTCAGCTGTTGTTTTCAGACACAAACAGTGTAACAGCACGTGGACACCAACCGGTGGACCATAGGAACAACAAAAAAAAAAAGACAGGATGATGGAGGGGGAGAAAGAGAAAGAGAAAGGACAAAGGTAGGATGGAAAGAGAGGGGACAGAAATGAAAAGGATACCAAGACTGTTCATGAGGGAAATGTAAAGCCAAAAAAGAAAAAGACAGCGAGGGGAGGAAATGACTCGACAGGGAAAGATAAGAAAGCAGAACAGAAAGAAAGCGAAGTAAAAAAAAAACAAACAGCTCGAACAGAGAAAAAGAGAAAGAATGTGTAGGATGGACAAAAGTAAAAGGTTCGAATTAGGAGAGAAACACGAGAGGATATGAAAAAGGAGGGAGACTGTTGGTCAGTGACAGCTTCATTATCTTCACCATCACACACACACAGTCATTACAGAGTCGGGAGGACACTCGCATACATGTCCTGTTTACATTTCAGTTTGTGGATTCCACTCCCAGATGAGGACTGATAAACGAGGCTCAGCAGCACTTTGGGATTTTACTTTTCTGTCATCACCAGCCATAAGGTGTTAAATTAGAAAAGTGTCATCACAGCCACATTCTGTCTGTTTTACTTCGACGGCTGCATTTTTTATTTGGTTTTCTTTCTACACTCACATTTTCCTGCAGTGTTTCTTCCATGTTTGTGGCTGAAAGGATAGAAAATCTTTCATAATGAAGGAAATCCTTTCTTAAACGTTTAGAACTTAGAGCGCTGACACGCTCCAGTGTTTCATGTAGATGCCTGATGGTTAAACATGTGCGGTTGATGTGCTTTTGGGAGTTATTACATTATATTTCTATAAAAACCTTCGTGGCAGAACTGATGTTTTTTCCTTGTGTAGCATGAAACTACTCAAATCTGGCCTTCACAAACATATGTACAAGCTAGCATCAGAAATCAGTCAGTCACTCTTCGCTGTGAGGACAGCGGTTGTTGTATTTCATATTTTAATGATCTGAATCCCGATGACAACTGAATAACACGGTTGTTATTTCTGCAGGCCTGTGGTGCAGCATTCCGTTCCATTGTGTCACAACGTGTTCTTGTAGTCTGCGTGACGAGCAGCTTCTGTCAGTGTGGAATGAAACAGGGTGTAACATTTTTGGGTAATTACCTAATAAACAAGTGTTTACCAGGCTAAGTCGGCCATAACGGCGAGTGGAGCGCCCATAACCAAGCAAAACGTGTAAATAACACAGACTCACCTTGCTCCTTGATCTGCCTGATCTGCTTCACCGTTTCTTTGAGGATAGCACACTTATCCGGTTTGACGTTGAGAGCGTCCATGTCGTTGATGTTGGCGAAGATGAGCTCTGCCAGCTCCTCGATGTACTTGTTCTCCTGCTCCCGGTTCCTCCTCTCCGTGCTCCTCTTGGGGCTGGAGGACAAGGAGAGAAATTAAATATATGCTAAACATCAATTAGAAGTACAAGAAATGAAAGACCATCTACGATAATCCCAGGATGACTGTCCAGGCTTAATGAGAGTTCATATACATTTTCACGGTTAAACAAACGCCGTGTTCCTATTTTAAGTCGCTGAGAATGCTGCCACCTGGTATAACAGACTTTGTGTGGTGATCGTTTGGTCTTTTGTGAAACACTGAGACAACCTCTCTCCACCACTTCGGTACATTGTCGACCTTCATACATCCTCCCGACAATGAAAACACAACGTTTGTTAGCCCTTATATAAACTGGCGCTGGGAGAAATGCTGCAGCAGCATATTTCTGCATCGACCTGCAAAAGCCTTGACTCGTTTCACCAACCTATCTCCCTCTCCTCTCATCGCCCGCCTGCCTAAACAGCACTTCCACCGTTGTTTAAAAATCTTTTTCACGTTTAATTTCTGTATTAATAGACTAATAAGTCGCTCACAATAAAGAGCTGCTTTTGACTTTTAACAGTGGAAGAACGCCACACAACCGATGAGGATGATTAATAACGAGCTGTTCCTGAGCACAGGCCTATCTATGATGCAGCACGTCTTAGTTAAATGAACGAGGCCCCGCATTCATTAATGGAAACAAAAAGGTGGAGGGAGGAAGTGTGGGTGTGTAGTGAGCACACAAAGCACACAACAGTCACACAACAGACCCAAGTTTGACTCCGGAGTCACAACTGTTAATTCCAGCCCCGAACGGCCCTTTGGTTAAAGTTTCTAGGTGTGTGTTTTTCTCTACCGACTCAAACCTCAGCGTAGCGCTGTGAGAGGAAGTAACCACCAGTCACATCAGCCGAGATTATTATTATTGCGCTGACTGGGAGGAAGCCGGCGTTGGTATCACAGTGAGGAGTTAATGCTGACTCAGTAAATATGCAATAAGACTGTGGGCGGTGTCGGGTGGGTCTTCACCTGGGCCCCAGCAGATCTGACTGACAGTCCTTCCTCTTGGAAGGCCCGCCTCCTCTCGGGGCCTCTGGCGTGTTGCCCCCTCCACCACTCATCTTCAGTACGTATCAGCACCTAGAGTCAGACTGACAGACACAGCAGAGAGAGCATTGTTGGTTGACGACTATCTGGAAGTCTTCAGGTGAATTCCTTTTCAACTTGACCACAGAACAAATGTGCTGAAGATGTACAGCACACAACTTGTTTGAATGGTTCATAATCGCACAGGGAGCGTGCTCGTGACTCGGGAACACAATGCACCATTGTAATGTGGCTGCAGGCAATATGTAGGAGGCCCAGTGGGAATTACAGTAGGTGTCAATAATTACTTCAGTTAGAAATAGCTAATTCATGTAGGCATTCACGCTGCGCCTATGTGAGGATTTCTGGCATCTAAGCTGAAGTCTTTGCTCTTCAGTCATAACGTTGAGGCCTAACTGTCTGGAGAATATGTCTCATTAACCTGACAGCACTGTGTAAGAGTGGGAGGAGAGTCGTCGTTGGTATGGAAACTTCCACCATATGGCCCCCTCATTCCGCTAGACCTCCTACCAAACACTGGGGACCAAGTTAATTTTATTTCCCTGACGCCATTCTACTAGTTGTCTTTGTTGGACCTTCACAGGCTTTAACCAGATCACCGCAAGACAGTAACGCGTAATGACACCTACACGGGTCCCTTCTTTAATGTGGACTCTTCTAAAAGCTGAACTTTTGGCTTCTATTTCTCTTTTATTAATTTGTCAGATCAACACAGCTGTAAAGTAGACCTCATACTCTGGCTTCATTCTACAGACACGTGCATGTTAGGTCACCCTACGCCAGAGGGGCTAGGCCCCAGCTCCCCCGTGAACCTTGAGAGGACAAGCGGTCAGGATAATGGCTTTATGGATGTTTGTGGCACACTTTAGGGTCCTGATTCAGGACTAAATTTGACATGATGATGGTTTCCCTGGAGAACATGAACAGATCCACCCTAATGGGGTGGAATACCAGTTTAAACACATAGAGACACGGTAGAGACCGAAAAGTTAGGGATCGTGTTAAATGTTCCTACAGAAGCAAGCAGCACCAGGCTGCAACAAGGTCAAACCCAAAACTACCAGGTGTCTACACTCCTACAGTAATAAAACCTTTCATGTCTGTAGTCAGTCTCCGGTTATAGTTTAATATGATCTTATTTAGAATTTATTTTGTCAGCTAAGCTTGAGTTTTTTTATGGAATTAAGAGAGTAAACGCACAGATTAGCCTCTAACATGATTACTGCCTGAGTCTTTGTCAGACAGTGATGAGGCAGAGTCTAGCAGAGAGAAGCAGTGTGTGTCGAGGCGGCAGGCCTTCTGTGGGCCAACACATCACCTGACTGTTACATAACAGCCGGTCTGTGGGGCTGATACTGAGCAGATGAAGGCAGGAAACGGGGAGAACAACACAGAGGCGGCGGGAGAGGACGGAGACGAGGGAAAAAAGGATGGAGGGAAATGATATGAAACCGTTATTAAGGCAGAGAGCAGAAACAAACAAACGAATGTGGACATTTTCTCACACAAACACCGTGAAAGCAGCGCAAACGTGGTGAAATAAGAGCGTTTGTGTGATAACGGGCAGAATCAAACGGGAGGAGGGGCATCTGTTGCTCTGAATAACCAGGCCCCAGGAAGAGGAGAGTATGGCCTAATTACACCACGAGGGGGGCGGAGGGAGAGGAGGGGGTCAATAAAAACGTGTTCATGCTAAGTGGTGTGTTCGGCTCCACTCGTGCTCATAGTTCCCATAATGCTCGGAGAGCCCTTGTTAATCTGCTGTGATTACAAGTCGGCTAGTTAGCGACACATCTTGCTGTGGTTTGGCCGTGCTGGCGAAGTGGCTCGAGGGGAACGTCTGTGGCTGCTTTACTTCTGCTTTACACTTATGCTCCACTAAACAGCTTTAATTTCTCTGCAGATGTAGTCCCCATAAAACATAATCAACAATAGTGGATGATGACCCGTCAGCATATGAAATACTTAAAATCAACTTTGCTATTTACACATAAGTACAAATGACATCGAGTAACTTGAATATTAAAACACATCATTTTCTTGACTTGCTGTCACCGAGCAGCTGCTTTTCTTTTTCCACACCAAGTTGCTATAGTAACAGATTTTTGTTCCTAGAAATGTGTCTCTAAAATATTTTTCACCTTTGAAAGTTTGTTTGTGCTTTACAGTACAAATGTGAAATGATTTCATGGTAAATATTTTCTCCTTTTTAAAAGGTTTAGCTTCACACGTAGCCACCACCGTTTTCCTTTTATTGCTACTAGGAGTTCAATTCTGTCGGGTCTACATTAAATCAATACCAAAAGGACTTTTCAATTCCCTCCTGGAATCTGTACATGAATACATCTTATATAATTAATTTAGGTATAATAAGTGCTCTAAATGATCATATTTGGAACATGTTGTCAGTAGTTTATGGAATAAAAAAAAGAAAATGTAAATTTTACACAAACATATCTTGAAATAGCAAAATCATTTTGTTATTTAAACTTTTTCCAGAGCTGGACATTGTATTTACTACAACTTTTTAGTACAGTCATCTCTTTTGGTGGAAAGCTGGTTATAGGATAAACCTGTATCACTAAACCTGATGAAGTAGAGACTACACTTATATGGAGAAACACACAGAGCCTTGCCTGCGCACACGCACACACGCACAGACAATAAATTAACACTAATGTAGCCTGCAACAAAAGGCCTTGCCTGATTCAGGCCAATACTAATACAATCAGAGGAGCCAAGAGGTTCACAAAGTGAAGCCATGTACAAACAATCTGAGCTGGAGAGAAGGGACGAGGCCACAGGGTCAAACCATCCATTAAGGAATTAACGCTGAGGATTGATCACTGCATCTCCAATGGAAACCGTCCTCGTCTCTTTGTTTTGTC
The DNA here is from genome assembly GCA_032270685.1 of Microctenopoma stevenorrisi. Lineage (NCBI taxonomy): Eukaryota > Metazoa > Chordata > Actinopteri > Anabantiformes > Anabantidae > Microctenopoma > Microctenopoma stevenorrisi. The sequence continues at coordinate 17,245,555 of JAUMTR010000009.1, read as the reverse complement.
GTAGTGACTGAGCGAGCCTCTTACACATGAGACTTTGTTTACTAGTTTAAGATGCTAATGCTGCTTCACTGTGAAAAATGCAGAGATAAGAGCACTGCTGTAATAATTTATGTTCCCTTTGACAAACCCAACCCCCAGTGATACCTCTGGAATAACACAGAATGTACTGTTCCATCAGACCATTTGTTTACACTCATCACACCAATGTCACAGGTCGGTAGGCCGCTGGTCCTCCCAACCGGTCTGCTGCTTCGTCTGCTGCTCCTTGTTGTTGTTGTGATCTCTGTTACCTGCTGTTCTTCTCTCTCTCCTCTGTCCACTAACCCCAACCGGTCGAGCTCAGAACCCTGAGCCTGCTTCTGCTGGAGGTTTCTGCCTCTTAGAGGGAGTTTTTCCTCTCCACTGTTGCTCAAGTGGGACTGTTGGGTTTTCTACATTATTCTGTTTGTGTATACTCTGTAAAAACTGTATTTTTGCATTGTCCTAAACCTGCTGTGTAAAATGCCCTGAAATGACTTTTGTTATGATTTGAAGATGAATTGAATTGGTTTAGTCACATAATAAAATACTGAGGTGAGATGCTGCTACTTGAACTTCAGCCGGACACATTTAAGAGCGTTGATGAATACCTTCAAAATAAAACATTGCTTAACATTTGATCGACTCCTCCATTCATCACACATGTATGTCAGTGTTGAACCCTCATGTCTGCATTCACTCTACGGGACAGCGTCTTCCATTGTTATCGTTTATCTAACTACAAATGGTCTTTCTGGTCTGTTCAGCGTTCAAGGAATATCCCAGTGGCTTCCACTTCCTGGTACATCTCAGGCCACGGGGAGCAGGTAGGTGTCAGGTTACAGCCAGATGGAGGTAAGGCGCAGAAGGAGCCAACTAATAATAATCATTTGCAGCAGCAAATAACTATTATTTGCTGTTATATTAAAATATATATAATATTAGTTATATAGTATAGTATATACTTTATTTACTCTAATTTGCTTGGTAGACGTTTATCCGAAGCGACTTACAAGGAGCTAGTACAGTGAGTCTGGCTCAGGGACACGCCAAGGGGATGGACTAGGAGTCAGACAGGGTTTCAAACCTGCGACTCTCTGCATCCCAGTTAACCCATTCACTACCAGGCCACATTATGTGTATCAGAGTGAGTAGTTCCTGCACATGATGCTCGTTGGCTGGTATTGTTTTTCCCGTGGGTCCCTTTTAAAAGGTGCAACACAGATTATGCAAAGCGTCCGTGGAGCACTGACACAGTCTTCTGTGTGCTGCACAGCACGCACATGGATGCCACACAAAGCGCAGGAAAGTTGGTGAATGGTTTGAAAGCTGAATAAACGGAAGTGGAAGACGTGAAAGTCAGCATTTGCATGACAGACTTAACCTGACCAAACGATTGTTGTCATGGAAGTAAAACACACCACAGCTGGTGATTAAGTGATGAGTCATCCTCAGCCTTTTTGAGCAAGTAACAAAAAATGACACTGAACACAAAGTCTTACGTAATGATTGACAGCAGCAAATTAAAGCTAGCGCGTATTTGCATATAGCGGCAAATCGCTCGATGTAATGAAACAGTGTGGTTCCCATTTACAAAAGGGACAAATCACACAGCGAGATTCAGAGTTTTAACCCCACAAAACTCTAATGCTTCTGTCAACCCAGAGAAAAAAAGCTGAATTATTAAAAAGGTACTCTGAGTCACACTTCTCCAGCCTAAATGATCCGTTGCCATTTATTCATCAACGAATATTCCATGTCCCACATGCTCAGGATATCTGCCCTCAGTGGGGAACCAAGCAGACATCGCGCTCATCTCTCAGAGGATGTAAACATGACAGGACAGCGGCGCCTCAGAGGTGGGACCCGCCTCCTTTTAAAGTCTAAGCTTCTGTGAAGGCTGCGGTCTAAGCCTGCAAACCCTGCCGTCCACCACAAGCATCAAGTAGATTTAATACCCTGCTGTAGCTGAATTAAGAACACTGGCTTCTCTTACAGCGAGGGGCCAACACCGCGTATCGTCAATACGTCCAATCTCTTTATGTACAACTCCGCTATTTCCTGCCGCGGTGACACTGCTCTGAGCCAGAGGCTTTATGAAGGCTGGTTTACTGCCTGTTGACAACGGGCATTTTGTAGCCAGCTTAACTCTGCCTCCGATATATCAGAGACAACAACATCGTCTATACAGAATCAGATTTATTGGCCACGTATGGTTTCTAGTGGCTCAAACAGTCAGCTTTACAGTAACATGGAACACAGACATGTACAAGGCTAGAAAAGATCAGTCCACACATGACAACTTAAAATAATATGATGTATATTCTACACACACGCCCAGTGCCTGTATGAAAGGCCTGTGTTGGGCTGTTTTTCCTGAGAGTCACTGTTACCTGGAGGAGGAACAGCATTCGTGATATGATTTGAGCTCAAGTACAGGTGTCAAACACAGTGAGGAGCATGTTAACAGTGTGATTACTGCTGCACTCTGCTGTCTGAGTAATTAGTCCAGAGAAACCACTATGACATGTGTGCAAGCAGCCACAGGGTCAGGTAGTTTTCTGTGACAACTAATATTATTAATATCCACATGTGACTATGCTCTTGTATTTACTCGTGTTGAATCCAACACACATCAATTTATGAATGTATGTGTTAATCCAGCAGATTCAAAGATGAGTCTAAACAAATAGTTGGGACTTATTTATCCAATAGAGTAAGTACGCTTCTAAACTTCAGCTGGTAGGGAGAAAGCTGTGTGTCCCAGTCCTTTACAGCAACATGAAGTATTGTATTAATCTTTATAACCAAGGAGAGATTATTTCAGATTAGTTATTCCATTGCCTGCTCATACCAAGCCCTTATTTAGAGCTTAATTGAAAATCTCCCATAATATGGCATTAAAACACAGGACTTAGCAAAGGACAGAGGCTAACAATGCTCGTCTCTGTTACTGTCCTACAGATGCCACAACACAATCCAACACCAAGCCCCCCACTGAGGACGATTAGTTAATTTGCTCAGACATTAATAACAAGAAGGGAAAGTTTATGACCAGATCGTCCAAACAGTTGCCCTGAATGTTGCCCACTTTTACTGAGTTGTTGTTAAAAGACTCTTGACGCCGTTGTGCCCAAATGGAAGACAAACAGCTTTCTGTTTGCTGAGAAGCGAGTCCTCATAAAATCCAAGATGTGCACATTGACCAGCTTCAACCAACGGCTCGCACCGCCCGAGCAACCGCCCCACACGCCGCTTCTTCTCGTCTCAGCTAACACAGACGGCCAGCTGTGTAACCGAGAGCTCGTCACAGGCCAGTAGCAGCAGAGACCGTGGGATCAAACAGGGGGACAGAATCCAAAGGGACGGGAAACGTTTTAGGACTTGTCCATGTGGCTGCAGATAGCTGGCATGCAGACCACTGAGCCAGCACGCGTAGCTCCGTGTAATGCAAGAGTGTGATCGATTATAGAATCAATAACGCCGAACCTGGCTGCCCGGATGCCAACTCATCTGTGAGCATGCGCATATTGGCGCAGGCGCAGTCAACGCCGCTCGCACTGTGCACCACTCTACACATGCATGACCAGCAAACACCGTCGCCCACAATTCTGGTGCCTTCGAATTTACAACTGAAACTGAAAACACAAGAGTGCAGGAAGGAGAACAACAAACATTTGTGTCTCAAATTTGTCCAGTGATCAAACACCTGGGGCCGCAAAAGACCCATGTGCATGAAGACAACAAAGGCCAGGATGTGAAGTTTGTACAGACAGAGGGAGGGTGGCGGGAGGGTGGCGTTTTGTTTATTGTCAGTAACACTTGGGGCTCTATTTTCCTGCAGGCGTAATGCTATTGCTAGGGCAAACACAGTCTTGATACAATTTTTGCACCTGGTTGGTAACTTCCTGGCAGCACACCGCTATGTTTTCACCTGTGTAGGATGAGTCACGGCCTACATGGTGCCAAGTAGGCCTCATGGACCCGACTCATGTGGACTGCTTGGCAGAGGTGTAGACCAGATTAATAAAAACTTTAAAACTAACTGTAAATGATGTCCACTAATAGACAGCCGTTACCTGCAGTTAATTCTGAACCCAGCTGAACTTCATACGATTAAATTCTGGCTGCAGGTGGGCAGTGAAGCCAATCCGGATACTGTCTGACACACAATGACTGAGTGCACTGAAACCCCCTCATATTATATCAGTGACCTGTGTTCACATCGTCCTGCGCGGTTTATGCAGACGGTACCTTCATCGCGCGCTCGGACGAGACGCTGACATTTGATGTGAACTTGCAGGTTGCGATGAAGACGTTGCTGGTGAGTAAATAAAAAACCAGCCCGGTGCCTTGCTTGATGGGCTGAGAGAAATATTGCATTTAAAACAACAACTTAACGTGAGCGAGTTGAGAGCGCAGTGAGCGTTGGTGAGATTTATAGAAATAAATAAAGTACCAACTGTGACGTGTTTGCACCCAGATTCTTTAAGCTGATGACAAATGTTTAGACTCTTGGTCTCCTAATAGAGACACTGAGGTGTTTGGAGGGTTGCTCATGAAAAACTGAAGCTAACCAATGCTAGCCTGAACGACACCTCGTGACTTCAGCTGCACTTGTGCTGCTGTGTTTTTACTTTTAAAGCCTCGAGTGGTTGGTGACCATTTTCTCTCTCAGTCCTCTGGTTTTCCATCTCTCTCCACTGCTGCCTTTAAAGGAAATGAGTGAAGCTCGTGTAATTAGTCACTACCGAGTCTCCATACTCTTTGTAATGTGGAGTGCTGTGCTGATATATGCTGACTCACCTGACGGTGAATAAATTAACTAATAGGACGAGTCACACCTTAAAAAGAAAAAAAAACACAACACAAAATGAAAGTAAAAACGCTCTAGCTACTGGAGGAGGGCCACATTGTTCTACTGGTCTGGAGGTCAAACTCCACCTTCAACTCGCTGATTGACTTATCTGCTAGTCATAGTCGGCGTGTGCACATGAAACATTGCCTTTAACTAAATAATACGAGAAACAATGCTGCTCGGTAGCATCAGAGGACACGCAGGTGTTAGTTGGTTCCAGTTTCCTTTGTGAGAATACCGTGTGTTTCTGTCACCAGCTGGATACAGTAAAGACGATTTGTCATCATGGAAACTGCTCAGATTTCCTGTGTTGTTCCTCGTATGCTCGGAGAACCTGCTGCTTTCTGAATGAGTGGTAACAACTGTTAGTGGGGCTGAGCACACAGAGTAAACAGTTGGTTAGTCCTCAGGTGACAGAGCAGCTACTGGCCTGCTGACTGGGCACTCTTTGCATGCGTGTGTGTGAGATCAGCAGTCAGTTAACCCCCCCCCCTCCCACTACACATTGTGTCAAAACCACAATAATACAAGACAGTTCAAAGTTCAAGCCTGACTCGGACAGTCCTGCAAAGCACCAGAGTGAAACCGTCACTGTTCAGAATAATAATTAATGTGTTATTACTACACTATGACCTTTGTTCTACGGTTTAAGAACTAGTTCTGTGACTGTGAGCAAAGAGCAGCTCATCCACTGTCATTCAAACACAGAGGTGGATGCCTGCAGTTTAAATCTACGTCTGGTGGACTGACAGGAGGAGTGTTTACAGGAGTTCTGTCTGTAATCGGAGGGAAACCAGCGTCCGCTGCAGCTTAAAGTCAACCCTCCAAACGCTACACGTGTCTACGCGAACAGAGTCACTTACCTCTGCTTAGTGGGAACCAGTCCATAACCAGTCCAGAGCTAATCAACCATCCCATGCCGGCCGGGCAGGCACACAGGTTTTCACACCGCACACACAGTCACACACACACACACACACACTCACTCCCTACACAAACACGCCCTTTTTGTATATTTCTCTTCTTTCCTCTGTGAGATTACCTCCTTCACTGTGTGTGTGTGTCATCTGTACCTAATGACAGCTGGCAAACTACGTGCTACAAATCCCCCCTTCTCGTTCTCTCTCTCTCTCTCTCTCTCTCTCTCTGTCCCCTCCCCCCTTCATCTAGGCTCGCACACTCCTCCCTGTATCCTCCCTCCCACAACACACACACAGTCACTCCTCCCTCCTGTTTAGCTGATAGGCAGAAAAAACAACCTCTCACAGCCTGTCTACATTTACACCGTTTGTTATTCTTACATAACATATGGTAGCAGTTCCAAGTATTAATTCAACTTATTTTTACACAGCTATACACTCTGGAAGCACAGCTGCAACTATTTCACCTCGCAGTGATCCTAAGGTAAAGGTGCACCCCCCCCATGCTGGGAAGGTCTGCATGTCTTACGTAGCCTTAATATCTGCCTGAATGAAGCACTAAGGTGGGATTAGAAGTCACTACGTATGATTAAACATATATATTACAGGGAACACCTACGAAAATAAAACATGAGCGTTACAACGTTCCCGGCAGGCCTACTTGATTAAATTCTTGTTTCCGTCTCACCAAGGTCTCTAACGCTGTGTCATTTAGCTCTAGCAATTCAGACAAACAGTATTAGGCATTCAGCCACTTTGCCACGGGGTGATCCATCACAACATGCAGAGGTCAAAGTTCAGCTCGGTTGAACCTTGAACTCCGTGTGCTTACAAGGTCGGCGTGTGTGCTTTAGTCCAGTGCAGCAACAATCAGCTGCAGCACGAGCCGCCGGCAGTACCGGGCTTCAGTGCTGTGTCTGAAAACAGTGTTGGAGCCATGTGCCGTCTTTGATATCAACAATGGGATAGTAGCCAAACCACCATCATTTAATGCTCACGAGAGTGAAGGGATTCAGTATCCTGAGTGAACGCTGGGGACAAACAATGATGGAGATGAGGCAACGGTGCTCCATCGTATGGTACCGACTCGGCTCAACGCGCTTCCACTGGACAGAAAGCAGGAAGTTAAAAGACTGCTAAATGAGGAGAGTCTGAAAGTAAGATGAGACCACGGTGGTAACGATTCTCTCCGTTTGTCGACCAGTAAACGTAAAAAAAAAAAGGTACTTTCCACAGAGCTGGTGCCACCACGGCCCTGTAAACGTCTCCCTTTCCTGAACCATCCTGTAGGTATTGAAACCGTTTTATAAAAAAGTTCTTCCCCACCTCGTAAAACTAAGTTGGGAAGTAGAACCAAAGCAATTAGAATTAATGTCTCATTGTGTTTTGATATAAAGTTTTCCTCGAGTGGAAAAGCCAGTGAGTGACAGAAATGAGGAAGGGACTTGTTTTGACAACGGAGGTGATGATGAAAGAGAAAACCTAGACTATTCCAAAAGGATAAAAGAAAAAGCTTAAATCATTACTGTAATAAAATGAGCACTCACCTCATATGCAAACCCTCCTGGATGAACATCCACAAAGCGTTGGCTTGTAACATCTTTCAGTTCCGTCTGTAAGACACGGAAAACGAGAACCATGGTGTAATAAAGTTATTCATTATTTCCTACACACGTAAAATGTCTTTCTCTCCGTTAAAACGTTTACTCTCCAGATGCTCTCTGAGAGAACTCCTGCGATATGACATCACTGTGGTTATTTTCTCAGACAACATCTCACAGGCTGAGTAGTACTCAGCGTGGATGAATAATGTGCATCTGAGTGACACGTAACACCTCGCCGCACCGCAGGAGTGGGTCTGTCATCGAGTGCGAGCGAGGGTCACACCCAGGATCAGATGTGTGAGCGTCTCATAACCGAGCTGCTGAGTTTTACAGCACAGATGGATTTAGCTGAATTTCACCGTGATCGTAAATCACAGGTTGTGCTGCAAGTCTCACTGTTGCCCACAATAACAAGAAAACCCGCTGCGGTTCCCAGACGCCGAGGACGAATTAGCGAGTGCTGAGGCCTTCTTCGCACCATGAGGCTGACCTGGAGCAGCGTGGTGCTGCTCTGTGTTCACGGACCCCCCGCCGACTCAGGCTCACGTTCACAAACATCCTAGTTTACGAAACATTTAGACTCCCTTTATTTGAACAGCTGAGCTTACGTGGAAGCCGTTTGGTTCTCCGTGGCGCTTGTTAGCGCTCTTAAATTGCACTTTGAAGCTGAAGCTGCATTTTGTACTTTAACTGTATAATAAAAAGGAAATGTGAAAGACAACTTGGCTGCACTGAAAGGTCAGATCACCAGAGGCTCTGCAGCACCGGCTCAATTGTGTCAAGGTTCAAGGTTTAATCACTGAATTCATTATACTGTAGATATTGCACAGTTAGAATATTGCACATGTATTACTTGTCATTTACATGACAAGTGAAATGAGGTAATGTGGGGGTTGTTGTTGTGGTCCCACCTCATCTTATGCAACTCAGTGAGAACTGATCTTTTCAGGAAGCACGCGTCACATGTATCACTCACTGATTCACATCCTCTCTCTCACCTCTTATTCCTCATTAACGGGCTAAAAATGCTTTGGCAGAAAGGTTACAATGACTTTGACCCTATTTACTGCTATTTCTGGCCTGCAATTTGTTTAAATTGGAGATTGTAGCAACTGTTGTCAATTATTCTGACTTGAACGTGTAAAAAAGTAAATGGAAGCACATTTTAAACAGGTGTCTTTATGTATAATCCTGCTGAAATGAAGGTACAATCCTTCCAACCCAATGGGTGCGTGGTTTACTCTAAGCCTCGTAATGAATAACATTACCTGTACTTTAGATCCACAGAAAACTGTACTGCTACTGTACTGTTTATGATCTGTTACTCGTTGTCACACTACAAAAGCTGTAATTGGCAGACATGCGTAGGTTCTTCCTCCGTTTTATCCAATCGCTCAAGTGATAGCGAGAAAAGCGGGTAAGTGAGTAAAGTTACTTTAAGTGTTAGATCCCAAGACTTGGGAGCAGGCAAATGAACTAATTAGGATAAGGTTTGGAAAACAATCAGACGAGATCCGTACGACAGGTGTGTCATAAGAACAGAAGAGGCACTTTAAATATGTGCTAATTAAGCTGCCTGGCTGGCTAATTCGTTAGCAAATGAGACATCACTTTACCTTGTTTTTATTGTTGTGAGCAACATTTTAAGCGAATGATTCGTTTGTGTTGGTTACGTGAAAACCCGAATCTTTCCCCGAGTTACTCTGAATTCTTTGGGTTGAAGCCAGACCTTTGCTAACCTTAACCAAGAGCTGAGTGTAAACATCCCTGCTGTACATCCTGTACGGCAAGACTGGATATGGTGATGGAAAACATATAAAAGCTGTCTGCGAGACATGGTTACCAGAGCAAAAAAACACAAAATGTGGTGAAATATAGAAAACAGGAACAGTAGAGCACTAGTTTTAACAAATAAATGCTAACAATTTACCACAGAAGACATGAAGCCACAATTTGCTTTCTTTACCACGCAGCAACGTTAACGTAACCGTCGGGACATACTGTCTGTTTGGGCTGGAAGCCTTACTGTTGTTGAGATCACCAAAATAAAAGTAGTTAAAAGAAGAAGTGAGTTTTTTGGTCAGCGGACAAAGCTCAAACATCTGCTGGCTCTCCCCCCCCCGCTGTGTGTGTTGTTGCTCTTGAGTGTGTGTTCATGTGTGTCTGCGAGTGAGTGAGAGTGAGAGAGAGAGAGAGACACAGCCTCCCTCTTAGTCAGTTGGACACAGCCGACTCAAACCACACAACACTTCAGCACGCACCTGCCCCCACTGAGACATAGCTGCATATGTGTGGACGCATCAGTGTGTGAGTGTGTGTGTGTGCGTGCGTGCGTAGGAGGGATGGACAGCTGATCTCCACCAAATTGCTCAGTGGATTGCATGTTGTTCCTGGACACACAATCACAGAAAAACCGTGTGAGTGATTCAGCTCAGTTTGCGCACTTGTTGGTTTTATCATTAATAACCCTGGGAAGAGGTTCTTTCTTTGCTGGCGCCGTCACAGGCTCTGAGATGCAGTTCAAACTCTGGTGTAAGTTAAGATTATCAGAAAAGCTGTGGTTTCCCTCTGACAGCTCCTTCTGTTGCCTCCTGTGGTACAAATTGATTTTTCAGTTAATTTGGTAAAAAATGATTTTCTTGATATTCATTTTTTTACATGAGGAAACGGGACAGCTGCTACATTCAAGGCACAACCACTGGGTGGTTCAGTGTTTTGTCCAAGGACACTTGACACATGGCCATGATCAACAGGGGATCAAACCACGGAGATCATGCACAACAACTCCGTTACTCTACCAACTGACCTGTGGCCACAGTCACCGGGCCTAAATTATGTATATGAAAATCTTTTTTTCTCTCAAAACCTGCGAGTGGAAAGAGATGAAGGGCAAAAGGAAAGATGAAGTAAAAAACCCTGCAACGCACCAATAAAACCACCACTAATCCATCACTTTCACTTTGTGATCATCCTGAACAACCTATAAAGTGGTTTAGGGGATATTTTACCATGAAACCCGATTTTCCATTAGCGGAGGAGGCGCATACTTTGTACAGAACATTACTAGTTGTTTATATCCAAAACAAACCTGTTGGTAAAACTGCTTCACGGTACCTTTTTTGCAGAATGTATACAACCGTCCTTGGTCTTTCTACAGCTTCACACACTTCACAGCCCGTGGCCTAACCTTAACCACTGCAAGTAAACTCAGGTACACATAACTTTAAAATTACCCTAGAAGCAAATCTTACAGTACAAGTAGCAGCCTCACGGTCGTGGTATTAAAATAAAGTTGGTCCAGACAGATGTACCACATAATGCAGAGAGAGTGAGAGAGAGAGGGGAAAGTGACAGAGCCACAGAAAGTCAATGAGAGACACAGTGAGATGGCCTAGTTCCCGAATGTGATTAATTTGTGTTACTAAGCAGCTCTATGGTAACACTGCAATCCACAGCTACGCTGAGCCCAGAGCTAGTTTACAGGACAACAGTCTCATAAACCCGAGTCAGAAGCCACTCGCCAACATATCAGTTGTGTTATTGATGTAATGTTTCATCAGTCAAGAATAAACGTCCAGATATTTACTGTGTATATAATTACTCAATGTTTACTTTACAAGTATTACTAATAATACTCGCTGCTTGATGTTTCTGCAGTACAACATTAACGTGTGGACCCGATTACACTTGCCAGCACTCGGGGTTAGAGGAAGACTGCGGCTTCACTGTGACTTTTGGTACTGCATTTACGTATTTAATCAAAACCACAATCTTTCTCTAACGAGGCCGCGTTCTGACCTGTATTCATGTCAAACGATCTCCTGCAGCCGACAGCTCAGCAGCAGAGTGCTCTGCAGATGACCACACAACTGCCACTAGACCTGACTCACAACATGTCCGTCGTTAAACTCAGAGACTACATTGAAGGTTTGCTTCCATCGCCTAAGGATGCTCCGGCCACAGACGTGTGATGCTGAATCAAAATACAACAAACTGAGCTGCATTTTTTCAGTTTTGACCTATTTGGGGTGACCGGTGAAATAAAACACCCACCTGAAGGGTTTCAGGTGATTCCAACACTGTGACAATGGGATCACAAAGTGTTAAACATAAACTTCAGCTGATACCGAATATCAAGTTGAACTATATTTTTAAGCATTACAGTGAATTTTCACTGGAATAACGATGACAAGACTTTTGAACTGCTTAACCTCTTCACCGTCATCCTAGCAACAATGTCCCGCTTACAAAAAGCAGCGGTGAACGCCACAATTAGCTCTGGCCATGGCCCACACTTGTTCTGCAAAAGCTTGTTATGCTATTAGCTCGCATTATCCGGCCGGAGGCCTGTGCACTCTCACTCTCTCCAACTTGGCTTTCAGCTGCCACAGTCCTAGAGAATCAAATCCACAGTCAGCCCCAGCTAACAAACTTAGCACTTATGCAACCTGCTAGAATTGGCTCCCAGGTCTGGCGTTTCAACCTTGCTCAGTGTCGGTTACGGCGTGCACAAGTTACGCTGCCACATCACTGGACTGAACACTGCAGCGCCACTCTCCAGCGTTCACGACCCGACTGTGTGCTCTGTTTGCGTTGTGCGTCTGCATGATCCTGTCGGTTGAGTTTCTCGATAAAAGAGGTTGGCTTGAGAATCATGTTGCATTCTTTCAGGCAGTTTCATTCATAGACAAATAAACAGACAGCTTGGACTCCATGAGCGTAATCCCACGCTGGCTGGAGAGAGGATCGAGACTACTTGGAGCTAGTAGCTTCAACAGAAAGTTAACTGGGGTAAAATGCATCCCGAGCAGACGTGAGTGTCTGGTCTTTGTCACCGATCTGATCGTAGGACATACTATATCTGTGGTTCCATCACAAATGAGTTTGGACTAAAGTGGACATCTTTGTCTCTATGAAAATGAACAGAGTCTTTATTAATGAGTTAGCTAGAATGAATAGAAAACAAGTTGCCCAGTTTGCTGACAGCAGACTGGTTTTACTGGTTTTATTTCTGGTACTACGGATAGGCCTACCTTATCTACACGATAGGAGTAAGTGCTGTTATTCATTGTAACATTACTGCAGTTTACAGAAACACCCACTCACACGGGACAAACGTTTCAGGGATGCAGGAAAACAGAGTGGAGGCCTAGAAATATGATTTGGCCTTCAGACCTGGTGGGGGAAATCGGAAATGAGATGCAAACCATTACCTGTTGCGTCACACGCGAGAGACGGACGACTGGTAAGTGTCATGAAAACTCTTTTTGTGCAGACACGCGGTGTGACTGGGCCTGTGTCCGACACTTTTTCGGTCGTCTGTAAAGGCACTGCCTCAGTTCAAGGGGCAGTTCTTGCGCAGTGTTCTGTGTTTCTCGTATATTTAGACGGTTTTCAAAGTGTAGCTACATCTCGGCTGCCTCACCACACTTAGAGCGAGAGCTCTCCTCCTGATCCGACTGCCTTTGAGGAACCCAAAGGCAGTGGTGAGATGAAATAAAACCCCAGCACTTTGTTTGGCTCCATCTTGACTGGTCTAGATTAGAGTTCAACACACAGCTTTGTCTGAGAGTCAAGTCACATACAGAACGTGGAGCTCGTCGTAAACAGTTTGACTTAATACGTCTATAAGTTGGCACTGATTTCCGGCTTTAATGTAATCAGGACCAAGTGACAAAGGAAAAACCTGCGAAAGAACCTACTGGAAGGTCTTAAACCAACACTGATAACACAAACCTAATTAAACCTCTCCTCAAGAAAACAGACAAATGTCTCACACAAATCACAGAAAATGTAACAGTTCACTAATCTGAGAAGGTTGAACCAATAGAAGACTTAAAAATAAAGGCTTTAATATACACACAGTATATGATATACACCACACTTTGCTGGGGGAATATTACAGTAATTATGGTGTTCGGGCTCTACAGGAGGTTTTCCAAAGACTGATAACATGGCTGCACATGGGTGTGTGCAGTGCTGGCTAATTAGAGCACTTGGTCTCAGGAGGATCAAACCTGGAAGACGACTGTCTCTGCTGCGTGACAGAAAGCCAGGTGGTGGTGGTGGTGTGTGTGTATCCGATATGTTGATGGCAGTGACACACTAATGTAAAGATGGCTGAATATAAATATATAAAGCATCAGAACAAATGCAAAAATATAAAATCAAATAAAATGACCTTAGTTTGGTTTTAGCTTGTTCCTACAGTACGGAGACTGAGTACTTTGGATTTGAATACTACGGAATTTGGCTCTAAGAAATGTACAAGAACACGTATTCACGTTGTCATTTGGACAGAATGATGAGTCAAATTGGCATCAATTACATATTAATTAAATCTATAATTAACAGCTTTAATAAAGAGATCTGGGTGTTAGTGTTTCAGATGATAAGGCTCAACAGAAAACCTTAAGACGAACTGCACAGTCAAGCCTTTGCCCTTCCTCCTCCTCCTCCTCCTCCTCCTCCTGCTGCTGCTGCCATTGGTCGGAGCATTAAGTGAGCTCTCACGTGGTTTAGTAAATTCAAGCCACTAAGAATCCCTCAAAGGGCAAGCTCCCAGTCTTACGAATAATAGGACATTCCTGCACTGCTGCAGCTGCAAAATAAGGCTGTTTTGAAATCACGTCGGGGAGTAAGAGTTGACCACATTTGAATAAAGCCATAACAAAACCAGAACAAAGCAGATCCAGTTAATCACTCAACACAAAAAAGCACGAAAAGCTTTTGTCGTGTTAGTGGTCTGCATAGATGTGTTCACACCAGAAAACAACACGTACAGCAGCAAAGAAGTCTGTTAGACACACATCTGGCAACTTGGTGGACATGTCGCAATCCTTTTCAAAGTTCACTTTTGGGTGCAGGGAAGAACAAATAAGCTTTAAAGAGACAAAAAATCATGAGTCCACCCCCAAAGATAACATATCCCGAGGAGTCCGATGGCACCTGTCACGTAGGCAAACTTACAGGGTTCCCTGCAGTAACATACCAGCACAACAGCAAACACAGATAAACCAGCACAACAGCAAATACCGACTAATTCTTACACCTGCCCTGAGAAATGCCTCCCTGTTAGACAATAAGCTTTAAGCTGCGCCGTGTTTGTTTTGAGTGTGAAGTGGTACAACTAGTATCCAGTTTTGGTTTGTACAGTTGATGAGAACACATGCGCGTCGAGCTTTAACCCAGTCCCAACACAGAATGCTAAAATGTGATCCCGGACGCTGAACAAATACCATCTAATAGTTTCCAGTTTCCTCAGGTTATGACCCTGTTATAGTGTTTGTTAATCTAAAGATGTTTCCCGTGTCAACATGTAAACATTGGTCGAATGATGACTCACATGTTCTCCCAGAAATTAAGTAGTGCTGTCACATCTTGTCTTATTCCAACCATATTATGTCAATAATACCTGCTTTTTTTCCCACGGGTTTTAAATTATTGGCACTTTTTTCAGGTTTCTATTTTATCTTAGTTCATCGCAGCATATTTACAACTATTTACTTATTTAAAGCAGCCTGGAGGAGTTACATGTAGCTTGACTTGAGACGTGGGTCAGTTTACTAATAAAACACCTGATATTTTGCCCAGCTTTTGCTGGCTAACTGTTAATGCTACTTTAGTTTCCAGATCTTTGGAGGTTTACTTAAACTCATCTGACATTAATATGTTTTATTTTGAAAAGGCCCTCCGGAACTGTGGGCTCTCGCTCCGCCACTTCACGCTTCGGTTAGCCGAGTCCGAGCGACCTAAACGTGGGATAAACTCCAGTTTTCTGGGTGAAACCTCCACCTGTCGCCCCAGTCACACGCACGCCGCCGCCGTCTGAACGTCGCGGTGTCGGGACTCCACTCTCGCAGTAGTAAAAGCACGAACACGGACCGGTTCTGCTAACGTAACGGTCCGCGCAGAGGGAGCCCGCAGCCGTCGCTGGTGACGGGGAAAAGCGGTCCAACAGCCGCGGTTGACCGCGGGGTCCTGCCCGGGGTGTGTGTGTAGTTTTCCCCACACGTTTCCGCGCCCTGAGCCAACACAGCGGCTACTTTCTCTGCAGGTGACGGGGAAAAGTAGCATCCGCGTCCGTTAAGCTAACGAACGTCCGCGGTAAAGTCGCCTGAAACCGGTCGGATTTTCACGGATAAAGTCGATAAAACACTCGCTCACAAGTCGCGGAAGAGACTAAACGGCACAAAAACACCGGGAAACGCGGAACCCAGCGGCTTGACGCGGGTTCCTTTACGCGTCATAAAGGTTTTAACGGCGACGTGAAGTCGCGGAGAAAGGTCCGAGTCCCGCGGAGACGCGGGCGGCTGTCAGGACGCGGCTCGGTCGGTTACCGGGGGTGGGATGGAAGGAGGGAGGGGAGGGGAGGGGTGGGGGTGTCCGGAGAACGACAGGAAACTTACCTGAGCACCGGCGTGTGCGCGCGGGACGTACCTGCCGGCGGTGTCGGTGAAGCGGTCGGTCAGCGGCGCGGAGCGGCAGCGGCGTCCTGGGCCGGAGCCGCCATGTTTCTGAGGCTCAGAGGCTCCTCGGCTGTTTATCTTCAGCAGAAGACCCCCCCCACCCCGCCTCCTCCACCCGCTGCACCACCAGCACCACCTCCTGTCATCTCATTACCACACGTCTTCCTCAGCTCCGCGAAACCGGAACTTACACGTTCAATCATCGCTTTTCTTTCTTTGATTGAGAGTGAAAAGGTTCGAACGGTTCGCGTTCAAAGTAGCAAGAGTAAAATCACTGCACGTAGAAGGGGTCACTTCACATGGATGGTCATCACGTCATGATAATAAACCTTATTCCCAGTTTGGGTGATCATCACATGCTGCTGAATCTCACATCAGGGCGTCAGTCACGTCCTGTGGCCATGTTGTGTGTTTAAATAATATTTATAACCTCAGAATTTGGATAGAGTGAGAAGTAGTGGGAAACTTAAATACCCAAATAAAGTAGGAATCCTCCACTCAGTATGTAAAGTAAATGTACTCATATTCCCCCGCTGATTAAAAGACAGTTCTATCCATATACAGGCAGCTCAATACTACAAATAGTAAAAAACAGTAGAGCCACAGCTGAAGCACAAGTACTTCAGTAGGAAATACATTCGTTTCTTCATCAACTCAAATCTTTTTTCCAATTATTACTTTATTCTAAGACAGAAAGCCACATTTATGTATTTATCTGTTGTGGTTTTGTTACGTGTAAAAACAGAAAACTCCCCATTAACGCGAAGAAAAGTCCCCAAACAGGTCTCACCCTTTCAGATAAGATTCACTGAGGTCAAAAGTTCAACAGAAACACTGGATCCTCACAATACTGAAGCTTCGTGCTGATTATATTCAAAAGTTCATTTGTATTCATGTGTTTTTCTATGAGCTGAAAATAATTCCCACAAATAAACGAGGACTGATGGTCAGAAAAAAACACACACCAGCAAACACCACAGCTGGTGACTCCACATCAGGTGGAATTTATTTATTCTGTAACAAGTATTTGAATTTCCTTTTCACTTGCTGCACATGAAACGAGTGCACACCGCCACCTAGTGAGCAACTGCATGTGTGCAGCGTTTCTAGTGCAAAGGCCACAGAGCTTAATTAGCACAACTGAAAAGACAAAAGCAAGCTCAAAGCTCAGTGTGTAAAAAAAGGAAGTGGCAGCTGAAAGAAACCCTACCAGTGATCGCGTGCTGCCTCTTAAACAGTTGTTTTGAGAGCCGTCTGCCGCTGGATGGTAAATGTGACGCGTATATGTACATTAAGTCCTGAAGCAGCCGGAACACAGAGTCTGTGAAGGCAGACGAGATGTGAACAAGGACCGCGGCTTCGTTTTAAAACCTGCTTCTCTGGAGTTTTCCATCATTTGATAAAGTTCTTCCTTTCTTTAAGCTACAGCTGACCTTTAGGCAAAAATGTCTTCTTGTTTAACTTTAACACAGATTCAGTCCTGGTGATTGAGGAAACCTACAGAGCAGCAGCCAGACGTAAGCACAAAGCACAAATCTTATATAAGAGAGGGAGTTTTGGTCGGTGAGGGTCTGCTTTGTCCTGCTGCACTTCACAGGTTACTCCTCCAGGTCATCTCTTCTGAGGACTCCACTGCAGAGGAAACAGAAGCGCTGACAGTGAACGAGTAGGATTCAGTAGAACACATGCTGCTGAAACTGCCTGCACGGTCAGAAGTGTGCGATCTGGGTAAACTGGTACTGCTGATAAGTTACATACCCAAGATAATCTTGCCTTCTTTCTCCAGTTTCTTCAGGTGATGGACTAAGTTGACATTAGCTGCTTGGTGCAGGTGTTCGGGGGTGTCCTGGAAGACGAACAGTGAAAAGATGTGAAGCGTGCTCGTGTTTATTATGTACTTTGACAAACTGATCTGGCAGCGTTTCTATTCTATAGCTCGCCTGGAGCTGCCGACACTAAAGAAGACGAACAACACAGATTCTCTCAGTGTTACCTTATAAACAATCTTGACCAGCTCCATGGAGGAAAAAGGCCTCCCTGCTCCACCCTGAACAGCTGCCAGGATCTGCTGCTCTCTCTGGTCCCGGTGGCTCATATAGTGTCTGATCTTAGAGCCAGCATCCTGAACTACAGGGCCGTGACCTGCACAGAGATCACCAGCCAGCGCCGCAGAAGAATATTTGTGAAAACTTTCCTTTAATTAAAGTTTACCGCAGGCAAAGAGACATTTGGTGGCATTCATGCACTCAGAAACTTCAACAGACAACAACCACGGGAGAGGCAAGGAGAAAGAGGGAGGTAGAGGTAGAGGTTCAACAGAAAACTTCAGGTCATTTATTATGCAGTAAGGAACATTTTATTAATTCACTTAGTTTCCCTGACATGAGATTCCCCAGCTGGGAACACTCACCGGGGTAGATGAGCTCGGCCTGAGAGTCCAGCAGAATCTTCAGAGATTTCATGTAGTCGTAGAGATCCTCGAACACGGCCGTGCCCTCGCCCAGGATGCAGTCACCGGAGAAGAGCGCCTGCTCCTCCTCCAGCAGCAGGGCCATGTGGTCATCAGTGTGGCCGGGGGTAAACAGCACTCTGGGGGAAAAGACATTTAAAACACGGCTCTCTGTCCAAATATATATAAATATTCAGATACCAATGACGTCAGCGTGTACTACTGGTATCACATGTTTACATCTTTCTAAACTAAGACTTTTAAATGATCTTTCTCTGTTATTATGTCTTTGGCTTGTCACTCTAAAGACAGATGTGAAACTGAGCTGACTTTAACGTGGCCCCCTCTGTCTGGACAACGTCCCCGTCCTTTAGGTAAGTATAGCTCTTGTCTCCCGCGGACTCTTCCACTCCGCTGGCGCGAGGCAGTTTGCTGACCTTGACGTCATAACCTGCAGGAAGGAAAACAGAACGTCTGAACAGGAGCGTAGAAACAAACAGCGACAGTGTTTGAGACAGACTACTGTCCTCACCAGTGACGTCTCTGCAGATGTCCACCACTCCTCCTGTGTGGTCATGGTGCCAGTGGGTGACAATGATCTCCTGGATGCTGGTGTTGAACTGTCTCAGTGTCTGGTTCAGGTTGGTGATGTATTCAGGGACAGCAGTTTCTCCTGTGTCTATCAGCACCCGCCTGGAATAAGAAGCATAAATCGTGTAATAATACCTTGCTAGCTAGCTTTTATTACTCCCAAGGGGAATCACAATTAAGCGTTTTTGTGTTGGGTATTTTTACGGCACGTTGTGCGTGTTATTTTCATTCACCATAATAAAATTAATCTTTCACTCATGTATAACTTCCAGACTGATGTTTGGTTAACAATTTGTGAAAAGTACTACTGTCACTATTTCATAGTATTTCAGATAGATTAGAAATATGCCGAAATAACGAGGTCATAATGTATTTGGTATTCCTTTGTAGACTGTCTATACGTTATGGATTTTGTTTTCTACAAGCACGTAAATTGCTAAATTTTGAACGGAGCTCCGCGTGACTTCCGTTTTTTGGGAGGAACTGGGCCCAAGCCGGAAAAGCTGATAGGTACTATCAGGGAAAGTCTGTAGAAGAAAACAAACTGTAAAAGCTTAATCTTCGCCAACACAATAACAACAGCACTAGTCTGGACTGACCGACCTGTCCCCGGTGCCGACCAGGTAGGTGTTGGTTCCCTGTAGAGTCATCGGTCCCGGGTTGCAGCCCAAAACCCGAATAACCCGGGCGGACAGCTGCTCCATCCGAGGAATGATGGCGCTCATAGCTGGAGTAGAAGTCTAAAGACTAAAAATACCAAACCTATCGAGGTGTGGGTCGAATCGAAACTAGTCCTCCCGAACAGGAAGTGTGACGGAGTCCGCGTGTGTCCAATGTTTACTTCCTTAAGGCACCCTTCAAAATAAAGGTCGGGTCCTAACCCTGTTAGTTAAGGTTTCTTTTGTCCTACTCAGCAGTGTCCTCATACTAGTGTCTCAGTGTGAAGCTTGAAACGAATCCTTAACGAAAACATTCATTTACACACAGGTCGTAACTTGACTCACAACGTTGCTTACACTTTACTTCCCTTTAACGTTCACATACGTATTATCATGAGATCAGCTGTGGTCTGTCCTGATTCTGTTTGTCTTATCTAATATAGATATTTATGTAGACTTCCTTTTAATAACTCAGCCGACGATAAATGTCACCACAGAAGCGTGTCAGTAGCACAGACCGGACACTAGATGGCGCCATCGTCTCGTCTGATAATGGCCCAGTCAACTCTCACCTCACAGGTGACACTGAGGAGTTTACAAGTTTATTTTAAAAGTGCTGGATTATCAGCGCTTCGCAGAATGGGGATTTTATTACTTGGTAGGGATAATGAAGCTTGTCAGCACAGAGCTTAGTGACTGTTATTACTGCCTGTCATCAAACCAGAAAAAGTGAAAAGTAACTAATATAATAAAAAAAAAATCAAAAGCAGTTTAATCATGTAAAAATAGTTAGCGGTCTGTTCCTGACTGCTGCCCCCCTACACACACAGACACACACACACACGTTGCTGGTAAAGCTTTTAATTTACATCCTGCTTCAGTGTGAATTAATCTCTGAGGCTTCTATAACATATGCCATAGTTTATTGATTGATTATATTTGGTACTATTCATTTGAGTTGACTAATAAGCTAAATGTTATGGAGGAAAGGTGATGTACCATAAAATAGAACTTTAATGTAAACACAGCATTTGAGTTATTGTCAGTTCTATTCTCCACCACTGGATTAGACTGTAGGAAATAAAATAAATGTCAGTTGTATTTTCTCAGACCTCAAAATAATATGACCATAATGCAAAAATACATTTTTTTATACCTCTTCGTCAATAATAATCCAATGATCAGCTTCATCAACACTGATAGACTGCAAACCAACAGACGTCCAAGAAACCGTCTGCTCATCTTAAATGTCTAAAGCATTACTTGTGGTCAGTGCTGCCATCCTGTGGGCGACTCCACCTGAGGGAAAGCTCAGTGGTGTCAGATGGCACGGAAATGTTTTGGGCAAAGTCTGGTAAAGATGTGAAATTATTACAATAGTCATGATTCTGCTTTCCTGTCCAGAATAAAAAGCTTCGAGATGAGATTGAAGGACAAAGACCAGTGAAGATCTGTGACTGTAACAAGGAGGCTGATCGCTTTGACTGAAATGTATAATTTATCCACAGTGTGGTTGAGCAGACAACAAACTGCAGAGCCCCCAGAGTGATGCCGAACTCACAGTCACAGTCTCTAACTTTGAATTTAAACAGATTTCAGGAGCTGCAGTCGCCCCAGTTTTCTTTCCTGTACAAGCAGTGACTAAAAGTCACAAAACGCTGTGAGATAAAATGTGGGCGACGTGACGGGCAAAGTTCTGAATGCCCAACTGAGACCTGTAAGGTGTAGAGAAAGAAAACATCACAGCAGCTCATAATGCAATAATTTAACGATGAGGGACCAGTTCAATACATCACCCAAACATCTGTTCCTATGGAAACCCACAGAAAATGCAGGGCACTTCTTCATAACTTTTTTTAGAAAGGGAAACGCAGCAGAGGATTTTTTTCCCATTATGCTGAACCCATTAGTCCTTTTCTGGAGAGCGGTCCTACGTGCAGCATCAGATCGATGCAGGCTGGTGAGCTCACAAAGTGGATCGAGAAACCCACACATGCTGATGTTTATCTCCTCTGAATTATAACCCAGAAATACATCTCTCCATGTTTACAGGTACAGTAGGTGGAGGGGCAAAGCTGGGAGACAATATTCCCCTAAATGGAATAGATCCTGACAGCTGGGCATCCAAGGGCCTCGTCCTCTTCTCTCTCTCTCTCTCTCTCTCTTTGTAATTACACGACATAATGGCGGTGCAGTCGGCCCGTAATCTCCCATTATAATCAGTCTCGGCTGCCTCCACTCGCTCTCCACAGCAGCCTCTAATTCAATATAAATGTAAATGACTGGGGGGGAGAGAGGGGGCCAGGATAGACTGCAAACGTGGCAGCCGGATCACGCCACCAATCCGTTCGTGTATTTACGAGGTGTTGTATGTGTACAAACTGAACGCGGGCTGTGTGGACAGGTGGAGGAGACCTCACCATAAAACATGTCCCCATGTTCATTCAACAGATTAGTGACGTCACATGTTCGCACGAGTCATCACTGTCTGAGTGTGACGCCGAGTTTGGCATGAGAGCTCCTGAATTCTTCTGAAGAACACCCCTCAGCTTCAGGCCTGCTGATCGTTCTGGTAACAAGGACCTGGAGTCTTCTAGCTGAATAATCATCTATCAGAAATAATGTTTGAATCAGTAAATGAGTACCACTAGGGCTATGGACTACGCTGTTGGTTCAGTCATTGTGCATGGTTGAACCAGGCGGTTCTCCTCACACAGCCACAAGTACGAGCTCCTACTTCTGAGTATTTAGCCATTTATTCCAGGTTGGTGTAGCTTTTGGCCCTGGGAGGACTTTTTCTTTTTACATTTGTCACTTCTCAACCTTTCACAGCTGCTCTCAAACTGCACTGACAGCCATTGAAATAAATTGCTCGGGACGTCCACATTTCTCTAAAATACCCCCGACAGGCTGTAGTCAGCGAGGCCATAAATAGAGCTCTGACTAGTCTGTTCGCTCGATGCTAACACCGCGCACAGAGAGACAGGAGGCAGCAGTCCACCTGCACGCCCAGAGCAGAAAGACTCTCTTTTCATAGTTTATTGTTGCATTTACAGACATTCTGTCGTTCTTTTTCATCACTGCTGTATTTCACAGTGTAATGCATGAAATAAATACATTAATTGGCCTTTATTATTTGGAATGCTTTTGTATTTCTAGCTGCAGGAATTCAGGCAGCAATTTCTTCCCAATAATTCATTTGAATAATATTTCATTTTGGAAAGAAACCCTTCATGTGTCATTCAGGCTTTAAGAAAAAATGATATTGAGCTAATGTAAAATTTAAATCATGTAAGAAATCCCACCTTTGATGCAAAGTAAAACTGTGACAAATCTCCTGGCAGGTTCAGTCTGAGGAGCGAGGCGCTGTGTTACTAAACTGTATCTCAATTCATAATTCAAAATGCTGCGTAATTAACTTTTTCCTCCAGAGTCTTAACGTGAAACCAAATTAGAGAGAACGAGAGAGAGAGAAACATCAATTTAGATGAAGAGCGAGTAAAAGTCAGTGTAGAAACGAGCGGGAGATTGCATGAGCAGGAGTGGTGGAGCCTGGTTATGAAAGTGCTTTTTCCAACTGTTCCATTCAATTCTGCAGAAAACACGACTAATACGAGCATCGTGCACGAGGCACACAACTCATCAGCCACCTAAGTAAAATGGTGATTAACAAGAGGCACCTGCCGGCACACAAATACACTTCTTTATCTTGTCTAATGTGTGTGTGCAAAGTGTGCGCATGAGAGTGTGTGTGTGTGTGTGTGTGTGTGTGTGTGTGCGTGCGTGCGTCCATGCGTGCAGGTGGTGC
Source organism: Microctenopoma stevenorrisi (assembly GCA_032270685.1). Classification (NCBI taxonomy): domain Eukaryota; kingdom Metazoa; phylum Chordata; class Actinopteri; order Anabantiformes; family Anabantidae; genus Microctenopoma; species Microctenopoma stevenorrisi. The sequence goes on along the minus strand of JAUMTR010000009.1, from coordinate 17,222,180 downwards.
CTCCAAATAAAACCCAAAGCTGGATGAGGGACACAGTTCTCCAGCAGCAGCCTCAGGGTCCCTCTGGACTAAATTACGTTTGTCCTCCGCCGACATGCTGATTCACTGAAGACAGACAGACGGGGAGGCAGGTAGACAGACAGACAGGCCGTAACCCTGACAACTGCTGCCATACATCCCATAAAGTATATCTGCAGTGCTTCTTGAAATAAGCCTGCGTTCTCATTGGCTGTAGTTTTCTTTTGCATGTAGGCAGCATCGTTAGCTCAGATGCGTTGCTCTAAAAGTCCGTTCTTCTGTGCTTCTAATGAACGCTGTGCACGAATCCAGAACTTCCAGTACCTCCTCATCCTGCTGCTCCGTTCCACACAGCCCCATTGATTTGCAGTTACCACCGAAAACATCAGTGAGGCTCCCTGTTGCACCTGGTGAAAGGTCCCACAAACACAGACGTCCTATTCTCCATCCTGCTGCCAGGAATGTGGATTCATCCAACGCATGTTTTCAGAGCATTTGTTGACACCTCATCTTTTAGGAGATGCTCACGTGCTTTGTAAAATAAAAACAAAGCTGCTCACGAGGGCTGGGAGATGTTTCGTAATGGTGCCAAACTTAGAATAATTGAGATAACCACACAACCTTTTTCCTGGAAGAAGTCTTCCACAGTGATATGTGCACACAGCACATGCTGCCATGAGAGGCAGACAGGCAGACAGACAGGACAGAGAGCTGGTGTCTTAGCACTGTCTGATTTGGAGGCCAGCCAACTAGGGGAAAACTGTCAGACACTGGCAGAAAGCTGCTGATTAATGTGAGCAGTGATGGAGAAAAAAAACCTGGGAGAGCTGGGAGGCAGAGTGTGTGTTAGAGAGAGTAGGAGAGAGGGAGAGAGAGAGGCGGCAGAAATACGACAAGGTGTGACAAAAGGGAGAAATACACTTGTAGATGTTCTTTATTATTTCTCTTCTTGACTGCTCGTCCAAAATTCATGCCAATAAAGCAAATTTAATCGAGACTGAACTGAGTAGAGAGCGCGGAGAGAACGGGAGCGAAAGGGAAAACGAAGGACAGAAAAGACAGAGAGAGGGAGACTGTGAGGGAGAGAGGGAAGTCAGTAATGAGGAGATGTGAGACAAACAGGAGGGAAGAGGAGAATCAATAGAGACGGACTTGAGGTGGGTACGGTAAACGATAAAGACGCAGGACACTGTAGGACCGAGAGAGACAGGAAGTTTGGCGTTTACTCGCTAACAGGCTTCCTCTTTATTCCGGCACATTTCCAGCCACCAAGCAACAGTCTGACAAAATGTCAACCTGATGAAAATCAATAAATAAAAAGTTGGTGTGCACTCCTCCTCCCACGCTGGAGGAACCAGGAGGAGTGACGGGCAAACCTGTAGCTGAGAATGAAAGGATGTGGACTGTTGAACAAGTGGACACGACATTCTCCAACATTCCTGGTGGTATATTGGCCTCGCTTACAGTCCACACTTCCTGTGTCCGTGTCCTCCGACTCACAGACCAGGCGGGACACGTGGTTCCAACATGTCTTACAGTCATTTTACTCGACTCCCTCCAGAACCGCTCAGCCCAGACAGCCAGCAGTTTACGAAGTTAGAATAAAGAAGGAGCTTCAGAACGTGCGGATCGTAGAAACCATTGGTTGGAAGTGGGCGCCCTCCTCAAACTTGGACAGGCAGCTTGGACAGCACCTCTCCACACGGAGACGAGTTACTGAGCATATCTCTGTTTTACAAAAATACACACAAGACAAGGTCCTGTGTGACAAAGTCCACGTAGAAACGAGCAGATAGTCCTGAGGCTGAACACAACTAAACGGAAGCCTCTTCTGTTCATTTCATGTTGCGCCTCCACCTGCTTCCCTCCTTCCGTTGTTTGATGAAGCATTTCGTCGTCCTTACAGGATCACATGTAGCATCTTAGACTAAAGCAAACACGTTTTATTTCACTGCTTTTTCACCGCCGCTCCACGTCAGACACATTTGTATTGCTATGACTGCTTTTAGATTTAGGGAGAAGATATTCCATATGTGAAACACTGCCTGTTCTCTCACAGGACTGAGCCAGCTGTTCGTTTGTTTCACCGCTCTCCTCCAAAAATCCCATCTAGACAACACAGAGTCTCTTTGAAATAGCAGGACAATCACTTGCGGCCTGAAGAGGTTTGCAATTCAGATTCAAATCAACTTGGTGAGAGAAAAGGTTTAAATATTAAATATCCAAAAGTCCAGACGTGATCCTGGATGATTGCATGTCATGTCAACAGCGGGTTCACTTTAATTACTTATTTAAAGTGCCACGGATGATTCCCTCGCCCTACGCTGAGGCGCGGAGACTGCTTCGTCGTGTCCACAGACACCCTGCGGGACATCACCTGTCGAGGGACGAGCTGCTTTCTGATCCTAATCTAAGCGAGTGCTGCGTTTTTTTACTTGTCACACATTTCAGCGGCTACAAGCACAAAGACACGTTTTTTATGAGCACAGACAAACACAGCTCAAGTTCTGAATCATGCGGGGGGGTGTTAACCGGTTAAGCAGCTCATGATTAGTATTTTTTATAATTGGACTTTTTTAGTCTAGATAAAGCAACAGGCCTTTTATGTGATACGTACGGTTTGACTCTCTGACTTGAGGTCAGCACTGAGGTACGCTTTCAGCTGCTATCCTGTAGTGTTGTAGTCAAGACTGGGCCTAAACCGAGACCAATCACGCTTCAATATTGAACCTTTGGTCTCAACTACAACACTATATCCTGCCCAATTAAAACGTTTTAATTTTTTATGATGGTTAAAATGTGATATTCAAGTCCAGCATTACAGTAAGGTGTCCATATTGTAATTCCTGAATAGATACTGCTCCGTGTTTGTGCTCTTTATAACTCAGGGAATGTCATAATCCAAGATGAAATTAGGAGTGATTCCCTCCTTTTCCATGAGCAAACACATCAAGTTAAACATCAGCTTTTGAATCGGGGAAAGCACCCTCCTCCTCTCTCGGTTTGAAGATTGCCTGCTTGTGAATGATGAATGAGCTGCACGAAGCTCACAAAAAGTCAGGTGAGTTAAGCCTCACTTTTCATTCTTCCATTTAAGCCCAGGGAATGAATCTGCAGATAATACCCACACCTTTGGCCTTGGGAATTGAAAAGTCCTCGCGTGTTTGCAGGATGCAAGGCCATATTGGATCTGGGAAAAGGCCGCAGACGCCATTACGGCTCATTTAAAGTTAAAGAAGGGGCTTTTTTCCCCTGGGGCGTATAGAATCTCCTCAGAGTGGTGGGCTGATATTAGCTTTAGCTGCCAGAAAAACACAGAGAGGACTGATAGGAGGGGAGCCTTTAACAATGATGCTAATGTATGGGAGATGGTCAGTGGACTATAATGGAATTTAGGCCAAAACCAGAACCAGAAAGCAAATCGCAAACATACTGTAAGTATCACAAAGGCTCGGGAATCATTTTTAATGACGTTACAGTGTCCATTGTGCAAGGTAAAAAAAGCTAAATCAAATTCCTACCTTATATTTCTCGTTAGGGCTAATAATAATAATAATAATAATGAATACTTTATTGATCCCTGGGGATATTGCTGTTTGGACAGCTGCTTGACTCGTGTCTGTGCTACTACAGGATATCAGTGTTTAGTCCAAGGACACCTGGACACGTAACATGGTGGGATTAGGAATCAAACTTGCTCACCCTTCAGTTTGAAGACGACTGCTACTACATACGTTTTTGCATCTATTGCACACGGCCATGGGAACCTGTGTCATGTTGAGTTATCACATCGTAACAACATCAAGAGAAATCAGTGTCTGTCCGTCTGGAACGGCAGAAAAAAAGCGCTTCCCACCTGACGAATAATCAATAACCTCATTTCAGTGCTACAAGTCCGATTTGCCTCACCTGCCAAGCTCATGTTCCAGATTGAGGTGGCTGAATCCTGGCGACCCCAATGCAGGCACCAAGCCAGTCCGCATCATTTACTTATTGTCTGAGTGATGCTTCTTCTTCCAAATAGTCTTAATAGTTTTAAGACTCCACAGATGGATATTCTGCTTTAATCCCACTGTGACATGGAGGTGAGTGGGAGTTCACGTGTGCTACTCTGAGCATCGGGGGAAAAGAAATCACTTCAATCTCATTATTTTCTATGTGTCTGCTACGTTGGACAATCTTCAGAGCCTGCATCAAAATGTTTTTATTACAACTGCTTTGGCCTTCTGAAAAACAATCCCTATGAAAAGCGTTGAGATAACATCGCTGAATGATTTATTGAGTCCTTTGTGTGTCTTCTGCTGGTCAAAGGTCAGCGTTAATGAAGACAGTAGGCAGAAATGACCATGGAGGAGTTCCAAGGTGAACGATCAGAAAAGCTCGTCTCACATTTGCCAACAAACATCTTGATTCATCTCAAGACCTTTAGTCAAAAAACGAGACTAAAACCTAACTTTTGAGAGATGTGTGACCTGGTACATCTGGCGTAGAACTATTAATAAGAAGAACATCAGACCAACAGGCACATATGGTGGTGGTAGTGTGATGAACTGGGGCTGCTTTGCACCTTCAGGACCTCTAAACAGCCTTGATCCCGACTGAGATGTGTGGCATGACCTTAAACAAGCTGCTCCAAACCCTCCAATGTGGTCGAATTGAAATAGTTGTTTAAAGAAGTGGGACAGATTTCCTCTACAGGGGTGTGAAGGACTCTTTCCAGTTATTTCAAACATTTTGTTGCAATTGTTAATTGCAAGGATGGAACAACCAGGTCTCAGGTTTGGGAACACTCACTGTTTCACACAGTACCAGTCATGTTTACATTTTTTCCCCTAGTGCTTCACACCACTGTATCTGACAGTGTGTGTGTGTGTGTTTGTATATGCATATGTGCCCAATCAGCTGTGTAAAGAAACACACCCACTTTACTCTCTCGTTGGCCCGGCTCCTCCTGATTGGCTTCTCCACATGAGACGCACCATTTCCCGATTGGCCAACAGACAAGGAGGCAGCAGTTTGATGCTGTTGCTAAGATCCTGTTGCTAGGTTCCCGGCTGTTGCTAGGATACGTGTGATGCATTATGGATGGTTGGTTTGATCATGGAGGAGCGAATCTGAAATGCTGATGACTGGAGCCTCCATCACTCATATTCTGTCACACTTTCTATTTTCATCATTCTGTCTCCGTAACTGTGTCACTGATCCAGATTTGCTTTAATGGCACGGCAATAATGTACTACCGCAAGAGCAGGCTGAACTACATTTACACGGTTCAGATCCATTTGGATTATGATGATATTATAGTGGGAGATGGTTATTAAATTCTTTGCCCCGCCCTCATGTAATAAATGATTCCAAGCTGAGGTCACCTAGTTGTTCAGCCAGTTTGCCTGTGTGTGTTAAGGAGGCAGTAAAGAACACTGAATTCACTGGGAATGCTGAGATTTTCACACTTATTCCAACATGTTTTGTTCCTGTTATTTTCACAGGAACTTAGTGAGGAAGTGAGTGAGGAAGTTAGTGAGCGCTGAGTTTTGACTTCTTCGCTACTGACTCCTTCTAACAAGGAGAATGAAATTAAACCAATTCCATCCTGCTACCTGAATCAGGAAGCATAAAACGAGCATTATTACCTTCATGTTCGAAGTGCACAGAAGTGCTGCATCTTATCTGAAAAAGACATGCCGAGTGATGCTGCATCAAAGAGCTGTCTCGCTGTCTGATCAAAGTCTTCTCTATTGCCTTTATGGAAGGTGTCAGAGTTGCTCTCACACCATCTTCACTTTCCTCTCTCAGAAGATTTTCGTGTGGATGCTCAGATGATACAGTTACATATGCATCAGACACAAGCTTCTTCTTCACATTCTTCTGTACTTAACAGTTGCTGGCCAACAAAGTGTGTTCTGAGATTCATGTTCTGGATGTGAAATACCAACCTGTGGCGAAATCGTTTTTTAATTAGTAAATCACCGGATGCAGGCTCGTTGTTCCTCCCACAGAGGTTTTAATGAAGACTGTCACCAGAGTTTTACTGACCCCTACTGGCCTGGAGTACAGCTGTGAAAACATCCCTGGTGACCTACACCAACCAGCTGATGGAGGTTTGAGGTTTATATAGTATTTTATGAAAACAACAAACACCATTCACTGGGTAAATTCTAGGCAGGGTTGGATTCAAAAACAACTGTTCTTTACTATTTCTGCATAAATAAGACCTAAAACATGAACAGATTTAATACTTGATAAAGGATCTCATGCGTGGCAAACAAATGAACCTCTGGGATTACCCGAGTGTTTCCATCAATAGGATTTCAGTCAGTGTGTATTTGAGGGGTCCTGCTAAATTTAATGGAAATACATTTCTGTTGTTGCTATCAAAGACAAATAGAGGCTCAATTAGAAGTAGGGTGGTTGATGCTCACTGGGTTACAGAAGAGTGTGGACTCCACCAATCAGTGATTAAGCAGCTTAATCACTGATGAAGCTATGACTTCTGAGATGTCTGTGTCTTAAGAATTCACATTAGCAATAAAGTAAAGGAATGACGATGCACATGAGGTAAATTATTAATAAGCATTCCCACTAATAATGGCCTGAACAGTAGAAGATTGCTGTTTATGTTGCATATATAAAGTATTTTGCATACTAACACTGTCCTCTTAGCATGATTGGGTAGTAGTGTTGCTTTTGTCAACGAAAGTTATGACGAAATGTCATAAACATAATATAATATAAATATAATAAAGATTGTAAAATGACTTTAACTAAAGGAAAATAATGGTTAGTCTCTACTACTAGTTACTTATTCTACTACTACTACTACTTATACTACTTCTTTATTACTACGACTACTTCTTATACTATATTGACTGGGCTAATAGAACTGCATTACTAATAAAATACAAAGAGATTAAAATACAAATCTCATTGACTAAAAGAGTCTGGACGTGACTAAGACGACACTATTCTGTAAGATGCTTTTATGCAGCGCTGCTTGCGACAGGTGTCTCTCCTCTGCAACACTGGATGACATTTTAAGGGACAGAAGGGTTTTTTCTGTGTTTGGTCTGTGTTCTCTGTCTCTCTATTTCTCTCCCTCTCTCACACACACACACACACACACACACACACACCACCCAGATGGTGGAGGAGCCACTCAGTCGTAGCTCTTATCTGTGAAAATTGCTCAAGTCTGCACGTCGAAAATACCTGCTGCGGCTGTCTTTGATTCCCTTAGAAAGCAGGCAGACACGTGTCCGTGTGAGTGAGCGTTATAAAGAGACACATAGGAAGGAAAACAGTGTGTGTCTGTGCATGATTGCCACAGTGGAAGCTCGAGTATGTCAGCTAGTGTGTGTACACTTGTGAGAATTAGGACTGTGCAAGGTGCTGGGACGTGTGTGAGTGTGTGTGTAGCGGATCCGTGACAAGCCAAGTGTGACAAGTTCTAATAGCTCTCAAACACATCCATCTGAACACACTTCTGCTCGTTGCGTGTGTGTGTGTTCTTTGACTGTTTTATCTCAGGCTCTGTTATCACTTCAAGCCTTCCTCTTCGTTCCCACCTCAGTGCTCCTCTCCTCCACTGCCAACGCCACCGAAGCGAGACAGATAGAGGAGGAAGTTGGCCGAGAATTGGCATCGATGGTAAGTTCCAGTCAGTGGTGAGATGCTGAGCTCAGACCTTTAGCAAACCCAGGGTGGCTCGCGTTCAGCAGTTTGAGCTGCTTGATGAGTTGAGGATGCTGCTAACGTGTGTCTTCACACTCACGAACCTAAAGATGCTGCGATTTACAGGAAACTGATTGGAGTGAGAGGCAGGATGAATTACCTCCGCTAGTTTCCTCCCGCTTCAATCCTGCCTCCAAATACTTTTCCCAGCAGGTTGTCAGGCTGAACTAGAACTAAAATGAGAGGGATTGTTTCTGCGCCACAACTGTTGGATTTGTTTCCCAACAAGTTTTTCTGTCCCTAAGTGGCAGGTAATATGCAAACGTGCAACGTTAAGATGCATGAGACACAAAATCAGTCCCCTCTGTGCTCCGCCATGTTTGGGAGCATATCTCTATAAGCTGCATACTGCAGCTTTCCGTAACCTGTGTAAAAAGTACCCAAAATGTGTACTGTAGGGTTTTGTAACTATATTTTCTCTCAATACTACTCTCTTGTCTGTGCATTAGGTGCAGACTGGAGCTGGGAGGCAGTTAGCCTAATTTAGCATAAAGACTGCAATCAGTGGTAAACAGCCAGCCAGCCGGCGCCCTCTAAAAGAATCACCCCCCAGCAGCTCTTAAGCTAATTAACATGTGTTTTCCTGTAGCCTCTTTCAAAAATATTCCTGAATCCTGAAAAACTTTATGCTAAGCTAGGCTAAAGATGTCCTCTCTGTGCAATTGACACTGATATCATCAATACTACATATTACATCAGGAAAATGCATCAGTGATATTGTGACGGCAGAGCTGTGCAACACACACTTAAAAGTGCTGTAACACACAATTGTTGCTAATATGGTACTCAAGCTAGCACTAGCATGAGAGCTGCATATCCCCTCAAGTTATTATCAAATTACAATCAATGAGAAGCTGTAAAAAATACAAATCAAGCAGAAATAGTTAATTTTTTTTACTGGACTCTACCTGAAGATGATATTTCTGCAGCACTGCCCGACTTTTCTGTGAATATGACTTCGCTGGATTGTAAAACACATGCAGGAAATAAAATGTCTTCCAGCACATGAAACCAGAACATCTTCGATGTCCACAGACTCACAGCGCGTCTGTCCCTGCCCTATTCTCTTTCTCATTGTCCCATGTGCTCGTGTAAGTCTGGTCCGGCAGCAGCTATCATTTGTAATTATGCAAAACAGCTCTTTCTCGTCGTGTGGAGGAAAGCAATTTTTCTATGCAAATGGTTAAAGTCCCTGTGAGGCCTACTAGGCTTATAAACGTGCTAACGATGAGTGACGGTGGGTAATATTGGGGTCACTGCATGTGCGACACAGATGAAAATGATCAACTAAATGCCAGAAGTGTCCGCAGAACTTGTGAACTGGGCAGTAAAGATGGGACCAGGCAGGCTAAAAGTCACAGCCGTGGTTATTAGTAATCCAGTCTGATGAAGCACTAATTAAATTAAAGAATTTAATAGGGAATTTAATTTTTTCATTCTATTCATTTACTTAAAGTCTGAGGTGCTGGAGAGATCTGTTCAAATCCTGCACTGCATGTAAACTTCTTTATTCACCTTCATTTCACAGCAGCCTGATAATCACGAGCAGGTTCAGGGGATTCCCCTTCAGACATCAAACACACTTGGTTTTGTTTAAATATTATTTCTAAATTTAAACTCATTAGGTTTTAACTGTACTGAAAAAACACATTGCATTTTTTATTAGATTCAATTGTAGCATCGTGAATAAAATTGAGCAGCATGTACAACATTACGGATGTGGTCAACAGAGTGAGTTTCATTTACTTTACTGCAGGGTGAATATCGTATGGGCTACTCCTGCACCTGTTGAATCCAGCAGCCATGGGATCGATGTTTTTGCTCTTCAATTTTATAAAAACTGAATTTTGGGCTTTGTCAAAAGTGAACATGAAAAATTGATCTTGTGAATAATGGACATGGTTGATATGTAATCGTAAATGTCTGATATCCGACTTACGCAGCCAGGGGCATCTGGATGCAGTCCACCAGCAGAGCAAGTTGTGCGGGTAGTTTATTGCAACTGAATCCTCCATGTCAGTGTATAGAGGAGTATATTTAGATGTTCAGTCTGTTTAAGACCTTTAGAAAGGTACTCAACCCTGAGAATGTTAGTGCCTGAAGATCCCAGGTGGGAGTTTTAACAAGTGTATGACTGTGAGCTGAGCATACACTCTAATAAATAACCCATTAAAATTCTGACTGTGTTAGGATAATGTGTGACTGCTATTCACAGTCCAACACTGACATTTCACGGACGACGAGTCTGTACGCAACGCCTTTTATTGATCACCGAACAGTCGCCGAATTTTCAGCTGCCTCCTTCTGGAGCCGGAAAAGGGGATAAATACCTTAAACTCCCACATCCATCTAAGATCTGCAGTAATCCTTTCCCTCTTTCTTCTCTCTGCAACAACAGCCCACGAGACGACCAGCAGTGACACAGTGAGGAGCTACCTCATGATTTGACAGAAGATGATTTTGAACTGCACAGACACACGAGTGCGGATGTTCCACTATGTTAGATATCTGAAAATGCTGTCACCAAATGTAAGGAAATGATCCCGTTATCTCTTAATCCTGCGACATGTAGCGACGCAGAGGAGGGCAGTAATCCTAACTTCACCCCAGTACAGGTTGATTATCTAGTTGATAATGCTGCAGCTTCACTGCAAGTACGATGCTTGATGCTGTTGCCCCTCTAAGACAGAAGGTAGTAGAAGGTCCTGCAAGTGCAACAGTCGCATGTGTCCAACAGTTCGGCGGCCTGTTAAAATGTATTCAGTGATGTGTTTGTTACACCTTATTTTACTCCTTCCTGTAAATCAGGAAGACTTAATCTCAATAATTAATTCATCTAAATCCTGTCTTTTAGACCCTGTCCTTACTGGACTACTCAAAGACGTTTTACCTCGGATCAGCTCGTCCATATTAGATCAGATAAATATGTCCTTATGAACCACAGGCCTTAAAGGTTGCTGTAGTCAAACCTCTACTAAAAACACAGCACTTGATCCGGGGGGCTTCATTAGTGAAAGCTAATGAAAATGATTAGAGTGTGGCACCAGGTGTCTTCAATATTGAACCTTTTCACAATATTCAAATTTCCTGAGATAGTGAATTTGGGATTTTCAATAGTTTAAACTTATAATCATCAAAATTAAAAGAGTCTGTTTTAAGTCTTAGTCTTAGTCTCTGCAACGTCTTGATCTTGGTTTAGGCCGTCTTGACTACAACACTAGTGTGAGGTGGTTAGATTCTAACGAATCAGGTTATTTCAGGTTATGCATGCTCATACTTCCAGGTCATCATCTGTCTGCAGCTCGGTGTCATGGGCCAAAACCCTAAATCTACTTACATGGCTCATCTTTAAACAATGCAACAACTTCCAAAAATCAATTTCCCTACTTTCTTTTCCTTCAGTCAACATTGTTGTCCAGCAGCACACACTTAAAAAAACCAAGAGTGGTTTCCCAACAATCAACACCAAGCTGCTGTTTCTCTGAATAAGGAGACGAAGACAAAAACATCTTAATGTAGCAGCTGAGTTCTGTTTCTGAGCCCCAGGTTCTTCTTGAACGTTTCTTGGGTTTGATTCTTTGATTGTAGGTTTGTTAAAAGATGGAAGACGCCGTGTAGCAGGCGTTTTTCTGAAGGTGTCTGACATGTTTCTTAAATCCTCCTTAGCCTCCACTCACCGTACTGTACGATGTGCTGTTGCTCGTTTCTTCTGTGAAATGTAACATCTGGATGAAAAAATGATTTGAGGCCAACGATTTCCATTTTTCATTAAGACAGAATTCTGCTGCTCGTTCTCTTATCTTTTACAAACTGTACAACGTTAATCAACGTTTTATTCCTGAAATTCAGAAGTTCCCTGATGAGTTAGTTTCCTGTGTGAGAACACGTGTGGTTTTGTGACTCCCTCCCTCAGTCAGTAACACTATGGTCACTCTCC
>JAUMTR010000009.1:17191253-17203173 GCA_032270685.1 Microctenopoma stevenorrisi | reverse complement strand
GTTTTTTACAGGCTTCAGGTTTATCCCGGCTTCAGGTTTATCCTGGCTTCAGGTTTATGTGGGCTTCAGGTTTATCCTGGCTTCAGGTTTATCCCGGCTTCAGGTTTATCCCAGCTTCAGGTTTATCCTGGCTTCAGGTTTAACGTTTTACATGACGACGTGACCAAAGCCAGCAAACTGAACTCCTTGAAGCTGCAGCATTTTGAGCTGTGCAGCCGTGCTGTATGGTCGTCAGACCTTCGCGCCCTTTGAGCCGCCTGTCGGACTCACGGTAGAATTGAAACCCTACTGACCTTATGTTCTGACTACTATGACTCTCTGGTTTCTGCCTTACACTGACCATCTGAAACATCAAGTCTGCAGCACCAACAGCTTGTATTCTCCCTTTCACATGGCAGACAGAATCATTCTGCACCTCTGCCACCGTCTGGTGAGGAGTGGAACATTTACCGAGCAACTGAGCTTCAGCACAAAGACACAACTGGATCTCACCGAACAGACACCAGAAAAGGATTCAGGACACAGATGAAAGAGGACAGAGGGCACCCCCCATCACATCTTTCATAGACCCCCACCCACCTCCGGCCTTTCCCCTCCAGCCCATGGGTACCGAGCTGGTGCCCGGAGGCCCCTGATCACAGTGTGACAGCCTGGGAAAAGGCCCCTGATGCCCGACTGACCCTTTGATCTGGAATTAAAGACCCAGGAGCTCGTTCTGCTACAGCAGCAGCACCACCACGGGACGCTCACACACACACACACACACTTAACTTTGGTCAGTTTATTCCTAAACACTTGTGCCCAGAATGAGCTGTACGATTTGAGCCTCTGCCTCTGATACATCCTCTGCACACTCCTCCTCTCAGCCGAGCTATAACTCTACAAAGTACTGAGTTAAAAATCTAAATTCAATCTACAACAATAAAAGTATATAACAGATGCTGACAGACTTTTTTTAATGTCCTGTCATTTCATTGCTGTGTTTATTGAATCAGGAGTGATTAAAGTTTTTATCACGCCCTCACAGTGAGCTTTAAATGTCCTGAGGACACTTCAGACTTTGAACTTTGCTCCAGTCATAACTGGAATTTAAATATGCTGCTTAAATCAGCCTCCGTCCTCTCGTCTCCGAGTCACTTTTTGTTTTTCTTTTGTTTATTGGTGAGTGTGTTAGACCCCCCCCCCCACAGAGATAATGAAACAGGTATTAATTTGAAGCTATTAAGTAAAAGCTAGTAAATATCAGCTTGTTTTTTTTTCCTCTGGCTCAGAAGCAGAGAAGCAACAGCGATCGAGTTGTTTAATAAAAAAAGCTGTTTGCACCAACTCATCACTGTAATTATCTAATTAAATATAATTGTTTTCAATGCAATCAACCAACTTCATAAAAAACCTTATAACACTGTTCATTTCAATATTTTCCCACTCTGTGCAGTCTGAACAGAGCAGGCGGGGAGGGGGGCGAGGGAGCAGGTTACCATGGTAACACCTTTTCACATACAGAGTGAGAGGGTGTGGTCGACACTCACCTTTAGCCATCTTGTTGAGGACCATGTCGATCAGGATATAGGTCCCGGTTCTTCCAGCGCCATCGCTGCACGGGGGGGGGGCGGGGTCAAGAGATAAAGAGACATGATGAAGGTGGGAGGAGGGAAAGAGAGAGAGGAGAAGATAATGAATGTCACAGAGGTTCTGATAACTGCAGAGGCATTTCTTTAATCAACACTTTTCATTATGTTTAATACGAAGTTGCTCTGAACACAAATACGTTATAAAAACAAAACGTTATAAAAAGAGGAAAAAATTAAGTAATGTGCCCGAGTCCCATTAAAAACATAGCTTAGCTTCCTCAGGCTGCTAAATGTCTATTTTCTTCCCTTACAGATTAACTTTAAATTCCTATCGTCTGCTAAACTGGTTCCTGGCTCCAGTGGGTTCAAAACAACAGAACAACAGGGCCAACGACGCCGCACATCAGCTGATCACCAACTCACCGCCTGACTCTCCAGACGAGAAGAACGAATAAATAAAGACTCGTGTAAAACACACATCCCCAATACAGCTCATTTCCTCGGCTCATATCGATACCGTTGCTTTTCCCCGGAGTAAAGACAGAAGTAACCCGACTCCAGCACTTAGCAGACTGCAGCAGTCTGGGAGATTTACTACATCGACGTTTATGAGTCTTCTAATGCTATTTCAAGGGGATGAACGACTTCAAAGACGTATAATTATGGAACAGAAAAGCTGAAGCTGTTTATTTTTTTTTATCGTCATGAATTAAATAAAATCAAAACGCAAACGCGCTTGACGACATTTTTAGACACTGTCCCGAGTGCATCGTGTTCTTTTCGACGACAAATAAGCAATGACACCAACTGCAGAACAACAAATGAATCAGACTCCGTAATGTATGTAGAGGGAATATTTTATATCCCAGATTTAATTCAAGTGTTGAAAATTGATGTCTGCACTTGTACTAGTCTATTTCATGGACTGGGGAGTAATCCAACAAGCTGTGTGTGTGTGTGTGTGTGTGTGTGTGTGTGTGTGTGTGTGTGTTGGCACCACACTGAACATTTCATTTTCAGGGGCCTTGGCTATTTCCTGCCCACACACGCGCTACCTGCAGCTGTACATCCCGACATCCCCACTGGCAGTAACAGAGCAGAACCACCTCAGCATGTGCACGCGTGTTTCATCGTTGTACAAACCAGCTAAAGACGCGATTGGGGGGTGTGTCGCGTCACGAAGACGACACGAAGATGTGTGCGCACACACTGCGCAAACACTTCTATCACTCTGATCTCGGACCGCGTCTGCGTGTGTGTTTCTTACAGGTTATTACAGTAGGATTAGATCTCTCGTCTCGCTGCACCTCGCCAGCATCATTACAAGACGATCAAAGATGTGTGTCTGTGTGTGTGTGTGTGTGTGTGTGTGTGACAGCAGGAGCCAGAGGGCTGTGAGTAAACATGTCAAGATGTCCACCGACTTCTCTCACTCTATTTAAAAAGAGAGACAGGCAAAGAGGTGCAGAGCGAGGGGAGGTTAAAGAAGAAGACGAGACAGACGGATGGACAGATAATTGGAAAGAAAGAGAACCGATAGGAACAGAGAGAGAGAGAAAGACGGTTGTCTAAAAATGTCTGCGCTGGCGCTTCTCTGTTAGCTCACTCCTCATCCTGAGTGCCTCACTCCGCTCTCTGTATACATTAGTGTGATAAATGGCTGTGCACGGTGGGCTCTGACAAACCTGTTTAAAAGCTCTAAGTGAAAGTCTGCGTAGCGAACGCGCGAGTTTCTCAACTCTTTTATCTCCACATTCTTAGACTCCCAGTAATTGGTTGGCTAAAGCTTTGGAATGAGTCTGGCTTGGTCCAAATCGGGGGCGAGAGCATCACTCTGTGCTCAGAAGTGGTGCTTGACATGAAGCTCTGCAGCAGGAATGTTCTTTTAATGAGCTTCTGAACAACAGAATCTTGGATTCCTCTTAAAACAAGGTGGTGCATTTTTGATTGTTGGCTAACTTGCCTAAAACGGCAGCTGTCGGGTGTTGCTCACACTCTGAGAGTGCACTTTATATGACGCAACACAAATGAGAAAGCAGTGAGTTTATATTTAAATTCTTACCAGTGACCATTCTTATATATATATATACATATACATATATATATATAGTATATTAAACCAGGGGTGTAGCAGGTATGTGGCACGGGCAAAGTCTGGTAAAGATCTAAATGCTTCCTGCACGCTCCACCAGGTGCCTCCGGCCCTCACTGGACTGGAGCAGAGTTTCTCCCCATGTGAGAACAAGTCTGACTTGAACTGTCTCTCCCTGTGCGCAGCATGTGTCAAATCGCTTCTCCCAACCTGCTGCAGAGCTACTGGTCACGTGCATGGACAAACGTGAGTGAATGCATAGCGCATGCATCCTAGTTGGGAATATTTTCCAATTCAGAGTTTCTATGCTACGTTAGCTGTGCAGTTGTTACACGGGTTGAACGTACCGGTCCAAAAAGGTGTGAGACCACTACAATCCTGGAACAGCCACTAAGTAATTAAAAAAAAAGCGCAGGAGCGAGGAGACTGATACAATCTAATCACTGAAAACTCTGCGCTCGATTTTTCTGTTAAATACCAATTTAATTATGTCTCACTGGTGTGAGTTATTTCCTCAGGTGGCCCTGCCGTGTATGCAGATGTGATTGCACACACTATATAGAATATGTAAACACAACAGCTGCAACACTGCCTGCTCCCATTTAGCCAACTCTCCTTTTCAACCCACTGCCGCCGACGAAACGCCACAAACTTTGAAGCGCCTCCAATTAAAAGTTACCCTCCTCCGCGGAAAGTTTGTCAAATTAAAATACACTGTTTTTGGCAAATTTCTCATTTAGATTGTTCGTTGTCCTCCGCGTGCTGGAGAGTGTCACGAGAGCCGGAGAGGAATAGAAACTGTGGCGCGGTCGGGGAGGAGGGCAGAGATCACAAGAGAAGATTCCTCTCGTCTGACCACACATGTAGCAGTTTCTCAGCTTGTTTGCTCATTAGCTGATTTAATAAAATGCACGGTGCCGTGCAGCAGATCTGACTCATACAAATGCATTTTATACTCTCTCTCTCTTTCATAGTAATGCAAATTAAAGAAAGGTTCAGTTCTTATTGTACTTGCCTGCAGTGGACTATGATAGGACACGAGCGTCCCCGGTAGCACTTGTTAACTTTCCTGTAAAACAAAAGGGAAACAAAACAAGGGAATGAGTGTTAGTCAGCACATTACGTGTCAGGTCATTTTACCACCACAGTAAACAGCACGTGCAGTAGTGTAACCGCCACATCTTACTAGGAATAAATTCACAGAGATTAATGTGAGTAGATTTACGTCCAGTTAAAGGTGCAAAAGGTTTCAGCATGGAGGTCAGGCCACCAGCCTGTCCATCCCGGTGTCTTAGAATTATCGGGTTCACTGACTTCACAGATGAAAATGTGCTTACAAACATAAGACGAACCAGATCCAGGCGCGTTCTGAAGCTGCATGGCTGAAACTTTTATTCAGACAAAGAAAACCATCGCACTGCTGCATCGGTGGAAACGTATCGGCATCTCCATGCATGATGTCTGGAAACCGCACCGCTTTCTTATAAAAACCTCACACCTCGTTCATGAAAAGGCACAAGAAGCCAAAAGTCAGAATGCAGCAACATGCAGGAATCAGCGAGCTGCGAGTTTGATCCCAGCTGGAGATCATCTCCGATTCTATTTCATGGTGATAACTTTAAATAACAATATTCAGCAGGAATATGATATCAATAATGCGTCACTCAGTCAAGGGGAGAAACTTCAGAACAGCAGTGCTGCTTCACTTTTTGCTTCTTTCGATGTAATGTTTCCAGAGTCGTTTATAATAAGAGAGAATTTCATGACCTTCGCTTGTTTGAAACATCTCAACTTCCTCATAATAAACATTTTTTTCTGCATTTCAAAACTAAGTATTTGTTGAATTCTTTTTCTGAACCCTCAAGAGTGTGAAGATTTGAAGGACGCCGTTGCACGTATGCCTTTAGTTTGACTCAGACGTTTGAGGAGGATTTGGTGGAAGGTTACCGCAGACACTAAGGATGAAATGGCCCATTTCTGTTTTCTTACTGAAAAAACGAGACAGGAAACTCCCCTCGTTCCTCTTCCTGCCACACTGTACATACATGTACTCTGACAAAAGCCCGGGTGCGACCCAAAATTATTAAAATACCGTATTTAGAGGATTTTACAGCTGGAGAAGAGAGAAAAGAATAAAACGTATTTCAACCAAAGTTTTTTCTGCGAATGTGCTTCAGGTTTATGACAAATAAAAACCAGCAACTGAACAAGCTGCTGCTAATTAGTTTGATGTTAGCGTGTGTCCTTCTGAATGGCGTTCACCGGGGAACAGACTTGGAAAAATGCACAACCATCACAAAAAGAGAAAGAGGAAAAAACAGGTTTTCGTCCTCTGCCCCAAACTGAATAGAAAAGTCAAAGCTCACTGCAGACAATCAAAAGTGATGTTACCATGGAAACAGCTGACAGACGGGGTTGGGGTTGTACAGAAAGGTTGTGGGATTTAAAAGGAATTCTCTGTAAAAAAGAGGTTTGAATGAAAGAACGAGATGAGGAGTCGAGATGAACGGGATGAAGGAGGAGAAAGACAAGGATGTGTCCCCACAGCACTGATGTGTGTCTCATTAATGAAAAAACAACATGTCTGAGACACATCTATGTCTATCTGTCTGTAGCTGGGACAGAAACGTGTCTTTCTGTCCCCATCATCACACAGACTATCGATGCCTTTTGCTAACGTCGTTTTACCAGACAGACAGAAGCAGCAGTCATGGTAGAAGAAGAAAAAAATAATAATCACAGACTGAACTGTGGCTGTGTGTCACGGCAAGACGTTGGTGACCAAACACTGACATTATAAATGAAAAATAAACATGAACGCAGCTTAATGACGGTATCCGGATCAGCCAGGCTGACATTGATAAGAAAGAAGTTCCGTGCAGGTGGTTACTGAGCAGGGTAGTCCAGAGAAAGACTGGAGAGAGAGGAAGCAACAGATAGAGGGGCGGGAGAGAGAAAGACACAAAGCAACCAAGAGAGGAAGGGAGGAGGAGGAGGAGGGAGGGGATTGGAAGCAGTCAAGCAAACCATGAGCAAGCAAAAAGGGCGAGAGGTCATCTCAGGTCACCGGGCACAGCGAGCAGAGAGAAGAGAGACGAAGAGGGGGTGGGGTGGGGTGGGGGGAATCAAAGAGGAGCAAAGGGTTGGGGGGGGGGGTCCATGAGGCCCCTTGGTTGCAGATTCACAGTCTCCAATGATCACTTTTGTGACTATGCAACTGGGCTTATATTACTAGCTGCAACATCACAAAAATGACACTGGCAACCGCTAGTTAGCTGGTATAAGGGGGGGGGCAGATAGAAAGCAATGCGCTGGCTCAGTCAGTCAGAGTGACTGAGGGTTAAAAAAAATGCTGGCACGAGCATAAAGGGGGAGATGTTATTGCGAAAACGCCGTATCCAAGGTAATAAAAGTGAAAAACGTCTCCCTGTGTGCTTTCTTCATTGTGTTCTGACCCTGACGCCCTGTAAGTAAAAGCAATATTTCCTAACTGACGGTGTGTGGTGACGCTCACCGGACCCTTTCATCATAGCTCCAACCACAAACTCTCACCCTCCATTTCCCGCCTAATTGATGTGTGCCAGGAACATGGCGACGCCAAGCCTGTGTATAAAACGGAGCTGGGGTCTATCGCTCCAGAAAATCCACAGTGAATCTGAGAAAAAGGATCGCGGCGGCTCCCACCTAATAGCTAATACAGCACACGGGTTTAACAGAGGTGGAGAGGAGGAAGGAGGGGAGCGACTGCAAAGGCGCCAGAGGCGAAGGATGACTCCAGCAGAGTCCTCTCAATGCATCCTGGATTCCACCGTCATCGACTGTAACGCGTCTGACAGAATATTGATGCTTTCCTGCCTGCATCTCAGGATCAGGAGCCAAAACTCCCGGAGAAATAAAAGGCTTGAAGGTATCACGGCGTGGGAACGAGCCACGAACGCCTGGGCGGAGCCAGGTTGGACAAACAGTTCCACGACATCCTTCACAGCCTCGTATAGACTCACGTGGTCTGAAAATGAAGCCTGAAGCGTTACTCGTACTTATGGCCGTGTCGCATTTCAGAATGGCAAAGTGAGTTTACCTGAATGAAATGTAGCTAAGTGCTACGCGCTTCTTCGCTTTGGTTGTGTGCGAGCCACAAGTAAAAAAAACAACAATCACACGTTAGCAGTGCCCACCGCCTCACAGAGACTGTGCTCGGACTCTTAGTTTAGCTTAAAGGCTTCTGAAGGCGCTCCCTACCTGCGGAAGTCAAGGAGTGTCCGGCTGTTCTCCGGGACGTTCTGATTGAGCCAGGTCAGGAAGTGGAACTGAGTGACGGTTCGTGTCTCGTTGGTCTGCATGTTCTTCAGGTAGAAGCTGCGAACCAGGAAGTCGTCACACCAGATATGCTCGGACACCAGGTTGACCTACAGGTACGTGCACATGTACAATGAGTACATTTCATTCTTCAGCAGCTTTTGTCTGCCGTCACATTCACATCACCAGCTCAACGAAGAGAAGTAAAGAAGCACCGGCCTTCACGTTACCTCGTAGATGTGGTACAGGTTGGATCCCTCGTCAGGCCAGTAATGGTAGCACTGCTTCACCCCACTCTCGACGAGCGGCGTCAGCATGACGATGACCACGCAGCCATTTTCCCAAACCATCTGAGAAACAAAACACTCTCAGTAAGACTCTGTGTTTAACTTCACACCTGCAGCATATCTAAAAAAAAAAGGACCTAATGTTTGCTAGAGTCATTTAAAAACTTTCAAAGTCTGGTAGAATGTTTCCCTAGGAGTAGCAGTCACGTTCTCGAAGTGGCGGGGAGCTCAGATTGGAACACACAAAGCTGTCAACACGTCCCAAAATCTGCCAACAGGAACAGTGACATGTGTCCTCACTCACCCACTCGCTCGGATATCGGTCCATAATTATTTTAAATTTGTGCTATCTAGCGTTTTGGAAGGGTAGATGTATGTGATTTGGGGGCGGAAGGCAAAATTAAATCTAAATTAGAAACCAAAGGCTTAAACTGTGTCTCAAACTTTCAGAAAAAAAAGAAACTAGAAGGAAGTCGAGCGTCGGGCCGTGAAAAGTAATTGCTGCTGAGGCCGCTCCCTCCCCCAGCTGGGTCATTCCACAGCGAGCCCGGGTTCGGGGTCGTATTTTTCCTGCTGGCAGTCATATTGTGGCAGCCGTAGGGTGGGCTGACTCTGGAGATCCATCGGCTGTGATCAGAGAGGTAACAGGCAGCTGTTAATGGAAGCCATAAAACAACGCTGCTCCCACATCATCGCGTTAGATAACCAAGATGGCTGCACCTGCCGCTCAGTCGGGGGCTCTGCCAAACCTTCACAGAGATCTCTCCGACATTAACTGTGGCGGGTTCTGAATTACGGCTCCGCGCCCTCCTCTCGCCCCCCCCCCACCGATTCACCGATTGCACTCGTTGAACTAAAGATGTGACAGCGCATTTTTTTTGGGGGGGGGTCTGAGAAATGGTGTTCATTTGCTGTAGCTGACAGGGTGAGAACTCTGCCGGTGCTGGGACGACGCGCCTCCCTTGTTAAACTCAACATTCCTTAAAATGCTGATTTTTAATTAAACCCTTGTTTAGTCGGGAAGAAGTGAACTGCACACTGCGCTCCTCCAGTTTCCAGAACTCAGCGCCAGAGATTACTTCACGTCTGAGCTGCTGCTCTGCTCTGAGGCAGACGCTGCGTTCAATGCCACGGTGGAGGTGGGATATTTCTGAACTCCTACTCAAAACAGTATCATTCAACGGGACTTGAATCTGAACTCATGACCAACAAACCTAAACCAAGCTCTCGTAAACCTTGAGGGCAGGCGTGTTCTGTGGCCCTGGGCACATTTTAAACTTTTAGATTTCACTCCAGCCGAATACCATGAACAGAAACTGTAAAAGGGACAGACGTTGTTTGACGAGGGGGACATTTTCTTTGTACACTATACACTTCTCACACACACACACACACACACACACACACACACACCTGCTCCCCTTGTCAGGCACGTACTGTATTTGCCACAACCAGTCAGAATAACTTATCGATCTCCTGGTCTCAGATCAAACCCAATCCAACATTTGGGACAGAGGGAAAAAGGGTTTCCGTCTCCTGCATTAACAATGCGCCGCACTGTCAGCTGATGTATACTCAGAGGTGTGTGTGTGTGCGCACATGATGGCGAAACAGAGATTAATAACGACATCCAGAGAACAGGCTGTTCTCCCATGTGGCTCGCCACACTAATAAAAATCGGCTAACTCTTGTTTAAGAGAGGGCAAAGTATTGATTTTTATTTCGTGTGTGTGTGTGTGTGTGTGTGTGTGTGTGTCTGTGCTTTTACCTGCCAGAAATCAGCCACGGTGGAGGGCAGGGGTCCTTGAGTGGCAATGTAGGCTGGGTTCCTGGGATCATGATCCATCTGAGGGCGGAGCAGGAGAAGAAAAGGAACAAGAGACGATGATAAAGACGTCTTAAGGTTTAAAACAAGGAAATTCATCCCACTATTGGGTTTATTTTGCTCACTCTTACGCTGCTGGGAGTAAAAATGTGAAGCGTTTCTCTCTCAGAATAAAGTCCGACCAACATAGCGTAAACATGTAATAAAAAGACAAACAATTACAGTAAATGTGTAAATACAAATAAAAAGTCAGAGCACCCTGGAACCGTGTGATCTGATCCAAGTCATCAGCTCTAATCTCTCACCTCTTTATGGAACAGACCTTCACATTACAGCTACAGGCAACGTATCGACAGGTATACTCGTCTGAAAACCGTACGTTTTCCAGCAACATGTAACAGAAATGAAAACGGCCATGTGCCGTTTTAATGCCTGTGGCTGACCTCCCAGCACATTTCTCTGCCTCCTCACAACGTTTGTCCGTGTCGGTTTGAAAAACTGAATTACACAGCGCTACTTCTCTTCCGTCTCTGTCCAAATGTGAAGAAAAAAAATGAAGCAAAATTAGCATTTCAAGAGCGCACACGAGGCCAGATTATCTTCCCGATAGTGTGTAAGACTTATGAGGGGTGATAAAAGCATTGGTTGATTTATCATCAAGAGCCGCGCATGATTGTCACATTGCAGAGCAGCGTTGGAGCAGCCTGACAGGCAGTGTGTGATGTAAGTTTGTGCATAAAGTCTTAACTTTGGCTGCACACGGCAGCTTCTTGGCGAAGGAGGCAAGAGTTCTCGGCAGCTCACACTTCCTTCTTCACTTAATGGAAATTACAGAAGGATGGCGGAGGCGTTGAGAGCAGAAGACAGGAGACGAACGTGAGGTGAATTAGTGAGGAAGTGAGTGACACTCCTGCCTATTACCATGCAAATTGTACGGTAAAGTAATAATTGGCAAGACCAATTTAGCTGGAAGCAATTACAGAGGGAAGACAGATAATTTCTGGGGCTTTTCCAGAAATTATTGCAAATTGCAAAATGCAAAATTGTCTTTAATGGTCCTCTGTTCCCTTTGTGAATGCCAAACAATAATGTGCTTCTAATGAAGCTAATGTGTAGTAAATTAGAGAGAGAAATGTGACAATGCAGACAATATCAGAGCATTTAATACGGGGAAGCGGACTGCTCACAAATACACGCAGATTGTGTGTATTTATTTTTTCCAGTGTTTAATGTTATATGTGTTCGTTCCAGAGTCGTGAGATCCAGAAAAATCGAAGAGGGGAAGACGAGAAAGGACAGAGAAGGAGAATAAAAGGAAAGACAAGGAACGAGGTGGGAGAAGATGAAAAGAGAAGAAGGCTGGTGGGAGACGAAGGTGAACAGAGAGGGGGGAAGCGATTCAGGAGAGGAGGAGGAAAACGCTGAGACGCTATAAAGATGAAAAGATGAGGAGACAAAGACAGACGAGGGACGCTCTGCACACTTGACATGCATCTCTCTTTTAATCTCTTTCCTGTGCCGTCTCCTTTTCAATCTCCGCAGACACTAAATGCCTCCTGACGTCTCAGGGTGTCTCCAGAATTAAAGCCCAGCATTAATGAAGCTGCCAGTGTGTGTGTGTGTCTGTCTGTGTGTGTCACAAAGGACGACAGTCTTTGTCTTACACACGCTCCTCCATTAATGAGCAACAAAACTGGAAAGTGTCACAAGCTTAATTATCACTGTTATTGCTTTTCTATCTTTGCAAGGGAGGGCAGGAAGGAGTCAAGGAGTGTGTGTGTGTGTGTGTGTGTGTGTGTGTGTGTGTATTTTGCGCCAGTGGTGTGTCTCTCTGCTTGTCTATGCTAAT
>JAUMTR010000009.1:17169095-17191153 GCA_032270685.1 Microctenopoma stevenorrisi | reverse complement strand
GTTTGTGTGTGTGTGTGTGTGTGTGTGGGTGTGTGTGTGTGTGTGTGTGTGCGTGTGTGTGTGTGTGTGTGTGAGTGTGTGCGTGTGCGTGCGTGTGCGTGTGCGTGTGTGTGTGTGCGTGCGTGCGTGTGTGTGTGTGTGTGTGTGTGCGTGTGCGTGTGTGTGTGTGCGTGTGTGTGCGTGTGTGCGTGTGTGTGCGTGTAGATTGTGCATCAGTGCGAGGACATTTTGGCAGCTTTAAGTTAGGGTTAGCATTTAGTGTTGACTAAAGAGGAGCCAACTGTTACAACAGTCGGACACCTCAGTCGGGGGGGTTGTGTGTAATGATTTGTGTGTCTGTGTGCGCACATGACTAATGACAGCGGTAGAGTTCTTGCTGTTTTTTTCTATTTCTGCTTCAGGGAGTTGAGAAAGCTGAGCTTTGAGAGGATTCTGCAGGTTTTGTAGTGTTGTACCGAGACCAAGACCAAGACCGCCTAAACTGAGACCAGGACTAGGACCAAGACATGCTAAGGTGAGACCAAGACTAAGACCAAGACCGGAAACAGACTAGGGCTTTTTTAATGTTGATGATTATAAGTGAAAACTATTAAAAATCCCAAATTCAGTGAAAAGTTCAATATTGAAGTGTGTCTTGGACTTGGTCCTTTCAAGTCTCTGCAATGTCTTTGTCTCGGTTTAGGCGGTCTTGGTCTCGGTCTAGGCGGTCTTGGTCTCGGTCTCGGTTTAGGCGGTCTTGGTATCGGTCTCGGTTTAGGCGGTCTTGGTCTTTGTCTCGGTCTAGGCGGTCTTGGTCTCGGTCTAGGCGGTCTTGACTACATCACCACCTTAATGTATATCAGCTGTTTAAATGCTGCGTGTTCTCGCTGTTAAAGTTGCAGCCTGAGATGTAATGTTAGCAAATAAACAGGGTCATGAATGTGTAGAAAACCAGAGAACGTGACATTTAGGATGTTTTTTACGAGACTTTTTAACTGTGTAGTTGAACTGAATCCGACTTCACCAGCACACGACATGTGATCTGTTTGAATGATTTTTTACAAACTTCAGCTGGAGCCTTTGCTCGTGCGTGAGGACGGCTGGTTCCTTAAATCAATGATAATGTAAATGTGTGTCTGAGTTCTGATGAGCATGCATGAGTGCGTATTTTATTTCAGTGTCTATTTTTGCATTAGAGGGAGAGCGTGCGTGTGTGTGTGTGTAGGTGTGCTTCGCTGTGTTTGTGGGATCCGACACGGTTGCTCCTTTCCCTTTCTGTATAGTTTTGATTCCCACCCGTTCTCTTTCTCTGTCTCTCTCGCATACACACGAACGCGCAGCCTCGCCGCTTGTTGGTGCGTCGCCCAGATTTCCAATGCATGGCATTTCTGTTGCTTTTAATGGAATACCACTGTATCTGCCTCCAGGGAAACGTAAACCTACTATTTCAACACTGTTTCCAAATTGATACACTGGCTTATTGAATTCACGTGATCCTTTCTTCCCCCTTCTCCTCTACACAGGCGGGTTTGCTAGTTCTATCTGCAGAGCAGGCCGCGGCAAATGGGGCGCATGACAATAGTGCAAAACAGTAAACACATACTAGTGTCACATTTGCATAACCCAAGGTCAGAAATAATCATTTCCCGAGACCTCACCGATCAATTTTGTTTTCATAAATGAAAAGCGAGCTGAGAGCCGTGCGCATGTTCTTTCCCGTGCATTCCCTGAGCGAGTCCTCGCCCGGGGTGTTTGCTGTATAACAATCATTAATATTCATGGTGCAGAACATGCACACTCGCGTGGAGCTGCCGCTGAAGCTAAGCAAGCATTGCATCAAAATTTAGATTGTACGGTGGGCTGCCTTTGTTCTTGTGACGCCCCGTGGGGACTGTGGGATCCTGGCGTAGCTGCAGTGTGAAGTACAGAGTTAGAATGCAGAGGAGGTACTTACGATCGGGCTGGCGTTGATGTAATCAGAGTTGCCTTGGCTGGTTTCCACCTTCAAGGTGATTCTGGAGTGATCATCTAGAAGGCAAATGGAGCAATTCAGTGCACGTTGTTGTAGTAAGTGCTCTTTGGGCTTTAGACCTTATGTTGAGCTATAAACCAGTAGGTTGAGAAGAACTGGGGTTGATACTGGATGCTGTCATGACGCTGTCCAAATGACCTTAACCCACGTTTGCAGTGCAAAGTTCAAAGAGTCACATGAAGAGCACCCTGCAAATCGCTTTCAAATTCTGCTCACTCCCTTCGAGAAGGTCTTCTCCTCATCGACTAGAACTGTTACGAGCAGTGCTCTCGAGCTCTCGAGTTTGGGTTTCATTTTTTGCTTTAGCCAGAGAAGCCAGTGGTGCTTCAAATAGGAAGCGCAATTTATCCCTGGCAAACCGCCTTCCCTGCTGACAACCTGGATTTCATTAAGCCCTGGTTTGGTGGAGAGAATGGGACAGCGCTTTTTTAGATGGGCTATTTCCACCGAAGCTTAGGAATTTTAATCATTGATGAGGTCGGTGCAAGAGAGCTTTAATAGAAAACTAATTTACAGCCCTTCTGCTTGCTGCATCTGCTTCTGGTTTGTGATAATAGAGGACCGGGCTCAGCCTTGTCGAGAGGTGGTGAGAATAAAGCTGATGTTGAGCCTGATAATGGGAGGTGTTGGTTTCACTGGCCTTGGAGTCTGAAGATAACCCAGTGAAGGTTCCAGTAACACAAATCCTGAGACTTTTACAGTCGCTACGCCATTAACATTGGAGCTGGGGCAATTTCTTATAAGGAGAAATACAGAAACGGCACATGTGCAGGTTTAAAACAGCATTTAGAGGATGTACTCACATGCCACCACAGCAGTGGAGCGGTTCTTCTTGGCGTTGCCGTCCTTGAGGCCAACGTTGCAGGCGTTGGGTTCAGCCTGATAGGCGCACAGCGCCTCCCACTCCTTCTCCAGACGGTCCTTGTTCTTCAGGTGGTCCTCCATGTAGGACTGGAGGAGATAGAGAGGAGGATTATTAGTGTTTTTCCCTGTATTTGAATTGATCTCTGGTTAAGTTTGGACGGACAGGTCCGACCTCCGATTTCACAGCGTTTACTTTGCAGCTCAGCGGAGTTCTTTTATTAATCGGAGAAAACTCGCTGGAATAGATACCAGAGCTCCTTCATGTGATGTTTAAGCTGTTTGGACAGACTTAGACTGAGACTAACGTGCTGGAGGACAGTGCAGCTTTGCCTTTGGGACACAGAACATGGACGGCGCGAACGCTCGTAATGGATGAGGCAGCGAAATGAGCTGGTGCGGTTCTTTAAATGGCTCCGGCGATGATTTATGGTGGCAGTTACAAATGAGGCTGATCCTAATCAGAATTAACTTCCAACAGAGACCTAATGGGAGCTAAAATGAGAGTTAGTTAAAAATGCACGGCAGCGTGGCCAGACATCCAGCTGCTGGGTGATAACGGGGAACGGTGATTTTAGCCTCCAAACATTTCTGCAGGTTTGTTAGTTCAGTAATTCCACTGCTCTGCTCGGTCTCCCGCTCCACCCACAGCACAGCCGCGTCTTAACCTCAATGCTGGTCACTGCTCGGGTTAACGTTCATCCGCTAACATTAACATGTAACAGATTAATGCATGCACACACACACACACACACACACACACACACAGTGTAGCCTTTCCTTTTTGTGGCTTCAGTTTTGTATCTTATTTTTTTCAGGGCTGTGCAGCAGTGATGCAACTGAAAACCACAAGCTCCGACCCTCCACTGGCACATAGACGGATCTGAATCCTTCACACACAGACACACACACACACACACAGACACACACAGGAATCAAACATAATGAAACTACACACATCTAATACCCACATGAAGGTTTTTAAAAGGCCCCATACACAAAAAAACAGTCCACCCACACAGAAATACACAGAAATGCACTCACATACACATTTACATGATGCTGCGCACACACACGCACACACACACACTGTATCTACAGACACCCACCTATGTACAGTAACATTCAGCAAACATATTATAAAGATACAAGTCCCATAACACAACATAACACACGCACGCTGTTCTATATCAGACGCCCCCCCCATCCTCCACCCGCTCTCTCCCACTCTAATGCCAGAGTAATAGGGTTTTGTGGCTGTGTAAAGGGATTATTGCAATCCAATCAGGAGGTGCTGAGATCACCCTGTGTCGGCCAAACACTGCATAATCCCCTTACTGCGGGGGGGCTTACAGCTGCCAAAGGTGCTCAATAACCCCCCCCCCACCATGCAATAAGACTTTGCCATTGTGGCCATGACGCACCATCTGAGCACCTGTAGGAAACAGCACATGAAAGCCGGTCACATGGGAGGTGAGCTAATGCGGCGGCCATTTAGAATCCATAGATAAAAAAGAAGAAGGGGGGGAAATAACGTTGACCTGATGTTGAGTTTGAAAGTTTTGACTGCGCTCTGTGTTCCTCTTGCGCATCAGTCGGCTCCCGTGCCTCCTATCACGCGCTCCCATCAAACACTGACATCATCCTGATACACGAGTCCAACTTCACTGCAGCTGAACGCTTCCCCCTCCTCGGCCGACCACATTAGAATGATTTAAAATCCATTTCCTGAAGCCAGTTCTTCCCCGAGCCATTACCCTGCGACCTATCAACTCTGCAGAGCACATCCCCACAGGCCTGATGGTGAGCTACGAAAACCGCAGCTGCATCAACGGCGCGGCGCGGCTAATCTCGACGGAGGCTCCCGCTGCAGTGTAATCTATAACACTTACTCAGGCTCGCAACAAAAAACAAGATAATGTGCTTTATGTAGAGAGTTGACTAATCCTCAGGACACAAGCAGAGAGGATATTGGAGTGGGGGGTGGGTCCCTGTCACATGGGACCAAGCAGTACATTAACTCAGATGAGGTGATGAGAGTTGTTTCTCTTCTATTTACCATCAGTGGATTGACGATGACGTGGCGTCTGCTCGTGTTCATTGAAGGCAATTCAATAAAAGAAGTAATTATTACATTTTATTAATCGTTCAAAGCGTGTTGCAGTAATTTCTCATGAAAGCAAAGCAATAATCTCGCATTTTGATGAGAAGCCATTCTGAAAAAACCTCCTGGCTCTGAGTTTTTCCCCGTACGTGCCTCAGGTTTGTTACCACGAAAGTCTGAGCCGAGTCTCTCGTTAACATCGTGACATGAATCAGAATGAGTTCTGTTGTCAGCGCGAATGTTTGAGCAGTAACAAATAGGCCTGGTTCCACATCAGGGAAAGAAAAAAAGCAGGAGAGAAAGGAAAAAGAGTAGAGGGCGAATACAAATAAGGAAAATAAAAGGAACAAATGAACTTAATGACTTTATGTGAGGACAGTAACAGGCTGGAGGAGCCGGAGCTGCAGCGTTGTTTGAGTGGAGCTGTCCATGGTCCTGAAACACGCTCAGCGTCGGGGGGGGGGGGAGCAGCAGAGCGATAAATCAACCATCACACAAAGACAAACGTCCTGCGACTGACGAACTGCACCAGAACCAGAATATGTTCTCTCCCCACGGCTCGTTCCTTTTTATTACCCCGATCTGATAGGAACATGGAGTCAGAGTTAAATGTGCCATCAACCCCTCGTCAACACAGGAGGTTCCCAATAAACCCAGTAATTTGTGCACCATTCATGAGCATTAAGCAGCACAACCGCAATTAACTCAGGATCCATTTCAGGTTTCGAATCCAGCTGTCGAACATAAACCACGAGAGAATGGACTCAATTCAAACTCTGTCACCCATGGACGTCGCTCACAGCAACTGGATTCTGCATGGATTTGTCCATTTCGAGTGCAGAACGTGTAAACTATTCTCATATGGCTTCCCATATTCCTCCATGAGCATTTCATCTGATGCTCGGTAGAACTCAGGCTGGACCTGTCATCACCGTCACTCTGTCTCCATGCTGTTTGGTTGAACAGATGCTAACTCCAGCTTTAACCTTTCCATGTTGTACCAGTGGTCCTGGCTGTGAGATATTGATTCATCTACTGCACGCTGCTTAACTTGTTTCTTTACAGGGGATTTATAGGACGTTTCTTCACCTACAGAGAAGAAATGAATCATCGCCAGGTCGTTTACATACAAGTCTCCGCCCCCTCTGCAGAAACCTAGTAGTCTCAGGTTAAGTCTATATCCGTCAGCGCAACGCGCCCTGCGTTAGAGTCGTGGTGGTGGGTGGCTCGATGGAACACAAGTTAGACGGAGATGAGGCGGAAGAGAAATAAATGAAAATATGAAATATGAGTAAATATGAAATGAAAGATGGTTCCAGTGCTTTTTAAAGAGCCAACTAGTTTAATGGGTGAAAGCGGCAGCTGATGGATGCTCTGGACGGGCGGAGAAGCAAATGAAGCAGAGAACGTCTGTGGAAGCTGAGACGACTGCCCACAAAGACATTACAGTGCAAACCGGGTCTACTGTGTTTACGCTCCTGATTTATGTGTATTAAAAGTGTTTTTCCATATTCGCCAGCTGTAGCAGAACACAAACGGTCTCAGAGATAATGTTTGCTCACGTGAGACGGGCCTTTCTGTTTGTCTTTGGTCAGCAGTGACTTCGTGTGACATAAAACTGTTTCTTACTGAGTGATGAACTTAATAATCAGGCTGATTTGCCTTTTTGATTCCTTTTGGTCAGTAATACGGGACATATTACACATTCCTGTTTTCACCGCTGTTTGTGGCAGTGTTTTTTTTCATGCCCATTCTTCCTCCTGCCTACACAACTCTGATGGGCTTGTTGTATTTTTAACTCTTTTCATGGAAACAGTCAATAAGCAAAACACAAGACCCTGTTCCGTTGCTTGAAAACTGAAGGTGTGAGCAGTAACGCAGACGTCTGAAGCACGACTGCCGATGAACTGAATGAACACTTTGTTCTTTTTGGCAATCGCCATAAGAACCTCTTTGAGAAATACACATTCTTCCTCTTTTATTCCATAAAAGCCAGGGTCAAAATATTCGTCAACAGCTCTGGATGTGTAATACGAGAGGTGGGTGGATGAGACTTGCACATTAACGTCAGTTCCACTGATTCATTCGTGCCGAGCAGGGACATGAAGTCATTTAAAACCATTAGTCACCCCGCAGGTTTGTGCAAACTTGACGCACAGTCCTCTTTAACACAATTTCCTGCACAGCGAACTCACATTCATATTCACTGTTTTTTGCTCTGTGCACAGAACTCACCAGTATCATGTGTCCAGTGGAGATGTCCATGTTGGAGTGGGCCGGCTCCTCGCTCCAGGAGGAGATGCTGCTCCTCGCCGACGGACTGACAGCCTGCCCACCGTCGCTGAACTGAGACGACACGCTGTTGATACGGGATGAAATGGGCTCCGGGCGATCCGGCGGAGGTTTGGCGGCCATTCGCTGCCGACATAGTTCCTACAGCAGAGAAAACCGGCTCAGGTTAATCATCGGTGTCGTAAACAAAGCTGTATGTGTCCTGACAAATGTCCTGACAGACCCAGCCTGCTTCAGTAGAAGCCAAGTCTTCTCTACAAGGGTTGTTTCTATTGGTTTGCAGGAAAAATAATAAAACCACAATAATGCTGCGGCATTGGGTCACTGGTCGGGGAAGAGGACATTGGCAGTTCTAGGGGCGGGGCCACAGCTGAAATCTGAGGTCCCCTCTCCTGTCACTCAGTCCTTTTGTAATAATTCCAAAGCCAAACACTGGTGGTGCTAATGAGGCCAAGAGAGTCAAGCGTCAATAAAACTTACAGAAGAAGATCAGAAGTAAAAAAAGATTTAAAAATGAATAAAATGCTGCATTTTCTCACATGCTGTGTGTTCGTGTGTATTTTATCTATGTACAGTAAAAATACACATAAAACTGTTAAAGAGATTTTACCATGAACGTGTAATTACTAAAAGTTCTACTATAAGACATGTAACATCCACCGGCTGTGCAGCGACCAGCTTCCAGGATGTTCTGCAAGCCTCCCCCCAGATAAAAACAACAGTTTCCGACGTTTCTGGCAAAGTCAGTCTTTCAGCAATAAACACAGCGTGACTGTGATTTTCTGTCTGCGGAATACGTGATGCGTTGACGCGGCGTTGAAGTGTTCCTGAGAATGACTACAGCGCTTCACGCTAGAGACGAGACGGTTCTAAACGTGGGATTACAACGATACTACATGTTGGAGAAACTCATTTCTATTCTATAAATACTAAGAAAAGCTGCACAGTTTATGGCCTGTGGTTACATCAGCTGCTGCACACACTGAAGACATTCTGCAAACACCAAGAAGGTGCAGAAGGACAGAACAGGTTTAATTAACATGCACAGTGTTTTAATTTGCATGTGCGTCTCTTCCTGGGCTGATATTAGTCACAGGTCCGACTGCAGCAGGAGACCTGGGCGGAATCCGTGTTTCCTAATGAGCGAGATGCCGATGATTAACTAATGGCACGTGTGATTGGGCCCTTCATTAACGCGCATCTGATCTGACTGCTCGGGGTTGTCGGACGCAGACTCGTAAATGCGTTTCAGTTACCTGACCTGTGGACACGAGCTGTGTCAGTGTCAGTGTCGTATCAAAGCTGCCTCGTTGAAGCCAAACATCAGATGATGGCTTTGGTCAGGAAGAAAGACGCAACCTGGCCTCGGCTCCGTGGAAACCCTGATGGTTATTTGTCACAGCGTCCTCTCTCCGTCCCTCTTTATCCGTGGCACGATTGATCCGTTAGAAAAACGTGATCCGATTACAGCAAATCTTGTTTCTGTTCTTTTCTCCTGCTGCAGATAAATTCGCTCAGACGCTTTGTCAGTGTCATGAACGGCCTGCGATTAAACAGATTTATGATTGGAGGATAATGACGGAGCTGTTACTTAACCAATGTAAATAATTGGGTCTAAGATGGTTCATGTGTTTAATAGTTAGCTGCTTGATAACGGGATTAATGCAGAACCACTTAACGTGATTAAGTTCAGCATGTTGTCCCTCGTTAGACGTTCAGTTCATGGTATAATAGAGTGTAATGTAGTGTTGGCCTCATGCTTACTTACATACTCACACGATGTCCAGTTTGGGAAAAACGTGGATCTTTCCACACATTAGGAACTTTTCATTCACCTTAATGTTTGTTTCTTTGTAGTTTTAGTAGTAGTTAATGCGTAAACTGTATCATATTAAGAAAAGAAAGCAGTATCATGGAGCACTGTGGAACATTAGCCTCGTTTTTTAGCATCCAGTCCAGTCGACACCGCAGCTCATAGGAATGGGGGGTGGGGGGTGATCAACGGCGTTCATATTTCAACGCGCTCACACGCTGAACTTTGCAGCAGCAGCAAATTCTTTTATGATGTAATTAAAACGGCTTCAAAATGGCGGCCTCCTGAGAGCCAATTAGAGAACCAACAGGCAAAAATGGGAAAGAACAATATAACCCGGGACAGGTTTAGAGTCTAAACAGTGTGAAATTTACTGTGCCTCTGAAGTCCCACACACCTCTGCTCCCCGAGCTGCCTCCACACAAACACAAGTATCTTCACAGCGTATTGATTTGGGACAGAACGCCCTTCATCATGACGAGGGCGCGTCCCGTTAATCACTTTTGCTTTATGATCTGCTGCATTATGCTGCTTTGTGTAGATGGATTCCTTTAAATTTGTTGTTCTACATTGTAGCTCGGTGAAAGACTCGCGACCACCCTGCCCCGCCGCGCCCCGCCGCGCCGCCCCGGGACGCGTGGGACAGGCTGCAGCTCCTCCGTGACCACTGACAGGACGAGCTGACGGAAATGTAAAAGTATAATTCTGACGACATCAGAGCCAAAAAACATGAGTAAGATGATTCTTCCAGAAAAAGATCGATCCACAAAATGTCAAAAATCTCATTTGTGTTCCCAGTAACGCATTTTTCCTCATGTCCTGTTCACTGGCGTGAATAAAGAAAGAGAAGGAGCGGGCACAGTTCTGCTGTCTCCTCAGGCCTCACTGCATGGAGAAAAACCCAACAGCCCCCTCAACATGGGCATCGTGCCAGAGAATCGCTTCAGTGCCACACGACCATTTCAAGTCCCGCGCCGCCCCGAGTCAGAGCGTCGGTGTCAGGAGGCATGTGCCACCAACGCGCCCCTTCCTTAGAAAAACCTGCTAATGGGGGGAAAGGCTGGACCAGGGGCTAAGCTGTGCCCGCATCGGGGGCCCACCGGGCCCACGGGGGGGCCTCTGTTTACATGCGCCTCTGACCAAAACAAAAGCAGGGGTTGTCACCCCAGTGTTTAGCCTTTCAGCCTGAACAAACACGTTAAAGAGGGGACAGGACACAATGTGGGGAAGACACTGGAGGGTGAAGCGCAAGCGACGGGAAGAGTGAGGAAAAGACACCCGACGCTGAAACGTCATTAAATGAGTATAACACATCGCTGCTGCTGCTGCTGCAGCGTCACGGCATGTCGCGTTGTTACTGTTTGTTTAATCTAGACTCAAACGTGCAGGAGAAGCGCTCGGCCCTGTTAGGGTGAAGCTACAGAGCCGGCGAGGGCCGTCGAGGTGGAGCGAATGCAGACACAGACGGTCTCTCGTCAGTCTGAAGCCATTTCCTTTCACTGTAAAACACGGGCAGGTGTGTGGAGACGATCTTCAGAGGAGATAATGCTTCTTGGTTCGATCTCTCCGTGTGAGGTAAAAAGTTTGAATCGCATGTGAAGTGACGGCGACGGCTGCCGTGTAATCCAGGGACCGACTGACTGACGAGCATCATCCACCGACCCCCCCACCCCCCACCCAGCGCTCCGCCGTGCTGCACACGCTCCTCTGTCGACGCCTGTCAATCAACAGCTCCTTTGTCGCTGTCGGCCAATCCCGTGTTGCCGTGTCATGTGCTTGCTTGATTGACAAGCTGGGGAGAGGATGAGGAGCGTGGGCGGGGGTGGGGGTGGGGGTGGCGGTTGTTCAGTGGGAGCTGGTGAATGGAAGGTGTGTATCTGTGAGTGTGTGTGTGTGTGTGTGTGTGTGTGAAGCAAGGCCTCAAACAAACGTGCCAAGGGCAAGAATCATTAACATGCAGTAGCTGGTGAGTGTGTGTGTGTGTGTGTGTATGTGTGTGCGTGTGTGTGTGTGTGTGTGTGTGTGTGTGTGTGCGTGCGTGTGTGTTTAGCAGCCACCAAGAAGGAGCTGCAGCAGTGAGGCCGTCAGGCAGCCTGCCGCTTCCTGTCTGCTTTAATTGCATGTAGCCCTGGAAACTAAACACACACACGCACACGCACACGCACACACACACGCACACACACACGCAGACAAGAATCCCTCTACACAGCAGCAGTGACAAAGAGATGAGGCTTACACGGCTAAGATGGGAGCTGAACACTGAGGTCTTTCACCGAGGATGACGAGGAAAGAGAGTCGACTAGAAGAGGAGCTCTGGGAGTCTGAGCGAAGACGGGCAGAATAAACCTCCCCAGAACGAGCAACACCAATGGTTTAGTTAGCTGTTAATCAGATGAACGAGTAAACACGCGTGTTATTTTATTTTAATTACCAGATAGAGTCTTAATGGGATCTCAGCGGAAGGAAGCAGGAATACATGTGGCTCGCACATATTTTATGCCGATAGAGGGGGGTGCAGAGCTGAAATGTCAGCCTGTAATTAGAAATGTCAAACACCACACTATCAGACAATCTCCTGTTCTGCTAGATAGTGAAATCTATTTTTATTTTCCCACCTTCTTCCTCGTTGGCTCACACTGGGCCTTATAATGATCTCATTCATTTTTGCATGAACACGAATCCCCTGTGATGATTTTAACCTTAGATGCAGCAGCACACGATTTGAGGAGTTAAAAATCCCTGGAGAGGAGCATAAAAAGTGAGTACTTAGAGGATGGGCTGGGCTCATTATAAAGTCAATGCTCGCAGGACCACTCTTATTTAAAAACATGGTGGGAAAAGGTCAGTGGGAGAGACAGAGAATCTCGATCTAATTCTTTGCTCAAAAAGCCACTTAATATTGGATTCTGTAAATTAAATTTCACACCCGGCTGTTCTGGCCAAAGGATAATTACAGGGAGCGCAGGGGGGGCATGGAAATGACTGGAGGTGGAAAAACCTGTTGGACTTGTGATTCGTGTCTCAAACAACAAATGCGGCCGAGGGACCGGGAGCGTTCGTCATTCGCCGTACAGCATCGTCAATGGAAAATAAAAGCGGTGATGACAGAGCTGCTTATCTCCTATAAGTAGGAAAATCTCCGTTTATGCACAGATACCCACATAATACATATACAGCATATAAGTTAATAACGTGACATAGATAAATATATCTTCCAGTAAAAACTCCTGATGCGATAACAGCTTATTGTAAATTATGGCGAACTCTGTGCAGTTTATTCTTAATGAAAGGAAAAGTCTGTGAAGGCTGCAGAGCATGAGTCTCAGTTATTGAGTTTCACATTTAAGAAACACACATTTTGTTGGGTTTTCGTGGAGCATACTTTCAGGGATTATCTAATAGTTTTTTATGATGAATTAAAAAGTATATTTACCTGCTAATCTACAGATTATTGAAATAAAACAAAGTGAATGTTCTCTCTAGTTGAAAACAATCAAACACATGTTAATTCAAACTCAAGGACGGTGCAGTGACGCCTCCTACCTGATAGGTGGCGGTAGCATCGCTGCTGGAGTCTGCTCCCAGGCTGGTGAGCTTCTCCTTGAGCTTGTGGTGGGAGCGGTGGCGGAGGCAGTAGACCACGGTTGAGGCCAGCAGCACGCCGACCATGCACAGGATGGACACGATGGTGAGGATGAGGAACTTGGTGGACTCTGCCTGGCTGTACTTGGTGGGGATCTGGTTGATCTGACTCTCCTGTGGGCACGGAAGAACAGATATAGAGGGTTAGTGATACGTTTCTGTTGCTGTTATCCCCTTTGATAACAGACGCGCCTCATGTCTCACACCTCTGGATTAGAGCGTCCATCAAACAACAAGTCACTGAAACGACGTGAACCCCTTTCATTTTTTTTGCTTCTAACGATTCTCCCTTGTTTGAAATTCGACTTCGGGAGAGGAAATCGTAAATCACATGGTTCTCCTCTTTCCATTTTTGCAGAGTATAAATATGCATATCGCTGTGCTCAATGAAAAGTGTAATCACAAGCGTTTGTTCCACCATCTGTGCTCAGGAGTGCGTAGCATGCACAAGCTCCTGTTTAGCAAAGCACTCTGGATGCCTGCAGACAGACAGAGCCAGAGTCCTACCACCCCAGTAGATACTCTGCCATCTTGAGCGAGCGCCTTCGCATTTTCGACCTGAGCGGCGCTTTAATCCAGCGCGCCAGGACCAGATCCTTCAGCAAACAACTGGAGATGAAAGACTTCTTCTTCTCACGCCGCCTGCTGCCTGAGATAACACAACGGACACATATGGTACGATAAAAATCTTTTCTCTTGAACTGCTTCTCGAGTGCGACAGCCACCGCGGAAACAACGCGAGATAAAGGAAGCGGAGCTTATTTGAAATGTTCATTACGAGCTGCAGAAACCAGCAAGCTGAGGATAATGGGCGTGCTTCACCTGACTACGAAGAGTTAACAACAGCCAACATAATTCCCCCCATCATCACACACTATGTAGTGATCGTGGCAACAAAGAACCAGCAAAGAACCAAAAAAAGAGAAGAGCCACAAATTGCACCGTCGATAACGAGGCAAAAGGAATCAATAGCAAAAGAAAGAAAAAGCTTTGGAACAAGTGTTTTTTCACATCGTGGCAGCAAAGACAAAATGAATTCAAACATGTTATTGGTTTTTAAAAAAAGAGAAATGAACTCTAAGTTCTGCTTTTTACTGTTGTGTTGGGAGAAAAGTCTAAAGTGCTCTCCGTTACACAGAGAGGGAGCAGCAGCGAAACAAAACCCTGTCCCCCTGTGGCAGAGGTCACAGGGATTAGGCGAGGAGCAGCATGGCGAGTTAATGGAAAAGGAGGCTTTGAAAGCAGCGAGGAGAAAGGGGCAGCGCCAGCGAAGCCGTCCTGCCCGCCTGTCAGCACAGAGAAGCCCCGAAACCCTGGGAGGCGGGAGACGCCTGCACACAGATTGTTCAGGAATTCTTGTAGGGTTTCAGGGAGCGAACCCCCACCACCACCACAACCACCACCACCACTCGATGAAGGCTCCACCCCCTATGATTTCATTCATTGCTGCTGCTGCTGCATTCAGCACCTGATAAAGAGTGCCTGCAGAAAGACCCACAGTGGGGGGACAACAGTTGTCCGACGCTTTGTGGGGTGTCCAATTTGCTCGGGGAGCTCTAAGCCGTACTGTAAAAGCTGGCTGCATAGTAATGCGACGGCTTGAAAGGAAACAGTGGGCGTCTCTGACTGGGGCGCTGCACCGAGGAGCATTTTCTCAGCGCCGGGAAAATAATATAATAAGATAGAAAATGTGAGAAATGCTGCAACGAACCGTGGACGAGATGAAATACGTGCTGGTACGTGCAGGTTACAGCTGAGAGTGCTCATAAATCAGCGAGTGGTGTGTGCAGATATGAACACAGCGCATTAAACCTTCATAAAGGCAGACGCATTTGATTGTGGTCTGGTCCGTGTATGCTCGTTGTTTCTTTTCATTAACGTGATCCTGACGTGAACGACAGCAGCAGTAATATCAGCTGCTAAGAAGGAGCTCCGTTGTAGGCCGTTAATAAAGCTGATTCCACCGCAATCATCTCTTTGTTTTTTATCTCACAGCTCAAATAACTTCATTTGTCATTTCACTCCCAGAGTCATCTTGTTGTTTTGTCAAATTAAGTTTCTCGGAGAGGGATCGCAACTGGCCCGGCTCGTAACGGCCCATAATTCAAGCTCCAACTGTAACAGCTCAGTCATCTTTCACGGGACAGATGCTGGTGTTTCCACCTCCCCCATGGTGTCTTTATCACGGCTGCCGAGCTCATCCGTCTGTTGATTCAAACAAATGTAGCCTGACCCCGCCTGTTTAATCAAGTTTGGTTGCAGCTGTTAGCAGCAGTCAGCGGCGGGCGGAGGAGGCAGGAGCGCCGTAGCTGCAGAGGCACGGATGTACCGAAGCAGAAGTATGAAGGTTTGCTCAGGCCGGGCCTGTGCACGAGTCAGAGCGCAGCGCGAGGACGATGTGACCTTTTCACGTCACGTACAGTGTGAAACTAATGTGTCTGATAAAAGGCCTCTCCTCACTCTCCCTCCTACAGCTCGACGCAGAGAGCTGCGACCAGCGAGGAGAAGCGCAGCATCACAGAGACGAATCAAAGGGAATTCACCGTGTTTGTAAAGGAACAATCTTAGACTTTAACCATGTTGGGTTTCAGCCAGAGTCGACCCGCATCTCAGTCCTCAGTCTGGATCATTCTCGGCTCCAATGTCTTTTTTTAAATCACAGGAAGCAGGAGAAGAACAGTGAAAATCTTATTTCTGCGGGGAAAAATCAGACATTTCGATTAGGTTTATTTCAGAGAGCGGCAGAAGAACAGGCTTCTTTTCATGCCTTCTACTTCTATTGTCCATCTGCTCCTGCGAAAAGCAATTGTACTTGCAAATTTTTCATCTCATGTCGGCAAACGTGATTTGACATATAGTGCGCAGCTCGTCCTGACTGAGAATTTCTGAAAAGCATTACCACAGCCTGTCAGGGATGCTGGCTGGCGCTGCACGCTCGCTGGGTTCAGCCCTTTTCAGCAAATATCAGACATGCTCCCTACAGACAGAGGCATCCCTGAACAGCAATGGAAGGAAACCTTCCGCTTCTTATATGTTTTTTAATTCTTGCTACAGCTGTTTTTAAGAAAATGTTGCCAGAACTTATTTAGAAATACGAACGCGGTGAAATTAGTTAAACCTGTAAAATACTGTGGTAGAAATAAGTGTGTGTAGTTTTTTATATCTGCATTTTAGAAGGAAGCTTCAGTGTTGGAAGGGTTGGGTCTCCTGGTTGGTGTGTGTGCGTGTGTGTGTGAAGGGGGGTGTGGATTAGCCATAGCGCCCATAGACAAAAGGCAGATGGATTTGCACGGCTCGGCTTATTCAGACTGGGTGAAAAAAGGTCAGAGGGAGCGCAGAGGCTGGCTATTGTTTTCCTCCACAACTGCTGCAGAAAACAAAGATCTGTCCCTCACCTCTGGTTCATCCTGGTCCTTTGAAAAAGTTCAACCGGGGATTTTAAAACCCTTCAGCCAACAAGTACACACACACACACGTTCACTGCTGTAGATACGTAAGTGAGTAGAAGGTGCTTTCACTCACTCACACTCACACACACACACACACACACAGAGAGTGATGTGCACTGTTCATGTTAAGAGGGATTTTGCATTCGACACACTCACCGCCTGCAGCTGCACACTTCTCCGCATCTAATTCTGTACGCACCCACACACACTCTCAAACCGCGCTCGCACTCCTGCGTGTGTGTGTGTGTGTGTGTTCCCTGCACACACTCAAAAATTCACTTGCACCTGATTTGAAGGCCACACACACACACACACACACACACAAACTAACAGGAAAAAACAAGACATCTCATCACTGTGGATCCATTTAGGAACCAAACTTTGCATATTTCTCATTTTCCTTGTAGCTCTTCCACTGAGAATCAATTTTCCCAGCACTTTCACACATTGCATACAGATTAGAATTCTACTACGAGTTGAACATTTCTGGCACTATTAAAAAGGCACTGCATGACTTAAAGCGTGCTCTCTCTGGCAGTGTTAAACTGAAAACAGCGGTAAACTGAATGTTATCACAGTGTTGGGGTGAGCTGGAGCTGCACGAAGCCCCTCAACCAGGGCGCGTCATCAATCAGTGTCTCAACTCCGAGGATCCTCCCACCTCCCAAAATCTACTTTCTTGCTGCAATTAGTCTTTTTTTTCTTTAAATTAAGAATGTTTGGAAACAAAATAATACAAAAAAAAATCGACACATCAGAAAATGGGTTAAATGTGCAGAACACGACTCCAGCCCAGCAGAGCATCAGTATGAAGAGCAGAGCGACAGCAGCACACACTCGTCATTTCTGGCGTGTTCGGGACAAATAGCAGATAAACCCACTGAGAGGAAAATCATCATGCAGAACAAGAGTTAAATCCTACCGAAAATCCACGGTGAGGTAACGCCACAGACGCGTCTATTTCCCTTTGCACTCATGCTGCACTGACACCACCGAACCGGAGACAGCACACACACCGGCGGCGGAGGAGGAGAGAGTCGGGGAGTGAGCGGAGAGGGAGAGAGAGAGAGAGGGAGTTTCATCTCCTCCTCCCATCATCCTCTTCCTCTCCTTCTTCTTTCAGTCATTAGCCTCGTCCTTTGCCAAAAAACAAATTACATGAAAAAAGCAAAAAGCCTTTCCTGGATGCAGTTGGGGAGCAGAGGAGAGAAGCAGAGCGGAGCAGAGAAGCGTACGAGGACCAGCAGCCTCCAGATGCTAGTTTTTTTTCCTGAGAAAGAGACTACAAAGTGCACTGTGGGGCTCCTCCTTATATTCCTCCCATCCCTCCCTCTGTTCCCTGCCTGTCTACAGCACATGTCACCTCCCCTCGTTGCCATAGCGACGGCGCCACATGTTGTCGACAGGAGGGAGAGGAGGAGAGGAAGAAAGGGGGAGGCAAAAAGAATATAAGGGGGGAAAAAAATAGGGAAGCAGGAAAACGAATACGGAAGAGAGGAAAGGAGAGAAGAGACAAAATGGTTCATTCCCAGATGCCCGAGACTCACGCTGAGCTTTTTAAATCTGGCCTCGAGTCGACAGAGGAGGGAGAAATGTCACGGTCGTACGACGAAGAGTAAAATCTGCTGTTACCACAGGTACAGAATAAATACAAATCTCAACTTATTAATAAATAAACTGCTTAAATTTAATTAAAAATAATCAAAGTAAAATAAAAAAGCAGATTTCAAATAATTGGCTTCTTTTTAATGTGTCCGTTGAAACATGTTGGAGATAAAATGTGTCTCAGATCATTTTCAGCATTTTCTTCTGATTAAAACGTGAGAATTTACACAAAATAAGACACAAGCTACTTCAAAAGAAACTTTTTGAAACGTGTTGATTTACACTGCATTCAGGTGATACACACACACACACACACACACACACACACCGTGGCCAGCCCCAGGCCTAACCAGCAATTAAGGCTAATGAGTTATTAGCTGTGGAGAGCAGAGAAGGAGGCGCTGAGACCGGTGGAGGACTCACAGCTGCAGCAAACATGAAGGTGAGTGTTTTCTGCGCGTGCGTGCGTGCGTGTGGATGGGGCAGTTTCTCTTCAGTTTATCTTTCTATTCAAGACCCCCCCCCTCCACTCTCCCCAGCTCCTTCACAGAAACCCCCCACCCCAGCACACACACACCTCCTTTTGTCCCCCTTGGTGACAGCTGGAGGTGGCAAGCGGTGAGGTCTCTGCTTTGCTCCATGTGTAGGGACGTGCTCAGTGGTTGGAGATGTTGGAGGGTGGTGTTGGAGGTGGGGTGTCCACTGCTTTTCAGTTTGAAGATCCCCCCCCCCCTACTCGACTCCGGCGAGCCAACTGAACTGGAGGTGCAGGAGATTAGTTGAAGCGACGTCTTTTAGTAGCGTCCCGTTGCTATTTGTCAGGTCAACTTCTTACCGAGAAAAACACCAACCAACTGTCCATCTACCGTCTGAACCTGCTCATCCTGTTACACACGCTCAAAGACAGCTCTTTCTGTTGTCCCTCAAATATGCCAAATAGAAACCTTCACTTATAAAAGCCCATTATCTTGTTTGTGTGGACGGTATAATGTCCCAAACTCACCGTAAAAACTGAGCTTCTGTGTGCAAACCTGTGACCTGTGGCTTGTGATGGTTGAAGTTCTCCTCGAGCTTACCACTTCTGCTGGGTCTCTTCTAAGGAAACGAGCAGACAGGAGTGATGAGAGCAGTAAACATAGTGAAAGGCACAGTAACCTGTGGAGAGGACTGCACCTTATTAAAAGTCACCAGGGGTCACTGGAGAACAAGGGGAAGTGCTGTGTGGGACACCGGGCGCTTTACACACACTAAGAGCCGACAGGTCTTCGGCCATAAAGATCTTATGCGGCGTAAATATCACTCACTTTCAATGATCTGTTGATTTTTCACAGAGGCTCTTATTGTGAAAATCAGACTTTTATTGCGATGGTTGATTGTCAGGGTGGAGTCAGACGTTGCTTCTCATCTGTGGTCTCCTGCCGCCGCGATGGCGTCAGTGACATCATAGAAAGTGATAAAACCGCCGCTGCTCTTTGGAGCGAAGCTGTAAGTTGTCACCACTAGAATCAAAACTGGAGTTCCTCCTACAGGGAGTCCACCTCCTCCGTTATGTGAGGAGTTATGTGCTAGTTCGTACATCAACGCCGGGCAGCATCGCCCTGTCAGAGGGCTTCGTGAAATCCAGCTTTAATTCGTATAATTTCGTTTGAATGTAGCATCTCCTCTGGTTTTTAAAGGTGTAATATGAGGAGATTGATTGCCACCGTCCCCTCTCTTTATTCTCTGCTTCCACTTGACGTCTTAAAGAACTCCCAGAGTGACAAACTCCCTGCCGTCATTGACTATGGATGAGCCGCGGATTTTAGACCAACAGTCTCCACATAATGAGCTG
This sequence comes from Microctenopoma stevenorrisi, assembly GCA_032270685.1. NCBI lineage: Eukaryota > Metazoa > Chordata > Actinopteri > Anabantiformes > Anabantidae > Microctenopoma > Microctenopoma stevenorrisi. The sequence continues at coordinate 17,171,545 of JAUMTR010000009.1, read as the reverse complement.
GGAGAACATCACTCATCTCACAACCTTTGCAACAGACGCGTGTGCCTCTTTGTCCGCCGGTGTCAGAGCGACCCGGGCGATCCACTCTGCGTTTGGCTCCGTCAGATGGACGTGACATCAGAGGCCCGGACGCCCGCGAACAGCTTGGCTGAGATTCAAACGGCCGCTGAAGGACAGAAATGAAAGAGTCGCTCAGCCGGCCGAGGACCACCAAACCGATGTCCCTTTGTGCTGTGCAGCACGTTCTGGATTCCTGCCCCCCCACCTCATCCCGTCTTCAGAGACGGCAACCCAAGACAAAAGAGCCATCATCCTCATGATATGGTCGCCCCCCCCTCCCTCCCCTGGGGACATAAGTCTTCAACGTACAGTAAGCTAGGATAACATCTGGACCAACTGGTGACCCGACTCTGGGGGGACGGAGTGTAACGGAAAGTCTGCAGAGACGTTCTGGACGTCCAACATGAGCGAGAGGGAACTGAGGTGAACGTCGTCATCCAGGAAAAATAATTTATGAGGGATAAGTGATGTTCTCTCCCTTATTTTCACAAACTCAATGAAATGCAGTCGTTTTTTACTTTGGTTTGTTTTTACAGATCATGAAAAAGCATATTAATATAAAACATACAAGATACCTGCAGGACTCCTGCTTCCTTTCCTTCGCTCTTTCATTCTGTTTTATTCTATTGGTTGTTGTTTTTCTCTTTTCTGGTTCATTTATGTTTTATAGAACATTTCACAATGTAAAACAAATCAGTAAATAAACAGACGTGATGACTGTTCACCTTCATTTTCTGTTTCTGTGGTACAGGGCTGATTCTTTTGGCTCTCTCTCTCTCTCTCTCTCGCTCTCGCTCTCTCTCTAGAAACTGGCTTGACAGTGGAGGCCGACGTAGCCGTCTCCTCCTCTGCTGTCAGGGAGACGGGCATGACACAATCCTCCTGACAGCCTCGACCAGAGCTGCATCACCGCCAGTTGGTTTCAGTCTGTGAGCTCCGTTTCACCAGTCCCATCACTTGGAGCTGCAGAGAGCGGGAAGACGCCGCGTGCTGTGTGTCGTCCTGCACCGTTAAATAAATGGAGACCTGTTCCCTCCGTTGAAATAACATCAGACAGCGGCGTGTTCAGAAATGTTAATTTATCACCACTGGTTTCATTGAGAGTTGTCTGACAGCGTTTCATGCTGCAGAAACGACCTTCTCATCAGAACACGTAGGAGCTTTCTGAGCTTCCTGATGCACGATATATTTCTGAGCCTCGTAGAAACGTGGGGATTCAGTTCAGCTTCTACTCTTGCTGATAGCATCGAGCTGAATGACTGCACCTTGTAACGAACCGTAAAGTTCTCCAGCACACAGAACGTGTGCAGATCTTTTACCAACGGTAGGCGGTGACTTCAGCTTTAGCTGGGTCTATTTCTGGAACATCAATAAATGGGTTTTGGAAGACACTGGCAGATTATCTCCTGTGACCATCGCTTTAGTCATTTTGCCGTGAAGACGACTCCTCATGTGAGGCAGCAGAGCAGAGCGGCGCTCCAGACTTATTTCAACAGCTGGATCCGATCAGTGACGAGTGCTTCTGCCACCTGGCTGAAGAAAAAAAAGCGCTGACATGTTTGATAGAACCTTCTTTTGTCTGGAAACACAGAGCAAAGTTTTCTGTCTCCGCGCCTCCTCAAACATCAAATGAATCCCTTTTCTGTGGCAGAGGCAGGTTTCAGGGGTGGAGGGAGGGAATGAGGGAGAGATGGATGCATCCCCCCAACCATCACCTTTATCAGCCATCTTCCCCGCTCTGTGAAATAAATGGAGGGTTTTTTCTTAAGCGATGCAGACTGAGGGGAAGGTGAAAACAATGACTTTTCCCACGTCATTAAAGACATTTTTACATCTGCTTGTGGCTCCCAGAGGATTGTGTTCATCCCTCCGTGCGACAAATATCTAATAGATGAGCAGAGCTGCCACAGAACGACGTGCCGTGCAGCAACAGGCCTTAAGCGAACATGAAAGGTTATTGCTCGGGAAACAACGCGAGATGGTTCTTCTCTGCAGCGCTAGACATTGTTAAAGGCTTCTTAATCAGCTCCTGCATCTTTGTACTCCTTGTTGCCGTCGACACCCTGACCCTCATCTTAGCTGCATTAATAAACGCAAATCTCCTAAACGGTTCTCGTTTTAGTCCCGTAACGCAGACGTTCCCTCCCTAAACTTCACCATAATCACAGCGAGCGGCTGAATGCAACGCCTCAAAACTCCAGAGGTGATTTGACTGAAAATTTCAATGTAATTTCTCTGAAAATTACATTTTTTACATTCTGATTAACTCTGAACATACCCACATGCAAAGAGCCTCCAAAAATACTGCAGAGATCCTGTGTGTGTGTGTGTGTGTGTGTGTGTGTGTGTGTGTGTGTGTGTGTGTGTGTGTGTGTGTGTGTGTGTGTGTG
>JAUMTR010000009.1:17155693-17168112 GCA_032270685.1 Microctenopoma stevenorrisi | reverse complement strand
TGTGTGTGTGTGTGTGTGTGTGTGTGTGTGTGTGTGTGTGTGTGTGTGTGTGTGTGTGTGTGTGTGTGTGTGTGTTACACTGCGCTGCCAGTGACGCTCTGCCCAGATTAGCTTGTTAAAATAGAGCAGCAGCAGCGTTACCACGCGCTGTGCTTCAAAGCCAAGTCGTCTCGCCTCTCCCTCACATTCAATCACCCACACGTCCGCCTGCTCCCTGCCACTGCGAGTCTGTATGGGGCAGTATATATTGAACGAGTGCTAGCTTGTGCGCTCACATGTGCAGGGATTAGGACTTGATTAGGAAGTGTGTGGTAGCTGTGAATACGGTGCCTCGTGCTTTTTTCTGCACACGCTTTTCCTTTTCTACACTGAGCTTAAGAAATCGTACTGAAATACTCTCGAACCGGCGAGGTTCATGGAAACACAGGAGCAGCGTGGAGGGTCCCTCACCGAGCGTTTGCATGCATGGCAAACCTTGAGCTTAAACAAGCAGCAACAATTTGGTCTCATTATTTCTGTTTTTCATTTTAAACTCACACAGGAATTTCTTCTTTACAAAATATCAGACAGAACCCATTTAATAGTTATTAAATTTGTTATGTACTGAACACCGACTGTAGAGTTGTCCGGTACAACCACGGCTCTCTGCGCCGTCCCTTTGTGCCACCGAGTTTCATTACTGTCCAGAAATGACTAAGCTCATCGATGAGTCGCACTCAACTGTCCCTTCACTACCATGAACACATATACAGCAGTTTAGAGTCTGCTCAAAGAACACGAAATGGGTTTTAAAGCCATCATTTAGCCAGTGATTCAGAGATGAGCTAACACAGTGTTGTTCCACGTCTTCGTGGGACAGTGTTGGTTCACCTCAATTATAAAGTTGGGCAAATGAATTCTATATCACTGTAACTTTAGCAAAATGTCCTATTTCACATTTCCTGAGGACAAAGTTGTCAAGTGAAAAAGAAAGGAAGAAAAACCAAAAATAAAATATATAACATTTTGTCATTTATTCCCAGCGTGAATTCTATCAGACAAACTTTAGGTTTGAAATCGCCATCGTTAGCTGCCTAATTACAATCTGAGCAGTTTATTACTTCACTACAGCTGCTTTAACCTGTGCTCTAAATCTTCAGTGTAGCCCAGCACCGGCTCAAACTAGGATAATGGCATTAGCTGCACTTGGCAAAGCTGCAAACAGCCGTCCGTGGGATATTAAATATATATATATGACCTGGAGAACACGTATTACAGCGTGGCAGCGACCCTGCCTGAGGCGGCGTTGTTTCTGCAGAGAACAGGCATCTCTGCGAGACCATGTACGTTCCATTCATCAAAGTCATTTCTTGTTTTCCCAAACACCAGGAAATCAGGGGTGAGGTCACAATTTTAACAACAGCAGGAAGGAAAAAAAAGGATATTAACAAAAAGAAAGAAAAAGGTTTGCATAATTATTCATCATTAGCTGCACCCCATCGGTCCAGATCCATGTCATCGTCATGACAACGACCCCCTAGGCCTGAATCCCCCCTCCAATACTCACACTCACCTCCCACCCGCCCCTTAAATGTGCAACTCCAGCGAGACAACCTCCCGACTAAAGATGGCCACCAGGCATTTCTCTGGCATACTTTTCCACAACCGCTCGCTGAAACGTGCTAGTCCTCCTCGCCTGGCGTCCTCCTCACATCCTCACCAGCACCCGGCAAATCACCTTGCATAAACTACATGTTACATCGCTAAAAGGAATCATCCAAAAGTTTAGGGGAAATAGAAGAATGACATTATAGAAGTCACGAGCAGGTTTGTCCACTCAGTGGGACGTCCCATTTCCTGACCTGGTCTGTGAGGGGAGGACTAGTGGCAGTGAGCCAGGATGGCAGTGTTGCCCTCACCCCCCCCCCCCCGTGGTGTCCCACTTGGCCCAGTCACCGAACTTGTGGCGTCCTCGCCGTGTCCTGCTTTAAGGTAACGGCTCCAATTTCACAGTTTAATTATGGCTAATCTGAAGAAACTGAGCCAACGCTAATGAGAAGGCGAGCGCTGGCGGCCAGCATTCGTCGGGTGCAGAGGACCTACTGCCAGCCGAGGAGGGGTGAGGAGGACGGTGTGTTTAAATGCCCATCTGAGCGTGGCACCGACATCGGGTTCTGATATTCACAGTGTCTGGATCTTCACCTGTCTCCTCTGTCTGCTCAAATGACGACCAGCACAGAGCCTCTCGGTGTGATTTAACGCGCTTTGCCAAATCTGAGGAGACGACAAGACCAAAAAAAACACGCCTGTTATTCAAGAATGAATTCCGGCAGCTTCAGCCGCCCACGCGCAGCCTCGCCGGCCCTTTGTGTTCCTCTGAAATCATCTCCTGTTCAATCAATCGTTACCTTCACTCCTCAGGAAAAAGTGCTTCTCCTGTTCTGGCACATTTAGCTTTGGATGAAAGATGTTGACTGACTGAAGCCATTGGTGTTCATCAGAAAAGAAGAGTGTTCATTATTATCCAGTATTTGTTTGCGTTTTCTTAACTATATTTAAAATATGGGGTTAAAGGTCGTGGCTCCCTGAGGGTTGACTCAATCTCTCCTTTTTTTCCTGCAGATCTGTATTTCTTTATTTTACACAGCGTCACTTTTGACCTGTGATTCTCACCGTTCCCGTTATGTCTTATCCATCTATGAAGTACATACCGTCTCACTCAACCTACCAGCTGATGGCAGCTGTGCATAACTAAGTTACCAACATACAGTGATCGGTCTGAAATGTTGGTAGGACCTTATTTCCCTCCAGGCAGTGTTGCCCGTGTGTGTGTGTGTGTGTATGTGTATGTGTGCGCGTTGTCTACTTGTGCCTCTGACTCACAAAACATCTCACACGGAGGCGTTTTCCCCCCCATTTGCTCCCGATCCAAATTTGTGTCCCCTTACTTCATTAATCCTGTTGGAAATTTCAGATTTGCAGATTTGCATTGCCTTAAAAGTCCTCGCAACCACTCTGCCTGCTAAATGCACTTATGGTGAGCCTGGACACACCATCAAAAAAAACACTGGAGCCTTTTCTTGCCTGCGAACGCCTCGTCTGTGAACCGTGTCTGTTCATACTGATGCTCTTTGAACCACTTGTGTGTCAGACTCACTTTTTCCCGCCGGCCAAACGTACTTTCAGCTTTCCCCTCAGCACTTGGCTCCATGTGACCCAACACCTCACTAAAAAAGATGCCTATTCCATTCATTCCTTATTTTAAAGTTGTTCAAACGTGTCCACCCAACTAGTAATTAAGTAGTTTGATGGCTTATGGTATTTTCATAAGGAGCATCTCCACAGCATCAATGTTCTTTGTAGTGAATGTCGTCATCAACGTTGGCGTCAATCACTTCGACATTTTCTAACTGAAAAACACCTGAGAGACGGATTTTCATCAGTGTCGCTCTCATTTCATGGTGGATGCATGTCTGTGTATGGACACCATTAAAACAGAGACAAATGAATGAGTCGGTCTCTGAAATGTTTCAGCATCTACAAACTGTCGTGGCCTGGGATTTCATCAGATGTTCAGATGTCCTTTAAGAGATAACAGATCAAATTCCATATCTTTTTTTTACCCCATATCAAATGATCTATTTGCTGAAATCTGAATTGGCCACTATCTTTATTTTTCTTTTTTTTTTTGCTTCAAGGTAAAGATGATTGCAATGTTTGGAGGCCAGTTAAGAAGCGCTGACATTGGTTGGGAAAACAATGCAATCTTTTCACAATATTCATCACCTGATAAAAGCTGCCAAGGTCAGACCCAAACGGGAGATAAGTAGAGCGAAAACCACGCCGTTCGCCTGGAGAGCACTTTGAAAGGGCACAAACTGCTCCTGTTTGGGAGCCGCGTGTGAGTGCGACATCGCCAGAGACATTTGAACCATTATGGGTTGTTTTGATGGAATAACGGGTCAAGAAAACCACAAAAACCAAACGCTTTTCTTCTGATCTTGTGTGTCTCACTTTAAACTCCCTGATGGAGGCAGAGACAAACATTAAAGAACCAGATCCATCTGTAGCGTTGATTCTTTAGTCTCAGCCAGAGAACTACATGCACAGAGGCCAGCGGTGGGTAACGTGCACATGCGCTGACTGCTTTTGTGTGAGATCTTCTTTACGTTACACCTCGGTGCACCTCACCCTCGCTCACAGCTTAACGTCGATTCATCACCGCAAGTCATGTAAAAACTGCTTTTTACTAAACAAACCTTAATACCATCGAACATGTTTGAAAGTCACAAAATAAAATGTGTATTTGTGTTCCACGTTCACCCTGCACCTGGCATACACTGCAGAAAACTGTGACACGACAAACGAGGGATTAGTTGCTCTGCACACAGCTAATGCTGCGATTGAAAACAGCTACATCTGTAAAAAGGAAGACGACGAACAACAGTAATACGAGCTAAGTCGTGGATTAGCTGCACAGAACGACCGAGCGATGAGCGGGTTTGTTGCTGCAACTACAAACTAAATCACGGAGGAAAATTTAATCTAAATCTGAATGATCTCCTCAGTCACTATGAAGAAAAAACTCCTCTGCAGGGATGAAGTTTGTCATTGTTCAAACATGTTGCACGGGAGAAATCCAAGCCTCGAACAAAACGACAAAGAAGTGTCTAAAGCTTCAAAATGACTCACAGAAAATGTTCAATGTTCTTTCTTTGAGTGGCCGTTAAATCCTGTTTTGCATGAGTATGCTTTTTATTCTCAGTTTGATAGCTGGGAAAATCTTTCGTCCCCTGAGGAGAACTGGGCTGCAGGTGGAAGTTCCAGTGAAGCCATTGTGTAGACGGAGTTAGAGTTGTGTTGCCAAATGTTGTAGAAATCAGTTTTTTTCCTTTGTACGTATGCTCCATGACTTTAATGCTGATAGAATAAAATATCAGGTGATTATTTGTGACATCGTTTATAACTTAACAGTAGCCTAGCATTAGGAGAACATGAAATCCCTTTATAGTAACGTATAGGCCGTCTCTGATGTGGTGGAGCAACATCATCTTAAAGTGTGACCTCCACCTTCGCCCGTTTCTGCGCGTCCTTGTGCGCGCATCCCTGCATTTGTGTTGGTTTCTGTTCATCCATTCATTCCCCTAATTTCACAATCGATAGTTTGAAAGCGTCTGGAAGCTACTGGGAGCTCGTGCTGTGCACAGACTAACGTCGTCATAGATTCACTAAGGGTTGGTTTGTTCTATTCACCATGAAGTAAAAAACAGAAATGCATCAAATCTTCACCACTGAGATGCTGGAACCAGCCGACAATTGTGATTTTGGCCTGTTAATGGATCCAAATGTTGACTCACTGACTTACTGTTTCAGCTCTCGTTGTGCCGTTGTCATTTTTCATTCCCCCGCTGGTTTGTGTATTTCTGCAAATGTTTAAAAAAAGGATTTGACTGAGGTGCAGGTGATTGTGAACCAGTATGTGTTCAGCATTGCAGCAGGCACCTCGCTGCATGCTGCCTGAACACCCACACCACAGCTGTACAAACAGATCCGTTAGCTCCTGCAGCTACATCAGCCAGGATTCTGATGCATTCTTCTAACCCCGTGGCGGGAACAAGATATTCTGAGCTTGTAGCGGTTGCTGTGGTGGGTGGGGGTAATTATGGCTGAGCCCTCAGGCTCTGACAGACTGTCGCTTTGTGCCCACCCAGGAGGCGCCGTGCCTCTCGGCGTCCAGCAGCCGGCAACCTTCCAGCCAACGTAAAGCTTTAGCTGCAGCTGGCCCAAAGCGTGTGACGCTGTGGCCCTTCAAAATAAAATAACGTTCACTACCATTCAAAAGTTTGGATCAGCTCAGAGATGTCACTGTGCTGCTGAGGCGTGTTTCTGAAGTGGAACTGGTTGTGTTAGCAAAACTGAAAAATCCATTTTTCGGCAATTTCTACATGACCCCAATCTTTGTTTGATTCTCGTAGAAGAAGAAAGTGATGAAACACTTTGCTCCCCTTCAAGCAGCTACGAGTTAAAATTCTCTTTACTCCCTCAGTCTGACAGTCTCACACATATTCTGCGTTTATCTTTGAATTATAATATAGTGAAATATTCAAACACATCACTTCTGAGCAAAATCAATCTAAAGCCGCGCAAAACCTAATTAGCGCGCGGGCCACGTGTCAAGAGGCGTCTGTGGTCAAGCTAGTTTCACCAAAGTCAAGGATGACTGAGCACACACACGCACAACCTTGTTTCCTCACACTGCGTCCTAACGAACGATTGGACTGAAGCAGACACCTACTGGCTCATCGTGCGAGACGCAGGTAATGAGTCGGGCCGCTTGCTCAATGATGTGTACGGACAACAGTGCTGCAGGGCGTCGTCTAAATTACAGTTCAGCACCAGAACGTGGGACTGAGCCTACAGGTGCATAACACTGCTGTCATCACACACCACAGCTCCTCGTTTGCTGGAGCAGAGCCTCTCGGGGGTGCATTTGGTCTGAGAGAACAAGGGAGCCAGACTGCAGAGGTGGATTGAAATTCTGGGCTTACATTTTCTCGATGACCCCGACTGTACCTAACAGCCCATTTAGTGCCTGGGGAAAGTGGAGAGGGGGTGTGAGGCTTGTATGCCAGCTGTCTGCAGTGCCACGCTGTTTGCCAAAAAGCCCAGCGGGTGTCCGCAGCCTCTGCACGCGGCCTGCTGCTCTGCTGAATCGCAGCTCGCAGTCAGAGCGATGTAAGTAGAGCGCAGAGAATCGTCCAGCTCAGGTAAGAAGCCGGCTTGATGAACACCGAGGTGTTAGCCTACGCTTCTTCTCAGAGTGAGAAGACATCAACCTTCAGTCATTACTAATTCATCGATATCTATTCTGACTCTACGTCGTAACATAGGTGAACGTAACATAAAGACGTGAGCGGAGCGCGTTGTCAAGATTGAAGAAAGCAAAAAGAGTTGGATCATCGTTGCAAGAGACGAGACTGAAATCACACCGTTACCTGAGGGACAGTGACAAACACACCTCGGCAGGTAGGCACACTCCAACAGAAAACCTGGGAGATATCCCAACATGCATCTGGCCTTCAGAGACCCACCGGCGAGCTGTCATTACCATATCAAAAGAGGTTTGGGCGCCGTGTCTCGGCCAGAGAGAGAAAGAAGAGCCAGCACTTCAGCAGCCTCTCAATTCAATTTTTCACATGCGTCCATTTGAATATCTGTGGCAGGAGAAGCAGATGGATTCAAGTGTGCACACACACGCACACACACACACACACACACACAGGAACATACTCTGTGCGTGTGTGTAGACAAGCTCACACGTTCTGATCTTCAATGATTTATTTTGGTCTTTGTGATGAGAATTACAGGTGGAACAGGGCTCTGCTGTGTGTGTGTGTGTGTGTGTCTCAGCTTCATGAATATTCTCATTTAAATCCAGCTCGACACACGCACAACAACACAGTGTCATTACTTTTGATGCAATCACTCCGCTCCCCTCAAACCACAGGAACCGCAGACAGAAATACGTTCCCAGCGGAACGAAACCAAAGCTCAGCGCGACGTTCTGCAGGGTGGAGAGACTCGACTCCGCACCATCTCCTGCAGCGCTGTGAGAGGAGGACGGACTCTGAAATCCAGATTATCTGTTGTGCACATGTGGATTATGGGGAGATTACACTCCGCCGCCATGCAGCGGAGAACGTGACGAAAGCACAAACTGGCCCGAGCTGTTTTATCTGTTGCATGAACAGATCAGCAGTTTAAAGGCGGGAAGCAGGCAGATAGCTCCGCCCACTAAACCTAACCATGTGGTTGTAAACGGTGTTCAAGCAGCAGAGGGGGTCTTTGTGGACATTTAGGCTGGAGGTCAGAGGAAACACGTAGACACGGACAACATGAAAATGCCTCCTGCTAAAGTTAGCGTTAGCTCTCACCACTCAAAAACAACAGGTTCACCACCTGGTTTAGGTTTGTTGTCTATTTGTGGAGTCGCTCGTGCAGACAGACAGATTGGAGGTGAACAAAAAGACGTTGGCCAAGGTGGAGCGGGATTAGTGCCAACTCTAATCTGGCTACAGCCACAGCAACCTTATCTTCTACCTCCCTCCCAACACACACACATTGTCTTAATTGGATTCGTAGAAACGGAGGGCTGAGCTCCTCCGGGTCTCTGTGAGGCGGCGCTGAGTTGTGGAGCCACATGAGGTTGTGGAGAGTGTGCATCATGTAAACACCTTAAAAAGATGTTTGAGAGCTGAATGAAGGTTTGTCATCCATCAAAACTCCTGCGGTCAAACTGAAAAATAAATGAAACCACAGCACTGCTGAAGCTGTGGAGCATCACTTTCATCTCTTACCATTAGATGTTGTGATGTCGTGGAGCCGTCACAAGAGCTGATCAGCTTTTCATAGTGACAGATTATAAAAACGGAGAGTCAGAGATCAATTCTTCTTTGGGATCACAGAGTGTGAAATGTCGCTGCCCCCCCGCCCTACAGCGGACGGACACAGACGTGTGATCTGCTGGTTTGGACTCGGGCTCAGGAGTGTGTGGTCTGCCTGCTCTGAGAAATGGCAGAAACAGTAAAGTGCTTCTTATTGGCTCGGTTCTCAGTCCTCCACACATGCTCAGTGGGAGGCGAACTATTCGCTGTCCACGTGTTCTCGAGTGGAGGAGGTGAATCAGACATATACAGCTCTGGAATAAATTAAGAGGCCACTGCAAAAATGATCAGTTAATTATGATTATGTGGAGTAGAATTCACATTTTCGCTTTACTGACAACATGAAACCTAAATCGCCTCCACTGAGCGTCTCCGAGCTGCTTCTCATCAGGCCTGGGAACGCCAGGACACCTCTGGGCTGCCACACTGAAGGATGTGGACCGTTCAAGTTCTCGCCATCAGTCCTATTTTGTTAGCTTAATAATAGTCCGCACGTTGGATTTCAGCACGTCCTCTGTGGTTTTTTTGATCAGCTGATCAGCTGATGCCCTGCTTCACAGACGCATGACTCTGCACGCTCTCACACCTCAACCCGCTGAACACGCTGAATCTTTGTGAATCCTAAAAAGGGCATTTTATTCGCATGTCTGTGCTGACATACTTGCTCCGTGTAATTCCACCTTGTTCATTGCAGCTAATGCGTGAGGCTGCCAGGCGCATACACTTACACAACCCCACAATAATTTATGTTCCGTTTTAGTGTCTGACCGTTTTGTCTTTATTGCACACTATTTTTCCCCATTACCTTTGCTGCAGCTACGGCTTAATGTCCCCACAGGGATCAATCAATTTTCATGTTATCTTCATTTCAAATATACACAGGCATCATTGAGAAAATGAAAATTCATTCCTCTGCCTGCCAAATAAACCCCACACTCAAACCTGCAGGCCTGGTTCAAATTTCCTCACAGAGCCGAGCCGGCGCGTCGGCGAGGAAACAAATCATTTTCTCAGCACTCGAGAAACTAACTTTTCTTCTTTGTGTTTTTAACCTGTCAGCAGTGATGTAGTATGCTAATATTCTTATTTTACAGTGTATGATAAACACTGTACGCAGTGATGATGGATGCTTTGTTGCAGGTTGCCGTCTTCGCTTTTTCTCCATGTGGCAGCTCGTGATGGAGAGATTCTCTCAGCTTCTCTTTCTCTCGCCCTCAGCAAAGGTTCGATTGGCCATAATTGGCTCTTGTTTGCAGCTAAGTATTGATCGTCTTGATAGACAGTCCATTCCAGCCCCCCCTCCCCATCCTTTCCTTTCTCAGACCTTCTGCTGTTACTTTGATAAGCATGGTGAATGGCGTGCCATCAACGGTGCAGACTAACTCCTGAGTCAATAGGCGAGTGCAGATGCTCAGCGGTCTATTTACTGCAGAGACGATGGAGAATAGAAACGCTAAGAGACGAAAACCACGAGGGAGAAAGAGTGAGAGAAGTGGCACGGCCAGCGCAAGCGCCAAATGCAAAGCACAGTCTTTCCTTTGTTGTGTATTGATTTACTCAAGTACAAAGAATGCTCAATGTACAGTGATAAAAAACAGAGGAAAGGAAAATTAAGAAAGTCAATGTTACCTACCTGTGTGTGCTGTGGCTCAGCTACCTTTAAAAACCATTGATGAAAATGCAACACAACAGAACCGCGTGTCACTTTTTGCCCCACCTTTGTTCCCATGTTCACAAAACCAGAAAGGTTTCTTAGTGTGGTCTGACTCAGCCAGCACCTTTACTGGACCTCACTAAAACTCCCGTTCAGTGTTGTTTGGTGTGCAGTCCACCCTGACCACGGCAAACGTGGGTTTGACAGAAGAACGACACGAACGTACTGTAACACACTTTTGTGTACTTACATCTGCGACCCCGGCTTCCAAGATGCTGAGCTTGGCCTCCTTCTCCAGAGCGGCTTTCTGTTGGACTGCAGAAAGAAAAGAACAGAGAAAAAATACGGCTCAATACTACTAGATAATGCGATACACACATCGGCTCTAAAGAAAAAAGTCCAGTAAATCTGTTTTAGCAGAGAAAGAAAAACCTTCCTCCATAACAGTAATCTACATTAAGTCTTAGTGTTCACAGTGATGTGCAACGTGCCTCCTCCCGCCCAAATCCCTTTAATCTCTGCCCTTGACGGATTCACATAAAATCAATTCTTCCTTTCACGTATGGAACAAAGCATATACAGAGTTGAGCAGCGAAGTCAGAATCGACGCTGAATGTAGACAGTGAAATGCACCTAACGATCTCTGCACAAACATCCGTCGTGTCGGAGACGGTTTGGGTTGATTCTACGTTCCAGTAAACAGGTGACAGGCAGTGACGTCGCAGAGTTATTCTGTTAGCGTTCAGTAACGACACCACCTCCACGGGGCTTTGCAACAAATTCCATCGCTCCCGAACCAAATGAGCTATTACTGTAGCATATCTTCACTTTATGAAATATGAATTTTTAACCTGACCTTCCACCAGGCGAACAATACAACACATTTCAACACAAATAGAATTAGAGCCCGCAAACGGCTCCCGTTTTTTTTCATCGCGCTAAAGGGAAACAAATGGAGGCCGACGATTGAAATTCACAGCGGAGCGCATATTAAAGCCAGAACAAAATGTTATGAGGAAAAAAAAATACATAATTACATTCACTTTACTTTGCATCTGAATACACCGGTGGAGAGAGAGAGAGAGCGCGAGAGAGAGCGAGAGAGCGAGCGAGGCTCCGTTGTTGACACACCAGGCAGATGAAGGATATGCAAATAGGAGTTCTCCAAATCCACCAACAGCTTCTGCACGAATCCTCCACTCTGTCGGTTTTTCTACGGCGCGTGTTGCGTAACTACTGACCTTGACCTTAAAGCTTGAAGGGTCTGAGGTGTTCACAGTAAAAACCTTACAACTCTCTAAAACACAAAACATACTGTCATTAGATGGCGTTGACACAGTTAATGTGAAACGTAGACCCGTCTATTTTTACATTTAAACGCGACTGTAGAGGCTGACTGGAGCCTCAGACGTATGAACACCTCGTCTTTCATACTGAGGGGCCCATCATGTCTGAACAGCTCCCTTCAGTGAGATGAAGCAGCAGATGAAGGAGCACCCGGAGGGACTTCTGGCTCAGTGTCACACATGTCTAACAGAAACGCCTGTTGCTTTGCAGTCTTCAGCACGTTGACCTTTCTCCTGGTTCTTTATTTGAATATTTATTGAATAAAAGTAACTCCTCTGGTGCACAGAGAAGGTGAAAGACAGCATCCCGTAATGAGCACGTCATTACCAGTGCTACCACTTACATCGAGGTTCGACTGACTCGACGACGTTTGCGACACCCTGCAGGTGAAACAGGTTGCAGCTACTTCAACAAGCCGATTCTGCTCCTAAGTGTATAATCAGCGATTCAGTTGCTGTTTCGTTAGGTCTGGCCTTGGAAGGACAATTCGTCTGATCAGAAAAAACTTCCACTGAGTGTGGCTCTCAGAGCAAACATCTGCATGCGGTAGTTTTAAGCTGGCGTCATGCTGCTGGTCAAACACTGCAGACAGATGTAATTTTGCTGAGTTTCTCTCCCACACTTATCACATCTCGATCCGTAAAGTTTCATTTTGAGGTTGTTGGATCAGAGGTTCGTCTCGTAGCCTCTCGAGCCACAGGCTCCGTCCTGTGCCAGTAAATAATGTTATTGCACTTTTAACCTAGTTTCATTTTACAGACACAATCTGTTGTATTTGTTTCGATGTGATGCCGACGTCCTTTGGTTGGTGTCATTTCTTCCCAACTGCAGTTATTGTCCCTTACTTTCAAACCAATGCACCGGTTCCCCGAAATGTTTTAAAGAATGAAATCAAATGAAATCCTGACAGAGATGCTAAACCAAACACCAGACCAGACTCTGTTGACTCTGACCCAACATGCCTTTGGTAATTGGTGAGGAAAAATCTATCTAAG
>JAUMTR010000009.1:17130693-17153193 GCA_032270685.1 Microctenopoma stevenorrisi | reverse complement strand
CGTCGAATGATCTGCAGCAGCATGTCCTGTCTGATGTATTTCTCATTTTAAAATGCATTTAAGCTTTATGTTGTGTAGATATGGGCACAGATCACTTACGTAAGAAGGGTCTCTGTACGTTTTCCACCTGTCCCTTAAAATGCTATAAAATCAATGTATATTATCGCTTTAAAAAAAGAGACTTTACGTCTCACATTAAACATACATTGTTTTCAGAGGAGAAATTCTTCCAATCACTGAGCTTTCAGCTCTAGGCTGGTCTCACATCTGAGAAACACACGCGACTGATGAGAAACATAACCCAACAGTGTGCGCGGGACAAAAAGAGCCTCGGCTGCTGCTAGTCAGTAGCTTTGCCACCATGAACATAAAGGACAATTTCACCAATGATACCGAGGAACCATGACATGACGTCCTCACCGTCAGGCCACTCGTCGTCATCAATGAGCGACAACTTACACATTTTCCCTACAGCACAGAAATGTTAAATAAATTCCAGGTGACTGAGTTCGTTCTGTTGTTCGGTGGCACGCTGGCACAAACCGGTTACACAACAGCCGTAATGTGTTTGTTTGGCTTGGTATGAACTGCTTTAATTGATGACATTTAGCTCTCTGCTTCGGCTGCGTTAGACTCATGCACTCTTTGAAAGGCAGGTATTAAACACCTCTATTAGTTACCAGAAACAATTCATTACACCGATATGACACCAGGACCCCGGTGGGAAAACATACCCCCGCCGCCCACAAATATCCGTGACCCCGCATCAGCCGACGCCTCCCTGCACAGAGACAGGAAGCCGCGTCCAAAAAACAAGCGTTCATTAGCAAACCACCGCTCACACTTTAAAACACGGGAGAATATTTACCGGGGTGTATTTGGTCGCACACTTTTTCACAGGAGCAGTCGGGAAGAATTTCCTTCCTGAAAGTGGAGGTGACCTTTGAGAAATTGAGTCTTGAGTCATAAAACCAGATACTCCACAAATGGAACTGACCTCCACCATGCGGGGAGGACACACGGGGAAAAAAATAACACTATTCTGGCTCCAAACTGGATTTGTGCCCCTGTTGCTTCCAGTCACTTCGCCCTCCTCTTCCCCATTCCATCACTCCTTCCCCTTCTCTCTCACTTCCATCTTCCTGCCACTTCTTTTCTTTTGCGTGTGTGTTTAGAGGTCTCATTAGGACTAGGACGAATTGGGAATCGAACCACTAATCATGGCACAGGTGACTGCACACTAATGTGAGGAAAATATGACTACAGCCGCTATTCTATCTGGAGAAACAACCAACCTTTAGCCTACGGTGAGTGAATATTTGATTCTGAAGGATTTTCAGTGTATAACGTTAGTAACCAAAGAAAAATTAAATACCGAACAAAGACTCAAAGCGTCAAAGGTAGGAAATCTTTGTAGCCGACTGCAATTCCTTCATAAAATGTGAATCTTTAGTGAGTCAGCAGGCGGCGACAGGGAATGCTGATATGGCCAGGTTGACATATCATACATAACTATGACAAAACAAAGTGAGGAGCGAAGCCTGTGACCGCCCAGACCATGTTAGCGTGCAGAATTATAGTCACAACCCGTTTTTTAAATGTGTCATGTTCCAATCCTGTCTCCTACTAATGTCGCTCCTGTGCAACTAAAGTAAACACATGTACGGATGGGATTGGGAACTGAAACTTTCTCATTTGTCAAATTTCCACCATGTCGGTTAGATTAAACGAGGTAGAAGAAACAGATGATGGAGCTAGGGTTAGGTCTAGGGTTGGGGTTAGGGATTTGTCTCGATAACACTCCACGCTTAGGGCTAGGGGGTAGGTGTAGGGTTAGAGGTAGGTGTAGGGTTAGAGGTTAGGTGTAGGGTTGGGGGTAGGTGTAGGGTTAGAGGTTAGGTGTAGGGTTAGAGGTTAGGTGTAGGGTTAGGTGGTTAGGGTTAGGTGGTTAGGGTTGGGGTTGGGGTTAGGGTTGGGGTTTCCTTTTGTGAACAGTCAGGGGCAGAGCTGAATACACCTACACATTTTATTATTTGAACAGTTTGCTTTTTTTGAATAAATACATAAGACAAAACTGGACTTTTCACAGCAGGACTGAACATCATGAACTGGACTTTTTCAGTTACTCATTTATTATTAAACTGCTAAGTTAATGCTAAAACACACCAGAGTTGTTTGTAATAATCTACATGCCCAAAAACTAATTTACAGCAGAAAACAGACTTTAAACATTCCTTCCTACTGTAATGAAGCTATTTCCCCTCCTAATATAATAACAAACAACAATCTACGTTAACGTCTATGAAGGAAAATGATGTTCCAGCGGATACTGCTGAGTGAGAGCTAGAAGAGAGAGAGGAGAAGAAAAGCCCTCATACGGCTCGTGACAGAAAAATTGACATGGAAAGCCAACACTTAATGCTTCCATCACACTTCCCTCCTGGTGCCTCACCTCTCTCTCTCTCTCTCTCTCTCTCTCTGATTGATGACCTTCACAGTACAGACTCATCTTCTTGGCCAACTAGGCGAGAGAGCACGTTACACAGTGAGAGAGGGGGAGAGCCGACACTGCCCTCGACGGCTTACATCTGCTCTGCGGGTAGTAAATGAGCCCCTGCTGACTGTACCTGGCATATTGTGGGTGAGTGAGGACATACTGACCCCCCCCACTGGGACAGCATCACCATTAGGAACTGTAAGCATATCAAAGCATTCAAATGCATATATGGTCTACTCAGATTTTTTTTAATGCATTAGAAGCACTTTATTTATCACCCTCCCCCGCTGCTTCAGGTTAATGGACTACAGCAGGACTACGAGCCAGCAGCTACAGCACACACAAAACACCGGCCACTATGAAGAGTTCGACTCTGACGAGCAGAAGTATCTCAGCGGTAATCCTGAGAGGGAAAAAGAGTAACACTGGTCCGGAGAGCAAAAAGAACCTGTGGCCTTCACAAACACACAGGACTGTAGGCAAACTGAATTATCAGGTAGCATTTCAGAATGTTTACACCAAAAACCATCGTCTACAACCTCTCCAATATAAAAAGAGGTTGGTGGGGCGACGAGAATATTCCTCCAACACATCTCAGGCGAACAAAGCAGTGCATCCTTCACAAGTACGGATTCCTTTTAGCATGTGAAGGCACATCCCTTTTATATCAGGTTCAGCTTTAAAAAAAACTAGTGCTGACACTTCAAATCAGAGTTTGGTGCCGGTTGGGTCTAAGCTACAGTATCTGCCGCGGTTCTTTCAGGTGCGCCTGAGCCAAATGTTACTGCCAAAGCCATCTCCAGCTTTTTGAGTGGTTGGAATCTTTACCTATGTTCACACCTTCATTTTGCACATTTCGACGTGCTGAGCTAAATTCAGACCGCCCATAAAGCTTGACAGCGCCAGGTCTGACGGCATTAGTGGGACCATCGAGTCTGTTCCAAAGTGACACCTGGCAGTCAGATCACCTTACAAATGTGTCAGAGCTTAAGAAAGCGGTGCCAACGCACATTACTGGCTTTCTGAAGTCCAACCAAGCTCAACTTTTAATGCAGACTCCCCACATATTGTGCTAATTCTGTAGTACAAGCCAACCTCTCCACCTGCTTCTACGGAGTGATGTTTTTTAGGGCATTAATGCGCGTGTAATGTGAAATGCCTTGAAAGGGCTGACAGCTGGTGTTAGTGTGTGTGTGTGTCCCTGCATCGAATCTAATGGTTGTTAAGGTGAAATAAAATGATCTGCCACATACAGCACTATGTGCTCTGAATCAGCACTCCACAGCGCTACGCTGGGATGTGTGATGTGACTTTCCTCCTTGAACCCTCCTTTTCTCTTCTGTGTAGGCACGTATGCGCGTTAGCCGCTCGACAATGTGCCGTTGCTAAGACTAATCACTACAAAAAGATAAATAGAACATTGCAAAGAACGTACATTTCATTTCAGAGTCCATGACGCACAAATTGTCACTATTTAGTGGTGAAATTGAAAAAAGTGCTTTAACACGCGGCTGTTTTTTTCACTCATGCAACTGTGTGTGTGTGTTTGCGTTTCATCCCCATGCCGCCCTGCCGGCCTCATGCTGCAGACGAGGCCAGGTGGGGGGGCTGTCAGGCAGCAGGGGGGGGGGGGGGAGCAGGCTTCTTTCCGTTGAAATTCAACTTCGAGGAAACATCCTCCGTTGTCACTGGAGGGTGGAAAAGAGGAGAAAAACCTTGAGCTTACAATTGTCCTCCGCGTCTCCTCATCTCGCCTGCACAGCTATTCATTTGGACGACCGTTGATGCTGGAGGTTATTCATCTCGAGCGCACGGTGGCTGCTTCTGCTTGATCGGTGTCAACTGGAAGCTGTAGAAAAATAGTTTTAGTACCATGGAATAAATATGTATGAAATATGCAGCAGAGCTGACCCTGGCACAGCACAGACGAAGCAGGTGAGACTCGCTAGCTGGAAAATGTTCTATACATGTGCATCTATATATTTTATTACACACTGCAGAGGCAGTGAGGAAGGCTTCAAAGAGACTCTACGAGGGTCCGCAAGAAGAACAACATCCCACAGAAACTGCTGGTGTCCTTCTACGGCGGCACGGTACAGAGCATCATGTCTCATCGACTGTCTCTGTGCGTGGTTCTCCAGCTGCACAGTAGCACAGAGAACAGAGCTCCACAGGGTCAGTGAGGTCGCTCAGAAGATGGTCGGCTCGCCTCTCCCCAAATGCAAAGAAAACTCTTCAGGACCCATCACACTCAGGACACGCACTGTCCCCAGGCAGACGTTTCAGATCCATTAAGACTAAGAAAGCCGTCACCATGCTGAACACTACAAAGTGGTCAATGTGATCTGAGCCAGTGCACCGTTCATGTTCACAGCAAAAAAAGCTCTTATAGTTACATCACAGCTTTAAGCTTCATGCTAGCACCAGCTGAGCTAAGCTAAGAGACAAGTGCAATATGTTTGAACCTTCATTTTTTGCTCGTAATGTCGCATTGCTACAATGACAATAAAGATTCTGATTCTGATTTTATTAAAGTGCTGAATTCAACTTCAAAAAAGCAGCAGGAGTAAATATCCAGTACGGGTAGACTGGACGTGGCGTCAGCAGTAAAGCTTTTTATGAGCGCTGGTTAATGAAGCACAAGCAGCTGAAGTCCGTTTCCTCATTAGGGCGGTTCGGCTCAGCTTCACACGGAGTTCGGACATCCACAGAGATGTCTACAGGAGCTACTTGAGGTAGTCTAGGTGTCTCCTGAAGGACTTTTTTTTTTGTCGCTCCTATGAAGATATCGCCTGCCGACAGCCGGACTTTCACTGCGATGGCCACACTGACAAAGCGCCGAGCAGAGTGCACACGTCCTGGTATCAACGTAACCGGGGGGCACGGCAGCCTGATGGGTAAATCCGCGATAAGAGAGAGCGAGCCTTTCACATCAAGGTGATCGTTATACCAGATAAGCCATCGTGTCCCACCGCTCCCAATTATAAATCCAGACAGGAAAGATCTGCTATGCTGACAAATTCTGAGAAGTGACAGAGACACCTGGAATTTGACAAGCTAGGATAACCTCGTGGAGGTTTAAAAAAATGTACTGCTGATAATAAGATTAATTACAACACCGGTACCAACAGCGGCAGTGATGAGAGGACGGCTCTGCTTTGGAGAAATGCCAGATGACTTTAAGCCAAAGAAATGCAAAGGAGGACGGGAGTGACTGAACACTGGCGGTCTCCCTCAGGAGCCTGAGTGATGGAGATTTGGTTGTAAATAAAAGGACACCTGCGGCATAAAGAATGAAATGCTGCTCATGTCTGGGCCGAGTGACGGGTGAGCTAACTGGCATTAGGCTGCCAGCGCCCACTCACACGCTGCATCTGTGGAACAGATTCTGAGGATGAGAATAATACTCCTCCCCGGAGCACGCAGCGTGTTGAAGGCCCGACGTTCACCTGCGGGGCCGAGCAACTCCAGTCGCTGAGCATCCACAACAGGTAAATTGTGAAGGAGTTCGGCATCATTAAAACCTTTTCTATCCACAGAGAAGACAGAGAGGCAGGAACGAGGCCATCGCGGTTTTACAGTGCACAGGAGGAGGATTTGAAGAAAGGACAGAACTTCACTGTAGTTCAAGTAAAAAGACTTCAGATTTCTGGGCAGAGTTGTTTTTAATTTATCGATTATTAGTTAAAGGTGTGGTAAAGGTGGTCTAATCCTCTTTATCTCTCCTTCTCTCTGTCTCTCCCCTTGTTGTGCTTCGTCCTTCCGTCTCTCTCTCTCTCTGTACCTTTCTGCAGGTGTCCTCGACCTCGGAGTTGTGTGATTTGTGGTTGCTGGTCTTGTTGTTGTTGTGATCTTTGTTAACTGCTGTTCCTTTCTCTCTCCTCTGTCCACTAACCCAACCACTCGAGGCAGATGGCCCCCACCCTGAGCCCGGTTCTGTATATTCTGTGTATACGGTATATTCGTCCTAAAGGTCCTAAAGGCGCTGCTATGTAAAGTGCCTTGAAAGGAGCTTTGTTATGATTTGGTGCTATACAAAAGAAAAGGAAAATATGACATTAAACCATGCAAGAAGGCATCACAGGAACGTGTGGGAATATTTGTTAGACAGAAACTTGTGCATGTCCAGGCTGGAAGTGAAAATGCAGCGTGAGAAGAAGCTGGTTGAGCAACGCTGAGGAACGCTGTGGTCACTAAAGAGGTCCGAATAAAGTTTCCGTTTAATTCTTTACACAGACATTTCGCCGAACAGATTGAAGCACCTGTGTGTCCTGCAACAATCCGAGGCTCTAAACTCAGCAGATACATGTGCTGTGGGGCTGTAAAGGTTTTTTTTTTTTTTTTAGATCGAGCGCGTTTCTCTCTCTCTCTGCGCGGCTGCTGCTTTTTCAGAGCAGGCTGTTGTTTGATTCCTGAGAAGCTTCTGGTTTCAATCTGCCCTTCGGCGAGCAACTTCTCTTATGTGATCTGACACAGAGCTGTGTGTGCGAGCTCTACCGTCTCTCACACACACACACACACACACACACACACACACACCACCACAGCCAGAAATAACAAACCTGAACACACCAACACCCACGGACAGTGATAACTGTGATGCACACGTCTGATCATTTCTAACATCTGATACGTGCATAAAGTTTCCTCAGATACAGTGTTAGATTATTTGTGATTGGACACGCACGCACGCACGCACGCACGCACGCACGCACGCACGCACGCACGCACACGTAGCACTCAACTCAGTGTGAACTGAAAAATCGTCTTTCCACGTGTGTTGGGGACAGTTAGTGAAGGTGATTGCAGGGTGAAAGCATCGTGGTCACGCTGCCCGCGGCGTCACAGAAATCCTGGCTCACTTCTCTCTGTGTCGCTGAGGTTTGACTGCACACGTTTCACGCGCTCACTCTTTAATAACTCTGAACCAATCATGTTTCTGATAGATGCGTTTCAGACACGAGCGGCGATGCGACGCTGTGAAACTGTGACGACGCGTGTTGAACTTTATCGATGCATTTCATTTCTATTCTCTGTAAAGAGGATTTCAGCAACACAAACCGTTAATACTTTCAATCAATATGTTCGGAGCCTCTCGCCCTCGTCACATCGCTCCGATTGCCTCGGGATTTTCTCTGTGAGGATATTCTCTGTTTGTAGGAGAGAGACCGACAGCGAGAGCCAGAGATCAGGCTTGAAAGTCAGACGCAGACCTGGAGCCCAAGGTGACCTCATTACCAGCATTTGTTCCGCCTGTCGCTGCAAATCACACGGCGTGTCCGTCAAGATCCAGCGAGCGCTGAGCGGCCGCGGTGGCTGGTGGCGCGCCCGTCCCTCGTGGCAGGCAGCCTCGTGATCTGTGAACCTGGAGAGAGAGTCCTCGGTGCTGCATTCATGTTTAGACGAGGACGACAGAGAAACGCAAAGCGTGCCCCGGACGCTGACCTCGTTGAGCAGGTTTAATCTGTGGGCGTTAGAGAGAAGTTTATGTCGCGTGTAGGCAGTTCCTCTGCGACCTGTGACCTCTAAAACGTCTGCTGGGCAGGAGATTGATGTGGCCCGCGCAACAACTTGCTGACAGCTTCCGATTGTATGTGAGTGTCATCAGTGTCAGCATTACATCATCGCCAACTGGAAAATACCTCAATTCTCTACATGTCAACGGGGGCAGTGCTTTGAAGACTCTGTTCCGAGCTACGTCCCTGGACTTTGTCCCACTGTATGGCCGTATTTATGAGGGCGAGTTTTGGTCTTCAAAGAGAGCGTGTGTTCCCTTCAGGTATCTGCGATCCGGTTACGTTTAAATCTCCAAACGTCTTTAAAATTCTTAATAAACTTTTATTAACGCGAATGGACTCGCAGGGAGGATGGAGGCCGTCTACTGTGCAGCACCGAACCTGATGTTGCTACCATCAACCGTGGTGTCTACTAGAGCCATTCCTGGGGCGTCACACAGTAACGCATGGACACGAGACGCCACAGCAGTAACTGAATGTGAACGTGAGAAGGCACAAGAGGAGAAACAGGAAAACAGCAGCTGTAGATGAAAAGACACGTAAGAACACGTGTAGTCAGACATATTGATTTAATACCTGAAGCCTTGCTGCCAGTGTTGGGAAAAAATGGCTGTTTCATGTAAATTTCCTGAACGAGAGGTCTCAGCATGAAGAGGCAGCTACGCAGGTCTCCTTCTACTCATACGAGCAACGCCGTAAATCATCGTACTGTAGGTAACTCCGTGAACAAACGGCAGGCAGCGCAGACCGCGTGATCTTCACCCGACAGCATCCAGAGACCCAAGTCCTTCATGGCGTCAGAGTAATCCATACAAAACGAACCGAATCTCCAGCAAAGTCGTGATTCTTTTCAATATTCATGCCGAGAAACAAGCGGCGGCCTATTAAACCGGCTTCAAACGGAGTCGCTTATCTTTCTAATTAGGCCGCAGGTTGGGGGGTGATGTATATGTAATGTGGAACAGTATTGATTATGAGGAGAAGACGAGGAGGGGGGGGGGCGCGTTCAAGGTGCTAGTACCGTGAACTGTTCAATACTAATAAATAATATCAAAGGCAAAACCTGGCTAAAGGTGAATGAGATGAAATCTCTTTCTAATGCAAAACCTAGAATAGGAGAGAGGGGAGAGGGGGGGAGGTGGGGGAGGGATGGGAGAGATTTCTCTTTGCAGGCAGCCAGGACGACAGGATATTGCACAGTATGCAGCTGAAGAAACAAATAACGCGTCTTTCATCAATAGCAGATTAAAACCCAAACAGAGAGAGGCAGAGAAAGAGGATTCCTAATTATAGTCTCTGGGGTTGGGGGGTTTTTCTGGACTGTTTTGACACAGCTAATATGTTTTTCTGTGAATCCCCCCACACCCCCCCACCACCACCTCGCCAGGCTACGTGGGTCTATTAGACAACATAAGAAGCTATTTACACTCGAAGGTGCTAATGCAACACTTTCCTCCATCTTATTACCGCCGCCGTGATTTTCTCACCTGTCTGTTGACAAGTGGAATTAGACAAAGAATCTCGACAGCAACATTGCCGACGCCACCCCCCCCCCCCCCCACACACACACACACACACACACCCAGCAGTTTCTAGACCAGTTAGCACCCTGACCTTTGCCAGTCTATTACGCTGTTGAGTTTACAGCAGGATGCTGCGCGTCAACAGAGTCGTGTGAGAGATGCAAATCCGCCTTTAAGAATTACAACTGTGAGCCCCCCCCCATGCCCAGGACGGCGCTCCTGCTGGTCTTTTCCTTCACGTGATCTATAATTCATTCCTTCCCATCCCTCAGCCGGGCAAACGCAACCTTCCCCGTTTTCTTGACAGAGCTGAACCAGCCCTTTGCAGCAGGGAAAAGGGCTGCAGCGGACACATCACGCGGGCGGGGCGGTTTGTCTGATTTTACGTTTGATTAATATTCAGAAAGTATCACAAAGAGGTCCACTTCAGATCACCGACACCGAGCTGATCCGGCCCCGGTTTTATCAGACAGGACCGTGTTAGCCGAGATCTCCAAACTCCTTCCTCATTCCTCTTTTCTCTGAAGGCTTTCATACAAACTGTAAGTCTAGAAAAGATGCTGCATCTCAGCGCTGCACTGGCTGAGTTGAAATATAAATCCCTTCATGCATCATTTCCTTACACATTTGTTTTCTGGGCTGTGGACTGAAGCGGTTACAGCGGTTGTCTGTAATTTGTCTTTAATTTATTGTATTGTTTTTTTTAATTGTATTATCTGTTCTGTCCTAGAGAAGCGACAAAAGACCAAAGCAAATTCCTTGTATGTGCAACATACCTGGCGAATAAAGCTGATTCTGATTTAAGGCGTCTTACACGTCCACATTGCAGGACTCAGGCCTGGAGGACGACCTCCCCAGTGAGGAGGAGAAGACCAGAGTTTACCAGAGTAAACGGGTTTGTTTCACATATGCTCTGGTAGCCCAGAGGCTCACGCAACCACAACACTGCTGGTTCACGTTCGACCTGCGACGCTCACGTCAGAGAAACAATAACGATCCATAACGATCATACGCAACGTGACATTACAAAGATCTGTTGTCTTCTCTCGATGTTCTTGTCTCTCAGATGTAGAAGTAAACGTGTCGTTGTCCTCCGACCGCGCAGCAGCTTGAGCTGTGAAATCACGCAGGTACAAATCCATCTGGGGTCACGTGACCGGCCCTCCCACTCTCCCCACGACGCCGCGCGGCGGGAAACTCATCAGCAGTGCCGGAGTCTGACGTCGCAGCGACGCAAATGGAAAAACTTCCTTAATCTGCTGTTTTAATCCAGCTCTGAAAATGAGGTTAAAGTTAGGAGAGAATCCATAGAAGGGCTTCATTAATTATACACAAAAAGAAGAACTACAAAAGAGGCCCTGCTCTTTGAAGATACGGAGCGCTAAATGTCACCAGAAGCCTTTGAAGCTCTCGACTGCCTTTGTCGCTCACTTCTCCTCTACATGAAACGTGACGCGGGAGAGACGCACGGCGAGGGACGCTTCGACTCGGGGGCCCCGCACTTAAGAAAAGAAAGACGAGACCTGAGCGAGAGGAGCACTGGAGAAGTGTCTGCAGGCGAACGTCCCGCTTCAGGAGCAGTAACGTGTTTGATTCCCGAGCCACAGGCGTCTGGACTGCCCCACAAAGGCAGTTTGTGGTCCCATTAAACCCTCGATGGTGCGAAGGAGGGAGACACCGTCATGTCAACGGCTTCACAAAGTCCAAGACCCTTCAACCACACCGGACTGAGTCTACGAGGTTCTAACGTACCAACACTGTGTGGGAGGAGCCTCGGTCATTTCAGAGACTCAAACCGACAGTAAGTTCATAAAATCATCTCACAGGTTTTACTAAAAAATCCCGTTTCCTTCTCTGGTGAAAGCGTTTTCATTACAGCCACATGTGGTGTATGTGCCTCGGTGCCACTACCTGATCTGGACTGAAATCCAGCTTTGGATGCCAGCTCAGCTCTGAAAAACAGATTTTTAACCATTAAACCTTAACTGAGATCAGCTCATTGTCTCGGTTGTTTGTTGATATCGAGGTAAATATAGAACATCGCCACACGTATCCTTTAAAATGAGGCAGCTACACAGGAGCCGCTCATACGTCGCGTGAGACGAGATCTCTGTGCGAGAGAAACAAGACACTGAGCATCACAAAGCACAAGTTTAGTCCCCGAGGGCCGAGGCAGAACAAACAGAAGCACAGAGACAAACGGCGCTTCTCAAAGGCTGCAGACAACAGGAGTCAATCAACACAGTCCTGTTTTAGGTGGAGGTGGAGTTTAGAAGATCCAGCTCCTCGTTTGCTGAAAGAGTTATCTGTGGTCACCAGCAAACACCGTCACGTGACACGACACGTTTCCTCCCAGCTAGTCTCTCTATGCTGTGAGTGCAAGGCAACGTCTCTGGTTATTTGGGTGAACTGACCCTTTAAAGCTCTGCCAGTATAGTGAAATGCTTCCACCCAGCAGACCACAGCCTGAATAATCTCTTCAGCAGCATTTCTGTGAAGACACTACTGCATGCAGCCACACGTCTCTTGTTTACGGGACAGACGGGACGTTAAGTTAAAAATGTGCGTGTGACAGATTTGTAACCAGCAGCTCTATCCTTAAAATCATTGATCTAATTCTCTCTCGCGATTCCAGATTCATCTCCAACCAGTTCTTAACCAAAGGCTCCATTTCTGCCCCGCTCCACCTTTTGATGCAGAACCAAGTGAAGCCACGTCTTCATTAGTCATTCTGCTCTTTCCTACACTCTCCTCAGAAGTCTCCCCTCATCCGCCCTCTCTCTCTGCAGCCAGAGAGACATCATGAGGAGGGGGGGGGGGTCGTACTTGAGTGCAGTTGTAATCAAGGCCTGTGCGCTTCAAGAGGGGCCAATCAATCCAGCTGTCTGCCTGTACGTCTCATCAGACATCTTGAAGACGACTAAAAATGAGCTGCTGGGTCCAGGCGGCCTCCTCGGGCTGCAGAGAGAGAGAGAGAGAGAGAGAGAGAGTGGGCGAGCAACAGGCGGCTCCAGTCAGGAGTCTGCGATCACGGCAGCACACGAGCGTCATGAAAGACACGGACTCACTTCGTCCCGCAAGAAAAATAAGAGTCTAGCGCTACTGTTTAGTGTCAGTGATGTCATAGGTAGTAACCCCCCCTCCCCTTTATTCGTTTACAATTCACGACGTAATTATTGTGCTTACATGAACTACACAAAGGTTCAGGTTCACACGCACACACACACACACACACACACAGCTGGTGAATGCGATGAACACACTGGGGAATTCCACCTTCCTGTTTTCCAGCACATCGACCCACTAGAAGAGCTACAGGTGATGTGGATTGCACTGAACCGACAGGTGATTCTATTCTCCTGAGGCTGTTCTGAAATTCTGTGCGCGTGGCTTAAACACATCCTGTCCTGCAGTATTCTGGATCATATAAATATTTAGTCCGGTCACCAGTAGAGGGGTTGAGGAGCGAGAGTAGCTGAGGCGCCTCCTCGCTCTCTGCTGCCATCAAACTGTCCGCTAATGATTTAATAACAGTAATACTGTGATGTTACAGGTGCCGCGCGTCACACTTTGTGGCAGAGAGGAAGCTTAAAAAACAGCGAGATGAAAAAAAAGGTCATTAGCAGCAGCCGTCACGCAGACACGGTCATTAAATCTGAGGATATTAGGAAAGTTGGAGGAGAGGATTTCACACCCATCCACTGCAGTTTAGAGATGTATATTACATTATTAATGCCCGGCGCTACGAGTTTTGGGGAGATCCAGGTCCGTTCTTCCGCTCAGATGGGATTAAAGAGTTAGCGGGATATCAATTATGTGTAATTCAGTTCGATTTAAATTAGATTCTAAATAAAAGATGAAGCCAAGAGGCACCTTGACACTGTCCCCTCATCTTAATGTGGGAGAGGTTATTATGGATCTACTCACGTTTAAATTAAAAAGCAGTGTTCGTGGATTCAGTGGGTTTTTCTTTGAGCAGCTACACACAGCACAGTTCAACCCGTCTCCCGTACAGTGCTCTCACAGCACCACCGGTGGCAGCTCCTCTGCCTCCACCACAGCTGTGTGGATGGAGGACTGATGTTAGCGCAGAGCCAGCTCTGCTACACGGCGGCCAGCTGGGAGAGGTCTGCCAATCCCGCAGCAAACGTCGGGAGCACAGAGACCCCGCCAGCTGCGGGCGCGGGGAAAGAGGGGCTGGTGGTGCCAGCGATGGGCCGAGTGGCTGCGCGGTCGTTTCAGGGATCACGTTGCACCGCTGTGCAAACGAGCTCGGCACAACACCTGCGTCCCCCCCCCTTCCTCCCCTTCGCACAGATGCTCGCAAAGCTCCAGAGGACGGCGCACGGCTCCCTGCTCTCTCTGAAGTCGGATCAAAATAACCACAGGTGAGTCTGGGTGGTGGGGGCTGGTGAGCAGGGGGTGTTTTAAGGCCTGGAAGAGGCTTCCCGAAATGGAACAAAACGGCTTCAGCTCCGGTATGACGACAAGGAAAGAGATGAAAATGCTGCATGCTGTCACAAGAAATTGCATCACTAAACACCCCCCCCTCTCTCTCTCTCCCCTTCTCTCTCTTTCTCTCTCTCTCTCTAGCTCCCACTCTTCCATTCCGACTCTTTTCTTTAGCAACAGGTGAGAGAAACTTCTACGATTGATTCGCCTTCGGCGTGTGGTAAAAACTGATTAGCAGGTTAACTGGAATGATGTGCCTGAGGGGCGCGCACACACACACACACACACACACACACACACTGCTGGATGGATTCCCAACGCCAGAGCCATTTCCAATGCAATCAGTGTGGCAATCAATGGGAACAATTAAACGGAGCGCCGCGCAGTGGTGGCACTGACACAAAATCAGTGAGCGGTGTTACTAACGGCACTCGTGAGGACAGCATGTCAAATATGAGCGCGAAATCTCGCTCCACGAGCTTTCACGCGCTGGGAAACAGTAGCACAGAAGGAACCTGCGAATCAAATGCTGTCCGTGAAACTGATAATCCGCAGAAAGTCAATAGGGAAAATGGAAACGCTGACAACTTCCGTGACAGACAGCCGATGTCAAGACACTACAGCAGACGTGACGATTTCCTGGCATGCAATTTACAGAGTAGCGGTAATAGAGAGGACGACGATGATGATGGCGACGCCGCCGACGACCTTTGAAGGGAAGCACTCTGCATCTATGTGAGATAACTTCAAATTGCCCATAATCACAGGATCTGAGAGTCACAGAAAGACGCCTCAGTGAAGGAATGCATAGACGTCCACACGCACACGCACGCAACCATTTGACCACATTACTTAGGGGTAATCAGGTATACTCTTCCTCACTTTGTAATGGGGTCATCAATAACGGTGCGAAGTGAGGTAGATGAAACATTACTTTGACCTAAAGAGATCAGTAATTACATTTGGCATTTTGACAAGTGTTTAGCTGCAGCGAAGGTCAGTGCTGTCAGCATACAAGATCTATGCTAATCCACTCAGACGGAGGAGAACGAGGAGACAAAAAGCCAACGGAAGGAGAGTAAAAAAAGAAACCCATAGCTTTGTACAAGTATCTCGAATCCTTCCTGCACTCAGTGGTCAGGGTTCGGTTTGAATACACAGAGAAGACAAATGTCCACACGTCCAGGATTCATAGAAAAACCCCAAAGATCAAAACTCAATATGTGAATGTTGTGATGTTTCACTAATCAGCATGTAAATCGCCCGCTCTCTCTCTCTCTCTCTCTCTCTCTCTCTCTCCGGAGGGGTGACGGCCTTTTATCTCCTGAAACTGACAGTGACCTCTCTGCCAGGAAATTATTTACATGTCAGCACACAGATCAAACTTCAGAAATGACACCAACCAGCCATTGTCTCCCGGCAACAAAGACGGAGGAAGGGCGGCGGAGCCCGAAACCGATCAGAACCAGCAGTGACCGCCGACAGCTTTCAGGCACGGGCGGGGAGCCACGCCGCAGGATTAGCATGTAGAGAGAAATGAGAAGTCAAACGCACAGACGGTGCCGGGCGAGGCTACTTCAGCTGCTCTCCTCCTGCTTTAAGTGCTAATTGAGCCGCCCGCTGTCCTGACCCTGACCCCCGGCCCATTCACAGGGTCGCGTTCTCACGACCGTGACGCACCGCTGAAAACTAGCCTCTGTGCGCCCCGCCCACCCTCCGCTGGACAATGGGGGTCACCACCTTGCTGCCCACCATCTTGACATCCACCCCCACATTTGACAATGGCCCACGGTGGCCCTAGGATCCCAGACAATGGGTGGTGGCGGCAACGTGTCCTGTGAGAGAAGTGGTAACGTGCCAAAGCAGGTCTGGCTGCATTAATCGGACCTTTTGACCCCCACAGGCCGGGGTCAGAACCAATCTGCTGTGAGAAGGCGACGAGGTTTGAGCTGGACACCTGTGAGCGGACGCGTTTTCTCTGAACCGGCCTCATCCTGTGCTCGACGGGAAAATTAGGAATCACAGTGTGGGAAGATTTAATAGAAGAGGATTCACAGTGTGTTCATGTTAAAGAGCCAAATCACATTTACTCTGTGAGATGAGAGAACGAGCTCCTTCACTTTGAATTCTACGTTTGATCTCCAGACGACGTCCTGAGTATAAACTACGCATCTGTTTACAGTTCATTCTGACGTGTCAAAGCACCGTAAACCACGCCAGCGAGGGGAACGTGCGCTCTGGGATGGATTGATATTCTAGCTGAATATGACAAACGACACTTTAGAGACGCTCCTCCCACGCCACCACGCTTTCGCTGAGAGGACGCCGCATTTCACTGTCAAATGTTTGCGTTAATAACGACCGAGGACGACCCGTGTGCCTGTAGAGCCAGCGGCGGGCGGGAATGGAGAACTTCAACAACAGCTCTCACTTGGGAGAGGAGCTGTTGCGTAATCAGCACACGCAAGTGTGTGTGTGTGTGTGTGTGTGTTGTGTGTGGAGGTTAACGACTGAGCTGGTCATGTAAGTCATTCAACGGGTCCAGTGCCCCGGGACAGATGATTGTGTCTGTGTGTGTAAAATCAGGTCCAGAGAATATCAGGGATGACAGCTTGGCTAATGGCAAACATCCCTCCTCACTTTATTCCCCACTTCATCAACACCCTCGCCTCATTAGCATGAGTCACACTGTAGCCAGTACACTTTCCTCCCACACACACACACGCACACACACACACGCACACACGCACACACACACACGCACACACACAGCGTCTTTACTGCTGGATTGTACTGGAGTCTCTCTCCTTGTGACAGACAGGAGGATCTTAAATGACATCATTACGCAACCAAAGATGGTGGAGCAGAGCGGTTTATCCGTTACACCACCAGCGCGGCACTTCCTCGTCACATTTATTGTTTTGCAGAGTAACTAATATGCAATTTAACTTCAGGGTGCATCTGTAGACAGCTGCCTGTAATTGAAAGCGCTGAGCGCAGGTTCTGCACATTCTGCAGCTTGTATATGATCGACTGTAGATTTTACAGTACTTACATTTACAAGCAGATTCCTGTGAGACGCTTCTGTTTACAGACACGTTGATGCACATAAACGAGCCAGTTAAGCTAAGTACAAAAGCAAAAGATAAGCTTCTCTCCAACCACCAGAGGGGATGTGACTTATCACTGTAACGGCTGACTCTCTGTGGTCAACACACGCGTGTGAAGCCGCTCGGGCGCATGACTTCAGTGACTTCTCATGCTTCCCTATTGCATGAACCTTCTCACCCAAAAAATCTCACTTTTATTCTAGCCCGTTATTTTAGGCACATATCCAACGGAGACGAGAGTGGCCGGTTGGAGATTTGTGACGGCTTCCTATCAAAGCCAGAGAAGAAAATACCAGTGCAGACATGGCAACGTGCTCATCTAGGGGCCCAGGTGCAGCAGCGCGCGCGTCCACTCTCTCTCCGTCAGTAAAGACACATCACTCATCCAGCGAGAACCTACCAGCTACGTTGGCCACATCTGTGGTGCTGATGTTCTGAGTGTTTGGTCTCACTTTGAAGGTCACAGCGGGCCCCACCACCCTGTGAAACACACACACACACACACACAGTTAGAAAAGATGTTGTGCTCATTAAAGCTCAGCCACACTTAACAAAAAAAAGGTTTTAACCTACGGCAATCCTTTAGGCTGTTGCAATCCCCATCAACGCCGCCACATAACCTCTTGAATCCTAATGCAACGCGCCCACTGGCATTTAAGCACGTGGGAAAATGAAGAGAAAGGGTCGGGGATGTGAAGACTCTGGTCATTAACGAGAGGACACTCTGACGGGCGATTCTGCGGCGAGCAGCTCAAATTATAACACATTTACATTTTGATTCAACTCCTAGTGATTGCAACGCATATTCTGGTGATAGATGTGAATCGAGGGTGACAAACCGGGGCGGGGAGAAAGGCGGGACGTGCAGCAACGCGGGTAGAAAAGACACACAAAGACTTTCTAGATGTGTGCGTTTCTTTTTTCCATGCCAATAAAGCTGCTTGAATTGAAAGCCTGAGGAGGGAGAGAGAGAATCTGGGTGGTCAGAGGCAGAGAGGAGTCGTCCGATGCGATTAACCTTTTGTTTTTTCTACTGTAACTCAGACTGAAGGCCCTGGAGGAAGATCCATTACCAGGTCCCCCATCCAGGACACATTGTGTGCTGCTACACCGAGCGACCGCCGCTGTGACAGAACTATTATAAAATATGGTGACATCATTTTTAGAGCAGGTCCTACTCTGACGCGGCTGCCACACAGGAGACGTTTTCAGGGAGTCAGAAACAGGTTTTGGTTTCAGGCTGACGGATGGAGACCGTCACAGTCGTGGGCTCCTGCAGTCTGTGGGGTCTAAAGGTCCGATTTTAGAAATGAATGGGTTTCATTTAGGCAGAAGCAGAAGCTAATTCTGCTCCGTGAGTTTTCAACGCTACACGTCCTGCATGTATAAGTGAAATCTCAGCAGGTCTGTGCAGGACGTGGGTCTTACTGGAAAACACCCACCGTCAGGTAAAACCCTCCGAAGGGGAAGCATCTTCAGTCGAACATATTTTAAACCGTTATTGTGGGTTTTTAATTGGTTTCCTGAGCCCCGAGGTCAGTGTATCACAACACAAACAGCACCGAGCTCGCATCCGGCAGGTTTTCATGCAGCACGAGTCTTATACGCCAACGTTTAAGGAGCGATAACAAACTAATTAGACTGGTTCAGAATAATAATCCTCACATGGTGTCACTCCGCCATGTACCGCCTTGTTTCCTACGTCTTTGTTACGGAGTTTTATTTAGAGAACAAAATATATATATTAAATATATCATATCTATAAAAAAGCCTGATCCAGTCCACACAATGCGCTGGCTCATTTTTCTGACCATTATTTCTCCTCCGAGGTATGAAGCCGATATATTTGTCACATCTATGAAGCGATTCATCAGCCGGTGCAGGCAGAGTCTCTGTGTGTGATGAAGAGGGGGAAAAAAATAAATCACTCACGCCGAGTTGATTACACATCCATCCGCCGGCCTCTGCCACCGCACAAAGACAGCGCGGCGACTCTGAACCAACCTCGCCACTCACTCACGGGGCTAAAAAAAAGCTCCATCTTCATCGTCTATCGCTCGTGTTTATTAGAATAAAATATCTGCATGTGTTTGACTTTAAAATGATGAAGACGTTTTCAGGGTTCTGGCCTCATCGCTCTTCATCCTCGCATCAGAGCCGCTCTCTCCTCCTAGTGGCAGCTCTTTGATACGACCCTCCAGCTCAGACACAGACATTACATCACCTCCACCCCCCCCCCTTTCAACAAAAAGTGAAGCTTACGCAACAGCCATCATTATTTGGCAGCCGGCTACAGTCGGAGGCTCTGCAGCGACTTGCCCTCATCAGCGCTTCCCTCCCCGCCCGCCGCTACGCCCTCCACCGCCATCAGGCCACCGTGGCAGCTAAAAACGGGCTGCTGTGCTGAAAGCGCTCGCCGTCAGCGTTACCTAATCAGCATTGAATTGTTCCAAATGAAAAGTGAGGGTGTGAGTCACTCTCCAGGTTTGTTTTGTGTCCTGCTGCAGTGTGTAGGCTCACTTTCTATGATTCACATGTTGCCCAACTGTGTGCAGGTTTTGCTGCAGGCTCACTGAACCGCCGCTGTTCTCTGGCTCCGGCCCCAGGAGGAAAGCGCTAGAAACGGGAAGTTTTGTTGTCTCTTCAGAGGCCGGGGTCGTACGGGTCGCCAGCTACCCTGTTCAGACACATCTCTGTTGTTGTAAATATGCTAATGTGGTGCTACAGTGTGAGGTGTAGAGTTCAGGTGCCTGAAGTGCTGCTGCTTTGTGCGGTGGCTGAGATGCAATGGTGGGAGAGACACACACACACACACGCACACGCACACGCACGCGCACACGCACACACGCACGCACGCACGCACGCACGCACACACGCACACACGCACACACACACACACACACACACACAGTACTTTCACTTCAGGTAAACCAGTGAAACTTTGGTTTCATGCATGTTCTCGATAACAGCACCAAACAAGCCTCTCTATCTCTCTCTCTCTCTCTCTCTCTCTCTCGTGTTAGAGCTAAGTCTCCTGACTTATGTTGATTGAGGTAAAAGTCGCTGACAAACACGTTAACTTACAGCGAACTGTGGTGACTCTTCCACTTCATTCAGGCTTTAAATCTACTGGCTTCCTCTGCAGAGAGCAGCGCAGAGAGCTGCTTATTCTGTGACTTCAGAAATGCTCTCCTGATAGTAACAGCTTCACTGTGTTTTCTCAGGATGGAAAATGATCTAAATGTGAAGATCAGCTTTAAATCTGAATATCTAGTTCCAGTGAAAAGCTTAAACACTTACAGTAGATAAAAAAGAAATGAAAGCGAGGCAGGGACTGTGATGTGCTTGAAGAGCAGGGTGGTACAAGCCAGAGGGAGCCTGGGTAAATCAGGAGAGATGGCAGGCTCAGTGTCAGTCTTAAGCTTTTGTTCTGGTGACGACAGCGGCCATTGCCTCAGCGCCGAGCAGCCAGGCGGCCTTGGAAAATAAGCGTGGCGCCTCTGACAAATTGTCAAGGCGGCTCCCCCTGCTGGGCTTTCACTGTGCTCACAACAAAAGAGAGACCCCCAGGTTTCTCCCACTCTCTCTGTATCTATGTCGCTCTCACCGTCGCTTTCTCAGCCTCCAATCCATCACCCCCCCACACACACACACACACTTTCATTCCAGGAATAGGAGAACAAAGACAAAAGGTGCATTAGAAGCGGAGAACAGTACGGGCCACCCAGGGATTCAATACAGCAGCCGAGGTGCTGCGGGAACAACGAGGCCGAGTGGCGGGGGTGGAGAGTGTGTGGGCGCTCGAACACGTGTGTGTGTGTGTGTGTGAGAATCGCAAGACCCCACATCACCCAATCCCCACCTGTCTGCACACATTCACACGGAGTCTGAATTCTTCCTCTCTTTGTCGTACCTCAATTCAGTTTGGACGTTGCTTAATTTGTTACATAAAACCTCGGAGCACGAAGACACACACACCACGAACACACACACACACAGTGAAGACACACACACACACACAGTGAAGACACACACACACACACAGTGAAGATACACACACAGAGTGAAGATACACACACACACACATACACACACACACAGTGAAGATAAACACACACACACAGCGAAGATACACACACACACACCGCGAACACACACACACACACACACACACACACACACACACACACACACACTACCTGTAGAAATGTACGCGTCACCAGGATGAAACGTCAAAACGCCAACTCTGACTCACACGTCCCTGAATCATCAGTGTGACCGTGAGACACAGAAACTACTCGACACACCGTCCAAACATCAGATCAGGAATCCACCCGCTGCGAGAAGGAGCTCTAACGGAGGAGTCTGACAGACATATGTAGGGTATACTTTGGAACACACAGGGCAGAGGTCATGTGCGGGAACACGGCCACGGTGTCAGCATGGGAAAATGGTAAAACTGGCGTTACAATAAAAAGTGCTGATGTTGCTACAGCGACTCAAACCGCGTGGACGGCGTTTCAGAACAAGTTAGTGTTCTCCAGTGTTTTGTGGCTTCTTTAGTCAGTTCAGCGTTAGTTACTAGCGTTCGTGACACATGCTGAAATAAATGCAGTAAACGCAAAAAGCTGTCCACTCACATTAGCCGCCATAACTAACTGACCTCCTTTGATTTGCATATTCAGAGTAGAAAATAATAAGCTAGCATGAATGAGGATCAATACAGCCCCACGGTAACAGCAAAAGGCTCGCTGGAACGTTTGGGCCAAAGCTACAGATGAATGCGTCACTTAGATCAATTAGCAATCAGCAATGAACCTGTGGAGGCGCCGTGTTATTGTTGGTAGGAGACGAGGCAGATGATCAGAAGTTAACCCCAAGAGACGTCAGGACACTGGCTCTAATCTCCAGTAGTGTGTGCGGCTGCCACCGCAGCAGCAGCAGCAGCAGCAATTTCTGATGTTCACCACCCGCTGCAGTTCAGGCAGAGTTCACTCTCATTAATAAATGATAGCAGCAGCAGCAGCTTTAGCAGCAGCAGCAGCTTTAGCAGCAGCAGCAGCAGCTTTAGCAGCAGCAGCAGCTTTAGCAGCAGCAGCAGCAGCTTTAGCAGCTTTAGCAGCAGCAGCAGCAGCTTTAGCAGCTTTAGCAGCAGCAGCTTTAGCAGCAGCAGCAGCTTTAGCAGCAGCAGCAGCTTTAGCAGCAGCTTTAGCAGCAGCAGCAGCAGCAGCAGCAGCAGCAGCAGCAGCAGCAGCAGCAGCTTTAGCAGCAGCAGCAGCAGCAGCAGCAGCAGCCTTAGCAGCAGCAGCAGCAGCAGCAGCAGCAGCAGCAGCAGCCGCCGCCGCCGCCGGACTCCAACGTTTCAATAAAGGTGGACGAGCAGATCTCAGTGGTTCCCTTTG
>JAUMTR010000009.1:17113055-17124971 GCA_032270685.1 Microctenopoma stevenorrisi | reverse complement strand
TCTAAAACAAGTGCAACATCACGACACAGAACGTGTAATCACAACTAAGAGAATTAAAAATGGGCGGCCTGGTAGCTCAATGGGTTAGGCGTCAGAC
Organism: Microctenopoma stevenorrisi; assembly: GCA_032270685.1. Lineage (NCBI taxonomy): Eukaryota > Metazoa > Chordata > Actinopteri > Anabantiformes > Anabantidae > Microctenopoma > Microctenopoma stevenorrisi. The sequence continues at coordinate 17,124,874 of JAUMTR010000009.1, read as the reverse complement.
TGGGATGTAGAGGGTTGCAGGTTCGAACCCCGTCTGACTCCTAGTCCATCCCTAAGCGTGGGTCAGGCCTCCACAACACAGGAGCTGCTTCAGCTCTGACACCAGCGATCACTTTTCCTGCCCGCATATCCTGGATGCTGGATGACTGAGAGCGGGCAGCATGTCGGGTTATGATCCCTCTCAGATACAAACAGTAACAGTGGCGTGAATTCATTCTATCCTGAGAAATTACGTCTACAACTGATGAACCGCTTATAAAAGTGTAACACCTCAAATTCTAGGGAAGAGAGGCGACCAAAGAGTTACCAGATCTGAGGGCCCTTTCTAGTTCCTCATCAATCAAACGAGGGTCTGGCCGAGGCCGGTGGACGATCATGAGGAACTTTAGATATTTAAAGTTTAAAGACAGACGTTTGAGAGCGAGGGCGGTTCAGCAGTTTCCATCGTACAAAACGTTGTTTTATAGGTCTCACACCTTCTAATAGGCTTAAGATGCAAATCACGACAGTGGCTGCACACGGTGATTCACATCAGCCGTGTGGGTGAAAGCACTTCTAGGTTGAAGGGCTAAAGAAAAAAATGAAAGTGCGTCTGCACGTCTATTTGAATGTGTTAGAGAGCAGGTGTTTTCCTCCAGCTGTGATGAATCACCCTGTCCTCCTCTGCCCAGGCCACAGGAGCCGATGTGCTAAAACTGCCAGTTAGTTCCTGCGACCAGCCTTCACGTCCTCCGCAGAGGACGCCGTCTGAAATGTGCATCTAATCTTAGATCTCGAAACTTATGCCTGTGGTCCTGCACTGGCATCACATTAGTGTTTGTATCCGCACAGTGCAGTGTTTGAGAAGAGGGAATGCTTCACCTCCCCCTCATCTTTATCTACACACACTCCTACAAAGGGTTCCTGTCCAGGATGTACCCCGAACCAGTCCCCTGCCGCCCGGCGCCTACAGATACCTTACAGCGACTGCTCAGTACCATGGCTCTGCTCTGGTACCACCTTCATGAGACAGCAGCCTCTTTCTTTCTGGTTGTGAAACGCTGAAGTGATACTTTTCCGCGCCACCGTCGATGTACAAGTGGAGTTATCTCTAGGAGAGATTTGACACAGTGCGAACTTGTAGAGAACAGCTTCTGTGTTCTTTTAAAGATTAACGATCTCACAGAAATGTCAAGAGACACTTTGAAGAGGAGTCACTGTGAAAGGTTAGAGCACAGAGAGGACTGACATCCGCAGCGGAAAGTTGTTAGACGTTACAGCTGTTCACCTCCGACCAGGGCGCCGTGTTCACAGTAGCTCCATGTACATTACTGCTGGAGTCACCATACAAATCCCTGTAAACTCGTGCGGACTGAAGACTTTTACAAACTTAAAACCTGCTGCTCTTCCTTCAGATTGGGTTTTAGTTCGTTTTAAGGGAATTACCCTTATTGGCAGCTTCTGAAAGACTCTTATTAATCTGAGAGAAATAAAATCACACCGTTTATGCTTTTTAAAAAAGTACAGCAATCCCATCACATATTTTCTGCTACGAAAGTGACCTCTGACTATTCCGCTGTATACGTTTGAAGGACGAGCACCAGCGTGGAGGAAGAAAGGGACACGCCGCAAAGACCTTGAGTCAGAATTGAAACTTGTGTAGAAATAATCGGAATTTCTTGAAAGTAGCTTCAAACTCAAACAGGAGAAGGACGACCGCTGATGCACGTCAATTTGAATGAAGCGATGGCATAAAAGGCAGGTTCACACGTCTCATGGCGTCTGAAAAACTGGATATTACCTTGACAGCAAAGAACAAAACTCCTCGATTTCCCCGCCGACCTCATTCACCCAACAGACGTGCAAAGAAAAGATTTGCAGCGTGTAACGCGACACGAAGCTGGAAACGAGTCGTGTTCACCACTGGTCACATTTCCTTCCACAGACATGTGTATTTTATTTGGTCAAATGAATATCTTTAAAATGTAAAATGACATTTGGGGAAATGTGCTGGGAAACGGGCTGAGATCCATTAAAATACAACGACACATCTGATATGTGAACAATATGAGACCAACAAACCAGTTCCATTAATAATCGGAACTCTTTTAACGCCTTCGTACTCACTCCGTGTCCGTGATGACGTAACCAAACACCGCGTCGTCGGCCTTCTTCCTGCCGGCTTTGACGTCCAGCTGAAGTTCGGGAACGTGCATCGTCTTCTTGTGCGGCTCCTCGTACACAAGCGCAGCAGGAGGCGGCGCGACCTCCTTTATCCAGCCCTGTACCTCCGACACCTCCTCCACAGACTGGGTGGCGTCTTTCTTCTGCACGGTTACTCCCGCCTCTCTGGTCCGACTCTGCACGTTTTCCAGCCCCACCCGTTGGTCCTTGGGTGACTCGGTGCCCACGTTGTTCACCAAAGGAGACGTGCTGAAGGACGTCTTGTCCAGGTAGGCGAGAAGTTTGCTGAAGAGGTTTCCACTGTCAGACTGGACAAGATAAGTCAAATAATAGATTAAATCACTTTAACGGTTTCGATCGAGATCTTTGGTCTAAACCGCTGAAGGTGTTGTCGGCGTGATCGCGATCTACAGCTGCAAGCATGAAGAAATAATTGCCTTGAATCAAAGAACAGAAAACCTGTGGGAGTCTATACTGGTTCTGTTCTGCTATTATTCCCGTGGCCCTGGCTTCAGGGTAATTGCTCGTCTTGTCAGGATCCAAAAGCCGACATAGCTGCAAGGCTGCGCGAGCCAAACACTTACTTTAATTAAAACGTGTTCTGTTACCAGAAGAAATAAATGTCTACAACGTGAAACTGTGTTTTGACGTTTGACAGTAGTCCTGCGCACACAGCCTGACAGAGCACCGACTTCCTGTTCTCTGACTTCGATGTTCCAGACAACTGCGGAGTCAGCACTGTTCCCCGTGACGGAACTACACGGAGACCTACAATATATTTGTACTTAATTCATTAAAACATGAAATGTATTATTCCAGGCTTGAATCATCTTGCCCTCCACCGTCATCTACTGGAGTGTTGCCAAGTGGGATTTTGTTTTTTATAAAATTTTATTTAAAAGGAAAAAAATATCATTTGTTTGTATTTTACAGAATTTAACTTTATTATTATTGTATTTTATATCGTCATATCGCAAATTTCAGTTTTTAATGTACAAATAAAGTGGATTTGATTTTCCACAAAGTGAAACTTAACGCGTGAGCCCTCACCGCGTTGATGTCAAACAGGCAGAATATGCAGATATCACATAATGTTTATAATGTCCGCTTTCTGTTTGACATTGAAGCTTTTTCTCACCTCGTCCTTTACTCTTTGCTCCTCCGTATCCGTGTGGTGCTCTGATGGGGAGAAAGAAAAACAACTCAATGAGTTATTGTGTAAAATAAATGACCTAAACTAGTTTTTTATCTTTCATTCATTTGTTAGGGAAGACGCGCCCACTCATCGTAACATTTCACCTAAACACATTAAACCCAACCGTGTTTATACGCCACACACGTTACGCATTTAGTTTCTCATTGATTTTTATGTTGTTCTCTCACAGCGAGTTATTTAAAGCGAGTTATCAACCAACATCATTAAGTATGCGCTGCACAAATGGCTATAAACCGACCTGGAAGTGCTGCTGGCTCCGGAAGAGTTCCCTCCTGCGGCTCCAGCGTTGGAGCATTCTCCAGTACCTTCCTCTCTTCCTGATCTCTGACAGCCTCCCCCTCATCTTCCTCGACATCCTTCAGCTCTCCCTCCAGGTCTCGTGGTCCTGGTCTAACCCGTAGCAGGCCTCTGTTTGTTCCTGGGCCCTGCTCGACCACCCGAAGAGCATCAGCTATCAGGCTGGACAACTGGTCCAGGTCTTTGGGCGTCAGGTGGTCCACATCCACGTGCTGCCTGCCAACGTTCCTGAGAACGTCCTCGATGAACCTCTCTGCAGCATTAAGGCAGCAGAACAGCGGATCAGAAAACAACCTCACCAAAGGCGTTTCTTATTGGTCTCCAGAAACACTAAGTAAATTATGATGTTGCTCATTGTTCAGACGATGGAAGCAACCTGGTAATTTAATAAACCTCATGCACAGGAAATGATTCCACTGCACGGTTTTCTCAGATTTCCTGTGACTGTGTTGCTCGTTAAAGGGTCAACGCGTATTTGTGAATCCTGGATTGTGCGAAAACCTTAAATGTAAACGACATGTTGATGACTTTCTGGTGTAGAAATTCATCTAGCTGTGCCTTTAAACACATACCATCCACAGATGTGAGCGGATCCTGAGTTCTTCCCATCTTTGGAAGCCAGGTCTTCGAGGTCTCTTTCTTCAGCCCTGAATTTTCTATTCCAGTGCTGTAGTAGGGCCTGAGGTGGGATGAGGGGCCATCGTGCTCCTCGGGGCTCACCCTCCCGCCGTGCAGGATCCCGTGCCTGGAGAGATACCGCCTCAGGGCGCCCAGCAGAAGGTCACCGTCTGCCTTCGTGGTGAGGAGCTCGTTAGCTGCAGGTCTCAACTTCTGCACAGGCTGGAGAGATGAAAGAGCGGAGAAGCTGGAGGGAGACTTCTGAGCCAACGCCTGAGTCTTAGAGCGATAGAGATCCTGAGGGATCCCACTCTGAAAGAGCAAAGAAAGCGTAAGGTGATTCACTGTGAGGCTGAACAGTCATCCTGTCCCGATGTAGACATTTAGTGTATGACAGTGATCTAATATAGTCTAGTGATAGGAAATCAAAGTGTGATGTGTCAGGCCAAGATCAGTTTAAGTGTCTGGACCCAGACAGACATTCCAGCATAGGCATGAAATACTGAGAGAAACTGGTGATAACTGATAAGATTCAGATGCTTTATATTCCTTTATATTCTGAGAACTGATCAAATATAAAGGCGCTTTATGCATCAGCCATCATAACAATTGTGCTGGTTCATATAAGAAAATGTGTAAAAGACAATGTCTTGTGAGTAAAGACTGAATGGAGACGTGCACGAGAGGACACCGAGTTTTCTCTGTTGAGTTATGTATAAATGACAAAAACTAAATGAGAGTGCACTCATGTGTAAGTGTACGTGCAAACGCCTGCATATATACATTTAAAGTTTTTAATTTAGATTTCTGATTTTAAAAAATTAAAGCCTGAGCTTTTACTCAGCATTTCAGGAAGAAAGTCTATTATTAAAAAAAAATGCTACTTGATTTATACAATCATTTTATAATACCAGCCACAGTGAAAGTGTCAGGTCCATTAACTCCCACCTAAGAACACATTATACGAGCCCGGCTAACGGTGAAATTACCATAACAAAACCGACTGACTGTTGTTCAGGCTCCTTCTGGCTCCGTTCACGCTCAGTATCTTTACTCATCTGCATCATACTGTTCAATAAAGTTCATTGTGCTCCGTCCTGCTTCTCTCTGATGTCACCACGCATGGAGACGGATGGGAAAGGCCAGGAGCACCGAGCGATGCCCACACGCAATCCTCCAGCAGGAGAAGCGCCTCGATGGGAATGTGGCAGGGCCCAGTCACACCGAGAGTTATTAATTAGAGCAGTGAACTGCTGAACCCTCGGCGGGTATCACTGGGCTCGCAACGCTCACGCTGGCAGAAGTCATCAGTTTGGATCGACAAGCGAGAGCAAAACAGCAGAAGACGACACTGGACGCCTGCGGTGAAGGCGGTGTTTGAGATTACTGCATGAAGTGGACGTTAGAGAACAAACCAATCCTCCTCTTGGGGGCAACTAATCATCGCACAAATGATTTTCACATTCATACATTACAGCTATAAATGTATAGAACTTTTGTATTTGGTGCATATTTTGGAGTCGACCAGTGACGAATTGCACCTCCTCATCTATGTGAGATTTTAAACATGCTTCAATCTAGCAGGGCGTCGCGCTCCTCTGGCGAGCACTTATTACAGGTCCACCAGTCAAAGTGCAAAAGGTGGGGGATCGCTCCGTCGTAGTGGCAGGCCGTAAGTCGTGGAATAGACTTCCCCTGAAATTACGTTTAATCACGGACCTGTCACTTTTTAAAGCCAAACTTAAGACCCACTTATTCAGGGTGTACGTCCATGTGACATTTTTAAGTTTTATTGTGTTTTATTGGTATTCATTTATTATTATATTACATCTTTTTATACTGCATTTTGTTTTTAATTTGTTTTGTAAAGCACTTGGAACAATCCTGGTTGTGGTAAGGTTCTATATAAATAAAGGTTGATTGAAAACTGCAGTCATGACATATATATTCTTTACTGTATGGAAAAAAATGTAATTAGCAGAGCAGTGCTACCACAATGCAAAACCTACGTTTCACCAAGAGGCAGTGTTTGACCATTGAACAACGTACATTTCACTTTCATTTTTCTCAGCTTCAACTTCGACTGCCAAGATGGGGACAGCAGGACAGTTCTTAGCATCTACTCTATACTAAAATTAAAAAGCTGTATATGTGAAACTAATAATATCTGCTGTTAAGAAATCTGTCAGAAATTCCTGCAACACAAAAAACCAGTGTCTCAATGGGAGGTGAAGCAGAGACCACGATCAGGCTAACGGAGTTGCCAGGGTTCGCTCACCTTGCCAGTGTTGCTCATGCCAGCAGTAGATGACATCTTGGGAAGGAGACCAAGGCGCTGAAGATACGTGTGCAGGTTTCTGCTCATCTCCACTTGGACAGGCTTCACCCTCTGGTCCGCTGGGTCCATGGCTTCTGCTACCGGCCTGCAGGACAGATGGAGTGAGATAGGAAAAGGTTTTGGAAGAAAAACAGAAACATCTGAAAGCACACTGATTTAGGTAAAAGTGTGTCAGTATTGCTTAAAGGTCCGACCTGTTTGTGTTGTAGACGGGTTTGTTCTGCTGCGACCTGTAGGGAACCCTCCTCAGTTTGGATAACTCATTCGATAGAACTTGCTGGGTGGTGTCATCTTCCCATGTTAAACCTACAGAGGCAGTATGACAAGATACCAAAGATGTGGATCATTGGTCCACACTAACGCTAGACATTAGCTCACCAATCCAAACCATTCAAATCAATGTTTTACCGAGACTTCTGTACCTGTTTCGGTCCCTAGCAACAGAGGCAAAAAGCCCAGAAGATAAGAAAACCTCCAACTTTATAAAGAAGGAGAATGATTGTGGCTCCCAAAACTCAAAGATGCAGCCCAGCTTACTTAAATATCAGAATAGACAGAATATAAGAGGAGCTGCAGAAATGTGTTTGGTAAACCAGATAGACCCTGGTAAAATATTAAGATTCCACATAAAAAAAGAATCTAAGATCCAGAAAGACGCAACTTTATTAACATGGGTAGCATATGACAGAAAGGTCGTGCCGGACCAGAGATGATGTAGGATTCAAACAGCGGACAAACAAAGGAATCACAGCGTTTTAGTGAAAGAGGGACAAAATATGAAAAAAATAAATCTACAGAAACCTACAACTTAGAGTTTACTTCATGAAAGAGATCAGGATAAACCCCTGCAGGGACTTTTCAAGTATTCAAATCATAGTCTAGTCAAAGCTGGAATTATATCCAAGAAACACTCAACCAAATATAAGACACATGTGAATGAGAATTTAATATAAAAGTGACTGATTGGTGAAACATGGAGGATACATCCACTAATTCAGAGTTTTCCTTTAAACAGAAGTCTACCCTGTTCTCCGGGAGAATTAGATGACCTGATATCTTTGGAAGATGTTGTATGATTCCTTACTGAAAATACCTAGGCTAATACTACCTGTAACCTGTATGGTAACAAGGAACAGATATTTGGTTAAAATATTACTAATAGCTGGAAAAAAGGCCATCACTAAGATATGGGGACAAGAAGAACCCCCTGCCCGGGACCAATGGACAGATTATAGAGGAAATCTACACAACGGAAAAGCTGACACTCTGTGTGAGGTTCCCAGAAGCTGAGCACAAAGAAACATGACAGAGCAGTGACAAAGAAACTACAGAGTGTGGTTTTTACCACTGTGTTCCTCCTAAAATGTGCAGGAAGGATAGTGTAGAAAGGCTAGAGAGAAACTGCCGAGTATGCAAACTCACTAAGTCCCTCATTAGCAGCGCAGTATCCTTCGAGACTCTGGCGAGCTGCTGAGTGACCACGAAGAATCCCTCTCTACTCTCGCGGTCTGGATAGTTTAGTCCGGTGCCATCATGAGTCCAGCCACACATTCCTGAGCTGGAGTCCGGACTCTGCCTGCTCGTTACCGGTCGTATTCCTTCCGTTCATTCAGAACAGACTTAACTAAGCAGTGATTTTCTTTAGGTTTGTGTTTTTACCCAGGACAGCGGTTCACCTGTTCCTGGGCCGTCCAGGTTCAGGTGCGTTTACACCACAGTCACTGTCGTAACTGTCGCTTCCAGACGTGTTTCTGTAAAACATGAAGCTTCGTCCTCCACCAGCGTTGATGAAGAAGCAGATAAGTTCATGCTCAATAAGTAGACCAAGAGGTTGCTAACACGCACAGAAGCTAATAAATCAGGCCAGGATGTCTTTGAGGAGTCTTACTGGTCCAAGAAGAGGAGAAACAAAGATCTGGAAAGGCAGTCACAACGAGAACAATGGACAGACCCAGCTGACAGGTGGCTGACAACATAGACAATGTCTCTAATGAGCTGGTGCGGAGCAGGTGAGTGAGTGGGCGGAGCCAGCTGGAAGTGAAAGGAAAGAACGAACAAAGGAAGAGGGAGGGGCTGAGTGAGTGACAGAGGGTGAAGGGGGGCAGACGGTGGATGTGATAGTTTCCTGTTAAATGTTAAATGTAGAACAATTAAGGCAATAATTTGAAGCCATGGAAACTTTCTGAACAAACAGTGTTTTATTTAGTTTTCATTGTTTCAAACAGCCTCATTAATGGTCATCATTTGTCTTTGTCAGCGACTACGTGGGAGTGACTGAGCTAAAAAGGGTGACGAGCACTTTCCCATCTTCTGGGTGACGTTTTTATCACCTGCCTCTGCACCAACGTTGGCCACACATTCCCGTCCATTTAGTCGACAGAAGAATATCAGCATCAGTGAGGAAAAAAAAAACTCCTCTGCATTTTCGGCAACTGTACAAAAGAACAAGCTTGATGAGCTGCTTGGGCAGTCACATCTGTTTCTTATGCTTAACATGCATCCAAACACAGCTTTTTGGCACCAGAACAGAGGGGCAGGCGCCAACAGCAGATGGGGTGGCGGAACGAAATGTTACCGGAAATATGGCCGCGCCGCACAAAACACAACACCGACCGAAAGCATTTGGCAGATGAGTGATGACGTTCCTGAAACATTCAAGTAATGCAGACTGCAGCTCCAGATGTGATGCCACCCAGTGGGGGGTGGGGGTCCAACAAAGAGAACGTCAGCCGGAAATCCTTTACTCAACTTTCCAGAAAGAAAAGACGTGTTTCATTGTGAGAAGCTGAAAGAAACTGCTCTATTGATTGCATTTAGCTGAAGAAGTATAAGAGGAGACTGGTCCTGAACATCTGACTACAAGGGAAATATTTATGCCCACATCCGTGAGTGGGAAGTGGCACGAAAAAAAAACCCTTATTATTGTTTTAAACATGGGCTGACATACAGTATAAGTACTGCTAGAGCAGTGACGGCTCTAGGGGGGGGCCACAGGGGCATTGGCCCCAGCAGAAATCTGACTGGCCCCTGAGGTGCCCCTCTCCTGTCACTCTTCTTTTGTCCTAGTATGTTTAGATGGATGCAATTCCAAGCGCAAACACTAGTGGTGCTCATGAGGCGAATAGGAAAGTCAAGCATCAATAAAACTTACAGAAGAAGAAGATTAAAAGCTAAAAAAGGTTTTGAAAAATGAATAAAAAGCTGGATTTTCTCACATGCTGTGTGTGTTTGTGAGTATTTTATCTATGTGCAGTAAAAATACACGTTTTTATGTTGTTGGACAAATACTTGGCCCCTCTATGAATACGGTGGCCCCTTGATGGCCCCTTCCTAAAAAATCCTAGATCCACCACTGCACCCAGCTCAGCTGGCAGAACTAAGCAGCACCTCTGCTGACCTCTCATCACGCCATTCATGGTGAAGCATTATAAAGGCCACGGACGTTGGCGCCAGGTGAACAGACTGCACCTGACACGGCAGGTTAAGCAGCGCCGCAGCGCCGTCTGTTCATAAAAAACAGGATATTCACTGACTTACGCATCTCCCAGACTAAACTGACCGCAGAGATGCGGGCAACAGGCAACAGGCTGCCGGCCAGTGGACGTGACGCGGTTCATGTCTGAACAGCTCACTAAATGAGACTCTGGGGAGCAGAAGGGCAAAGGTGCAGGATGTTTCCAGAGCCGGGAGGAGCAACAGCGAAGGAGCTTCAAGTCCTAGAGGGTCAAAAGTCATTGAAAACAACACCCGACGGAGCTCGGCGAGCTTCAGAATGTGTGAACCAACTTTCACTTGCTAAATGTTCCACGGTCCGACAGTTTAAGAGACAGAATGAACGGCTCCAATGAAAACTGCTGTGGAGCTTGACATGAAGTAAGTTTGCTGCTCGCAGGTCCCTCAGAGGTGGTGCACAGAGGTCAAGTGGGTTTTGTGTGCGCGAGACTGAGCAGGAGCGGCATCGCTGGTGGCCTCTGAACTTAGAGAGGCGCATTTTCAAACAGCTTCACGTCTGCTGGGGCCCGAGAGCTCTGAGAGCGCGAGGACAGGCCTCCCGACCACCCGACCGACCAAATCCAGCTCGTACCTTTTAAAGACCTTTATCTCCCGAGCAGTTGTGGGCTTGAAAGTCGAAACTCCAGCGCTGTTGTTCAGGTTTTTCATATTTAAGGTCCTGTCATCCAAACAAAGCAGGATGATGTAAGTGGATGAAATGCTGCACAGCTATTACACCGGTCTCTGCCGCCCTCTAGTGGCACAATAACATCAACCTGTTGCAATGCAGAGCTGCCCAAAAAACGACTGGCTGCCCTCTGCCCTCCCTGGATGACACCTCCAGAACCCTCAGGAGAACTCAGGCCATCACAGGAGACCCCTCACATCCTGCACAGCACCTGTTTGACCTGCTGCCCTCTGGAAGGCGCTCCAGGTCAATCAGGTCTCACAAACTTCCCCGGGACCATCAGGACCTCAAACAACCCATAACTTAAAGGACAAAATCAATGCGAAAGAATGTAACCGTCATGTAAATCACCTACGTCTATACATCACAACCACCTACGTTTATATGACCATCACTTTTATTTTATTCCTTCTTGTTCTATTTTTAATATTTGTATCTCATTGTTTTTCTTTCCTTCCTTGTGTAAAAGCACCGCTGCTGGATGGAGCACCCACAAATTCGTTGTAGTCCCTGTACAATGACAATAAAAGCCTATTCTATTCTATTCTATTTTATTAATCTTTCTAAAGCCATTATACTCAAATGCAGGTTCAAATTTTATTTGTCACATACAGTCATACACAATACAATATGCAACGACCGCCCTTCACCTTGGAAATGTAAAAAATAGTAAACAAAAAATAAGTAGAACAAAAAAAACAATCAAATATTTAAATGAGAGAAAGTAAATCTAAACCGTTAGAAGAAAATATACAGAAGAATATTTAAATGTAAAAAAGGAAATGTCCAGGAAGTGTGTCCATCTTTTCCCAGGAGGATTCAGCTCAGTGAGGACTGTCTCACTGTCCCGTAAACACCGTCTTCTACCAGGAGAGCGACTGATGGCCTGGTAGCTCAATGGGCTAAGCGTCAGACTGGGATGCAGAAGGTGGCAGGTTCGAACCCCGTCTGACTCCTAGTCCATCCCCTACCAGGTGTGTCCCTGAGCCAGACACCCAGCGCTAGCTC
>JAUMTR010000009.1:17066456-17112955 GCA_032270685.1 Microctenopoma stevenorrisi | reverse complement strand
ATTGCTGGTGTCTTCTTCTTGTAAGTCGCTTTGGATAAAAGCGTCTGCCAAGCAAAGTAAAGTAAAGTAAAGTAAAGAGAGTAACGCGGGCGTCATCAGTCTGACCCAGTGGAGGCGCACATAAAAGGGTTTCCAGCGTGTTCAGAGGGAAACATGGACATGCTAATTATTTCCTGGGAGCTCTTTGAGTTCTGGGCTGATTCTCAGCAGGAGTTTACCACAAACAGTTCACTGCTGTATTTAGCCTGTTGTGTGTGTGTGTGTGTAGTCACAGAACACACAGAACAGAATGATTTCTACAATCTAATGTACACACACACGCACGCACACACACACACACTCAGCTTGTTCTGGACTCTGCTGTCGTACGTTTGTCTGGGACAGCAGCCAGGAAGGAGCTGCTCAGGCTTCAACTAGGATGTTTGACTCATTCCCAGAGAGCGACAGTAACAACAACACCAAGGACCGACGGTTTAATGTGTGTGTGTGTGTACGTGTGTGTGTGTACGTGTGTGTGTGCGTGTCTTACCGTTGACGCAGATCTCATACGGTGAACAAAGCTCGTTCTCAAACAGGCAACCTGTCCAGAGAGAAACACAGACTCTGGTTAACGACAGACACTGGTGTCATAGCTGGTACTTTGCTGGTACTTTGCTGGTACTTTGCTGGTACTTTGCTATCACAGCTACTTCTAAAATGACCATGTCTTCTACTGCGATTAATAAGTTATACAGTAGTACTAGTACTGCAGTAGTACCATTGTAGTACCATGTTTCTAATGAATTAGATGTTTGCCCTCAGGTGGGCGTAAACACACACACACACACACACACACACACACGAGGAGAACACTCCATGGAGGGCAGAGGTAGGCTGTGTGGAAAAAAGGGTTAGATGATGGGATGCTGTTACCATGGCAACACTTGTCGCTGAGCGCCTGTCTGCCTCACAGAGATCTAAGAGATTTACACAGCCAGCGGGTTTACTGAGTTTCAGTTCCTCGTATTTTTTAGCAACACAACACACAGCTGGACACAAACACACAACCTGGCTGCTCAAAGTTTCTCACCTCAAACCGTTTTGGAGTAATTTAAGCAATTATTCATCCACATCTACTCCCCAGACTCGTCCAGCTCACACAAACGTGATTCTGGTTTGTTTGGTTAAACAAGAGAACATCACAGCACAGATCTCCACAGTATCATGAGCATAAATACTGTTTACGTGGGTAAAAGCGGCCTGGTAGGTAATGGGTTAAGCTTTAGAGTGGGATGGAAAAAGTCACAGGTTTAACCCCATCTGACTCCTAGTCCATCCCTGAGCCAGACACCCAGCGCCAGCTCCTTGTAAGTCGCTTTAGATAAAAGCATCTGCCAAGCAAAGTAAAGTAAAGTAAAGCAGTAGTAGTAACATTAGTAGTAGTAGTAGTAGTAGTAGCATCAGTAGTAGTAATAGTAGTAGTAGTAGCATTAGTAGTAGTAGCAGTAGTAGTAGTAGCATTAGTAGTAGTAATAGTAGCAGTAGTAATAATAGTAGTAGTAATAGTAGCAGTAGTAGTAGTAATAGTAGTAGTAGTAGTAGTAGTAATAGTAGTAGTAGTAGCATTAGTAGTAGTAATAGTAGCAGTAGCAGTAGTAATAGTAGTAGTAGTATTAGTAGTAGCAGTAGTGCCAGTAGTAGCATTAGTAGTAGTAACAGTAGTAGTATGCTAGTATTTTACTAATTACTTTGTAAAGTACCTGGAGATTTAGCATTTTTTTCAATAATTAAACTGAACTGACCTAAATTGAAAAAGGAAAAAACACAGGAAAACAAAAAGAACCACATTCAATAAATTGTGGTTCGGATAAAACCGGCGCAGGCAGCCACGGTGTCTCCTCTGAATATACCTGTGTGAGCGTCTGACAGACAGAACCTGTGGTGAACAAAGAACCTTGTGTCATTGCTGGATTGTCATGATGCTTAATTTTTTGGTGTGATTGCAGGAAGAAGCGTCCCGAGGCTGCAGACACCACTACTCTCCCGTTCAAATGCAGAAATATATACGGTAACTGAGCCTTTACGGCGTGTTTCGCACACGGCACTCCAATTCCCATGATGCACTGTGACTCTTGCACCCGCTGCACACAAAGCAGAGGCCAATGATTAAACGGAGGGGTCACCTTGAAAGACACGGGCAGATTGAGTTTGAACAGTACACATGAAGTTTGTTACCTGACAACACAGCAGTTAACAGTTAGCTGGTGATCTGATACCAGCTCCTCCTCGGTCCTGTTCTCTCTGCAGGCGCGTCGGGACCGTCGATAACGGGTCGGGGGTGGGACGAGGAAAAGGGCCGACCCCGTTTCAACCTTTCGCCTGCCGTTAGATTTTTAGTGGCTCTTAGAGTTACTTGGCTCTTTGTGCGTGTTGTCGAGCTTCGACCTGTTCTCTGCACGGCTCAGCAGCCGAACAGTCTCTAACGACGAGGATGAACTGTGTTAGGTTTACTGAGGTGTGTGTGTGTTGTGTAACCTACATTCATTGTGTGCTTTGTTTTTAAAGACGACAGAAATCCATTTTCTTTGGCCCCTTTAATCCCTCTCTCTCCTCCTGTCTCCCGCAGTGACAAAACACCCGCCTCCATCACCTCCTCCTCTCTCATCCTTTTTATCCCCCGTACTCTCATCTTCGTCTCCTCTTTTCTCCGACTGATTGTTCAAAGTCGCATCCATCTGGGCGAATGAAGCAGCAGAGCTTTTGTAGTGGGAAATCTCTTTCACCGTAGCAGATGCTGGCTCCCCGTGTGCCCGGCGGATTTCTCTCTTCAGTCTCCAGCAAACAATCAAAGTTCCTCTCCATCACCCACGGTCCAGGCCCGCTTCTACAAAAGTTGTTTCTGATCTCGGTAATGTCTACGCAAATGGGATTGTGACATCATTTTACTATAATCTTGTGGAAGTTGTTTGCTCGTGTGTATTTTCTAAACTTTAATTCTCCATCACAGACCTTATTTGCATTTTTCCATTTCTCCTCGTCACTCATCGCAGCATCCACGCTCGACCGCGCTCAACCTGTCCTCATCACACACACACAGCCAGGCAATCTGTGCTGTGGTTACAGGGCTAAACCTTTTTACATGAGTCGCAGACAGTGAAGCCACTATGGTTGAGCTCATGAGCAGGAAGCAGGTGAACAGCAAACAGTCTGTGGGTGTAGCTGTAAATGAGACATTTCCCATTCCACCATAAAAACTGAGCAGAAGCAGGTCAAAGACAACGACTATAGAGAGCTTTTCGTAGGCTGACTCAGACATAAGCGTCACCCTGATTCCCATTCCCACTCCCAAGCCTGTGGGTTTTCCCTCTGGAGTCTGGAATACTGCATAAAAGACCAAATACACCTTCATGTGTTGTTGAATTCTCGCAAACAAAAAGCACTTTTCAAACATTCTGACGCCTGCGTACGATCGATAGGTGTTTAACTTATATGAGTTAATGTCCGGAAGGACCCAGGTTCGATTCCCGGGGTCGGCCGGGTGCCTCTCTGTCTGGAGTTTGCATGTTCTCCCCGTGTCTCCCCGGGTTTCCTCCCACCATCCAACGACGCGCGCGCGTTAGGTTAATCGATCACTCGACTGTCCGTAGGTGTGAATGTGAGTGTGCATGATTATTTGTGCTGCGATGGGCTCGTGATCTGTCCCGAGTGTAGTCCGCCTCCTGCCTGAAGAGAGCTGGGATAGGATCCAGCACCCCGCGTGACCCGACCTGGGATAAACGGCAGATAATGGACGGACAGACGGATGTCCTTACATATCTCTGGAATGATGACGTTTAACACCCTTGAACACCTCTACAGCCTCATTCAGCCACTTCTTCGCCACAGATTGTTGAGCTGCTGGGACGTCACAGCTCTCACACACCTGCCTCTGTCCATGTCCTGTGTCCACGTCTGTTACTGAGCAGTTACAGTAACTCTGCCCGTCCCCCGACCAACCAGTCAGCATGAGGGAAATGTTAACGAGCGTTGCCACGGTGACGGTCGCACCAGGCAACCCAGCGGTGACCTTCTCCTCGTGCGGGTTAATGATTAGGAGACTTGAGCCGAGCACAGCAGGGAAATGTCGGCTCACAGAGACGCAGAGATGACAACACAGTGCAATAAACATAAATCACGGCGCGGACAAACAGCAGCTGACCACTCAGAGAGGAGAAATGTCGCAACAACCACACAGAACAAACAGCGTCTCGCTGCAGCCATATTTTAGAGCCTGTGAAACGAGGCTCCTGTGCTGACGGTGATGCAGCTCCACCGTTTAATTATTAATGCGCTGTATGAACCTGACACATGGAAAAGTGGTTAACGAAATAATTAGACCATGAAACCCACTCAACACGTCCCAAACGTCACACATGTCCGTACTTATGTCATATGATCACATGTGATCAGTTTCTGACTTTTTAATCCACAGTGCTGTGATTTGTTGGCAGTGCGCACACACACAGACACACACACGCACGCGCACACACACACACACTCATCATCAGTGAAGTTCTGAGTCTGATAACCCGTCTCTGAACGGAAACTGAGCCCAGGTCGTGTTTTCGCCTCTGGGGAAGGTGACCGCCGCTCGCCGCCCACTCTCTCTTTCCGCGCGCTGCTTCAGTGTTAAATTACATCTGAGATCTAATTTGTGTCATCTGTTCCAGGCATGGAAACCTCTCCCACGCGCTCGAACTTTCTCACCTGAGGTTTTCAACTGAGGGCTGAGAACATACTGAGCTTCTTCTACCTGAGACGCACAGACTGATCACAGCAGCTTATGTGTCTCAGTGGAATGAAAGTATTATGTGTGTGCAGCAGTGAGTGGACTTCCTTAGATAGGAAGTATTTTAAGAAAGACACATTTTTGATGAACGTAGTTAATGCATCGCTGCCTTAAGGGACATTTCTTCACGTTATGACGCAAATAGAAATAAAATGGAAGAAAAGAAAAGAGACAAAAACGGAGCTAAAAGAAGCGATGGCCTCAAACATGACTGCAAATTAATTAAGGATTGTGTTTCCTCAGGCCCCATGTGGTCAAAAACAAATCTTAAATTCTGAATTTGAACCTTTAATAAATCTCAGTGATCATATTTGGCATAAGCAGCTGCACACATCAATAACAAGCAGAGATCACCGATTCCACCGTGAGCGTATGGACAGACTGCTCTCTGTTGTGTTGCTGCTCGTCGCCTGGCTGCCACACTCTCTGTGTGCTGGTTATGTAATCTGAAGGAGCGAGGAGGAGGAGGAGGAGGAGGAGGGGTGTGGATAGACATGCACACACATGCAACAACACATCAGCTCCTTCCTGCTCGTCCTCCTCTCACATCTGTGCACCGGTCGCCCTGCAGACTCCACGTCTCAGAAACGTTAGATACCAGTTATTTATAGGCTCCTAATGTCAACACACACACACACACACACACACACACACGCGTCTTATTTCAGATCGATATGTGCCTGTGAGGAGCACAGAGCTGTACGTTTACACTAACTCAGTGTAAATTATGTTTTAGAATCTCCATCTTGTGTTTTGTGTTTACTTCCTCTCATTTATTTTGTTCTCAACATCATTCTTTTAATTTGCTACTTAGTTACTTAGTGTGTGTCACTTAATTACATTTAATATTTTCCATCTAATTAAAAATTACACTTCAAATGTATCATTTTTAAAAAATTGATATTTTTGATAAAGGATTTGATTTTCTAATGTTTGTGTTTTCATTTGGTTTCTGCATAATGTTTGTGGTTCAGACAGAGCGGGGCCTGCTTCCGATCATTTCCCTGCTCCGCTCACATCCCCGCGATCCTCCGCGGACCGTGCTCGTTTTTCCCCGTCAGGTGAAGCAGCCTCCTCTCACACGCGCACACACACACACACACACACACACACACACACACACACACACACAGGCGCGCGCGCGCGCGCGGAGGAGAACATGTACTCACCAAAGCTCCTGTCAGCAGAGGCGGGGAGGCAGCTCAGGAAAGCGAGAAGGAGGAGGAGGAGGTGGTGGTGGTGCTGGAGGAAGGTAATCGGTGACGGAGCCATCGCTCCTCTGCGTGATTCTCTCTGCTGGTCAGATGTTCTCATTTCATTCTCCTTCCTTCCCTGGGAGAGTGGCCCTGCCGCGGCTGGAGGAGCGGAGGAAGGCCGGGACACGCGCACGGCGGATGGATGTCGGAGGAGAGGATGCAGGGCGTTACTCCTCCTGCTGCTGCTGCTGCTGGAGACTCTGATCTCACAGCGTCCACACAGCGGCGCCCAGACACAGCACGTCCGGTTTGGCTTTTCAAAATAAAAAAGACAATAATAGACACGTTTCCCTCGGACCTGTTGGAGAACAAAACAAACCAAAACTTATGAACTCTGATACTTTCTGCCTCATTTTATCAGAAAATATCCTTTGAGTAGAGTTTCATGATGAATCCCCCATTGACAAATACATTGCACGACACTTTGTTACAACACTCATGGAATATATCTATATTATTAATTTATTTTATGATTTAAGTGTGGGAATAAATTGTAGTTGTCATTGTTGCTTGATATAAAAACACGTAACCAGAGCTGTACTGCTGTTTGTTGGTTTAGAGAAAACGATCAGATCAGGAAATTTAACATTTTCTTTCACCTTTACGTCTTTCAAACTACATTTTCTTCACGAGATTTGAACTGAAACACTTTTCTTTGCTACGTTTGGTGCTTTTATTGTGAAGGTTACATGAGTCTATCCTGACTTGACAGCACTACTGCTGCCTTTCACATTTCTCATAAAGTAAATGTATATCTGTGAAGGTTCTCAGTCATCCAGGTCATGGTTATCTCAAAAAAGGTTTATCCAATAGCAACTGGACTTGTTTCAAGCCTGAAAAAGCCCTCTGGATAGAAGGGCGAAACGTCGTCATGAAACCTACAAGTCCAGTTGCTATTGGATAAACCCTTTTTTGAGATAAAGTAAATGTAGTTAAATAGCGCCGCCTGTGGCTGCTACCGGAATGGGTCAAATGCAGAGGACACATCTCAATGACAATAAAGCGGATTCTTCTTATTAGTAGAAACTCCGTTTGATGCAGTGCAAACTTATACAGCAAACCAGAGGCCGATTTAACACATTCTTTTTTCCCCACCAGCCCACAGTTAAGTTTCATTATGACAACAGTGGTAGTGAGTGTGTGTGAGTGTGTGTGTCACCTTCTTTACGTTACTTTACTCTGCTTGGCAGACGCTTTTATCCAAAGCGACTTACAGGGAGCTAGCGCTGTGTGTCTGGCTCAGAGACACACCTGGTGGGGAATGGATTAGGAGTCAGACGGGGTTTGAACCCTCAACCTTCTGCATCCCAGAACGCCTAACCCATTGAGCCACCAGGCCACCTTCTGACACCAATATCCAGCAGCAATCAAAGTCGGTCGTACAAATATTGCGGCTGAAGGAGCAAACAGTGCTCACAGAGACCTTATCGTGCTGCAGTAAAAACTGGTGTTTCCATTCAACACACACACACGCACGCACACACATTTAACACCGGGACGACGTGGACACACACACACACACACACACACACTACATTGACATCACTGCCTGGTTCAGTGGTTTGTGTCTCCTGCATGTTATAAGAAGCAGTTTGGACCGTTTGTGCTGTGTTCAGAGTCAGTTGTAGAAACTCACAGGGGGCAAGTGAATAACGGCTAAAGAAGCAACACTCGACAGCAGCAGTTACTCGTCCAAACACGCGTGAAATCTGAAGCATTTCATTCTGCTAAAAACAGGAGCCACAGTTTGCAGCATGACATCACGTCCTCTTGCCGTCATCAACGTCAGTGACGGACTTATCAGGTTCAGACAATCCAGGGGTACGTTGTGTGAAAATGCAACATACTGTAGCAGCCGAAAGGTGGATTACAGCAATAATTGCGTGATTAATTCACCTTTAAGCCCAATGTAGGATTAACACAAACAGATCAGTCACAAACCACAGTTGCATACAGCTTCATGCTGCTAAAGCCAGCTAGAGCTCTTTATTCATTTCAAAAGATATTTAGGAGACATTCTTAAACATTTATAAGCATTATGTTGGTTCTCGGGGGAAAGTTTTAAGGCACGAGATAAATTAAGTAGACGGAGAAGACAAGCCGCCTTTCAGAGGGTTTCAAATAGACAAAAAGAGATTAAATAAAAACACACGTAAAGGCAGAATGGCACAGTCGATATACCCACGAGTAAAACACTATTGTTATTGATAGAAATTCCTTCTGGGCAGCAAGGTGGCATCAGTGTTTTGTAAAATGTGCACGAAAAAGTAGAGAAATATTTTCATGTCACGCAGCGACATGTTGAAAATGAAAATGAAAATTAAGACTTAATGTTGGTAACGAAAAAACAACAACAAACAGGTTGTGGCGGAAAGTGTTTGTGATGCTTTCAGCTCATTCACTTCAATGTTTGCGCAGGTGTGCAAACTGATAATTATATGAGTGCCGAGGGAGGGGGGGGCTCAGCAGTATGAACACATCGTCGTCCAAATAAAGGTAACACAGGGAGGTGATGCTGAAAGGAGAATTCAGGAGGTCACACTCACGCTGCTGCTCTGTCAATTTAGTTTTTCACATTAAAAGAAAATATGTGAAATATCAGCTTGATGAGAGTTTGGCTTAAAATTACGAATTCAAATTATGAATGAACCACTGAATTAAAAATAAATGTGTGATGCCCTGGAGCAGCAGGGTGATAACGATGACATTATTACACCAGTTAGAAAAATACCACGTTAATGTAATGGGAGCTGCAGCACATGGAAGCATGACGAATAAAAGCAGGCCTCTAATTTAGAGCCGGTTCCAAATGGAGAATTTAGAGCACAAAGCCAGTTTCTTCCCTTAGTGTCAGTGAAGGGCGCCACATCAGACAATTTGAACCTCCAGATGTACAGTGTTAGCTTTAGATAAACGAAGGAAATGTGCTTGGTTATTGTAGCATTTCATGTGAATACAGTTTATCTTTAAGTAATAGTTGGAAAATGCATTTAACTAACTTTCTTATCAACAGTTGCATGAGAAGAGAAAAGCCAGGAGGCCGTTAGCTTAGCTTAGCTTCAGGAGTGGAAATAAAGAAGCAGCTAACGTGGCTCGTGAAAGTGGAAGAATCATATTATGTTGTCAATATAAGTATAACACAAACATCATGTAATCCATTAATTAGTGAACTTTAGACGACGGTTTATCACCTTTTGACAGTCAATTTAACTCTTACAACATGTTTCTTAGCTTTACGCTAAGCTATGCTAACGACCTCCTGGCTGTAGCCTCACATTTAATCTGGTTTCTTTTTTTAAATTTGTGATAAGAATGCTAAAGCCCAATTATTTGTTAGAGAGACTTGGTACTTGACATTTAGCTGACACATAATATTTAATTTTTTTAATTTATTAAAAAAAAGCTCTAAAATGATCTGCTAAAGCAGACAATGTTTTTTAAATTGCAACTAAAAGTACAAATGATCCCCAGAAAATAATAAAAAAAACAGCTGTGCAAATATTCAGTTTAAAAAAACAATCAGGTGACAACATACAGTGGCCTTATTTCAGCCTAAGAGCTGGGGTTTTACCACGCGGAAAGCAACTACACACATCTGCCACCTTTTCACGTGGTGATTAAAGTGAAATAAAGCCAGTGTGCGTTTGTGATACAGTTTTGTTAGCCAGGCCCACAAGGGTGAAAAATAAAACAATACTTTTCATCTCTGTGGTGGAGCTCGACCCCACCCCACCCCACGCTCTGCAAAACCAGTCCAGAAAGTTTTCCATTTAAAAAAACAAAACAAGATAAACGTACAAACAATCTACGGGAGTGACCACAGAGATCTCGCTCCTACTTTCACAATACACCGTCTGTTCTGTCCAGCGTCATTACACAGTATTTACACACCTTTACATCGTCGCTCTTTACAGAAACTCGAGGCAGGAAACTGCTGCAATAGCAAAACAACAACAACATATATAGACTTATAGTTGCTTCTATAAATATGAGATATAGTCTTCAATAGCAGTACATCTCTGTCATATTTAGTTTTCTCCCTTTAGTCACTGACTTCTTAAAGGGGACCTTTGGCTTGCGACTGATGTGATTAAATGAATGTCAGAAGCTGCTTGTCTGAATCCTCTTTCATGGTTACAAGTAATGAAACTTAAAAAAAGACACAGCGTACTGTAGAGTTAAGTGGAAGTGTATAATGCGGAAGTGTGCAGATTTGATCTCGGGGATGATGGAGACTTGTTGCTGTCTATAGTTGGTGAGGCTTCATCTGGCCATCCTCGCTCAGCTCATGCCTGCAGGAGGAGAAAGTTTAGAAATGTCTCCTAGCTTATTATAATCTTGTTGATTTAAGAGGTTTGTATACTGGTGCTGCGCATAAATACTCATGCAAGTGACCAACCATTGTGTCCAACCCTTGGTGATGTCCTCGTGGGTCAAATCAATCAGAACCTGATGAGCAGCGACAAAAGACTTATCACGTCCATAAAGACTATCTGAAGAGATAAAGATCGGATCGCTGTGATGCGAGAGGAAAAGGAACTGACTGTACCTTTCCCAGAAGGCCCTTGTGTTTGGAGAGCAGACCTCCACCGTTCTTCACAGCGACATCCAGACTCCGCCTGTGGAGCTCCACGAGGGAAACGCTGAACTCAAACCTGAACAGACACAATGAGTTACAACAGCTAAGCCAGTGTTTCACCGCGATGGTCCTCCGTAAGAAAACCAACTCACGTCTGATCGAAGACAGGGTTGAGGTTTTTCTTTATCGTGTGAGTTTTCCTCCTGCCCGACCTTCGCTTGTCGGGAAGCAGGTAGAGGCGGATGTAAGGGTCAGAGCCATGATCGGTGAACGCTATCAAGTTTCTGTGAAGGAAAATATCCCTTTAGACACGAGCTCTCACACAGAGTAAACTCTTCATCCTCATCGGCTCGTACCTGCAGCTGTGAACGACTACAATGAGTTTGTTCCTCTGGGAGCTGTGTCTGAGCGTCAGCTGGATCTCACCCAGCGGGAAGTGACTGGGGCCAGACCCACTGCAGAGACAGAGAAGACGGGTTACTGGGTGTTAAAGGACAGCTGTAAGCCAATCAGAAACCACTGTTCTGGACTGGACCCTACTTTTGCAGCTGTTGGAGTCTCTGCTGCAGCTCCTGGGCAGCGTAGGGGTTAGAGATGTCTGATGCAATGCTGGGCGTCGGCTCCTTGCCTCCGGCCAGGAACAGCTGGGACCCTGATATGGCCAGGTTAGAGGTGCTCCTCCCGGTCTCTGCCAGGCTCTTACCCCCTCCTCCTACTCCTCCCCCTTTCCCTGCGACACCCTGCGCTAAGTCCATGCTTGCTGCAGACTTCATAGTCTCCTCTGCTTGCTTCTGCCGTTTCAGCATGTCTTGAGCCGACACAGTGGCAGAGCGGGGGATGTCAGTGGTGGAGGAGGGAGGTCTGGGTGGTTCAGAGGAAACAGAGGGCTGTGGGATCGGGTTAGACGAACTGGTCTTGCGGACCTGTACCGAGGACGGGGCGGGGTCTGAGGGTGAGGAAGGGCTCTTATCCAAACACAACACCTGACATTAGACAAAACATAAGGAGGGAATAAGGCAAAAGCAAAAGGTTAGAGTTCAGACTGCTGAGAGAACATCGTCTGCAGGTTCTCCTCCTACCCGCAGAGCCATCTTCATCTTCAGTGTGCAGCCTGCTCCGGAGCTCTTAAGGGGGAAGCGTTGGTTCAGCATCATGTTTTCTGTCTGCAGCAGGTCGGTCAGAGGCATCGTCAGCGTCCCCAAAGAACAGTCATGTCGCTCGTCCTTCACCTACAGACGCAGGTGAAGAGGGTTACCTCACGGCAAACGTCACTTTTTACATTTAAAACACGACAACGCGCTTCCATACCTCCACCTCCAGGTTCTGAACTTTAGGATTGTGGATGAGGAAGGTGAAGGTCTCCTCCCACACTGGTCCGTTGGTCTTGTATCTGGTCTGGAAAAAGACACAGAGTAGAAGCTTTATAATCCGTAGGACACCTGACTCGGTGGATGCAGGTATTTCACTGTGACTTGCTCATTTTCTTTTTCAGCCAAAATCAATCTGAACACAAACAGCTCACAGAGAACATTCTGCTCAGGGGCAAAGGCCACGCTGTGCTGTGAATGCACTGGTCAACCCTCTGTGCACTCACATCTTCCACGAGTCGAGCATCGCTGGGTTCTGGGCGACCCTACATTTTCCCCCTGAGCTAAAGGTTCTGGCTCCGATGGAACGACGCCATCATACGATGGTGGCTGTTTGTTGTGTGTGTTTTGTCCCTTTTTTCCCCAAAGGGAAGGTCGAGTAGCTCACCTTGCTGTCAAAGGACTTGTGGCCCACTCTGAACTGGACGTACGGGCTGGGATCACTGGTCACTTTTTTGCCGGACTGAAAAATGAAGGAAACGGATTTTACAAACACAAATGACATCTAGAAAGGCTTATTTTTATAACTACAGAGCTCAAGTAGCATGAACATGTCTTTAAATAATGATGCGGTGATGGAGCAAATGCTTTGTGACAAGCTCTCAGATCTTTTTAGTACATAACCCATTAGCAACTAAAAAGATTGTATAACCGGGAAATGTAGCTTAGCAGTATACTTCTGCAGTATCACACGTTTAACGTGATACCAGTGCCACCCAGTGCTACATTTTAGTGCATGATGGGAAAACGTGTCAGCTCTAATGGGAAGGAAAGAACAAAAAAACAACCCCAAACCAGGAGAAATGTAGATGAAACATCCAGAGCTAGGACCAGCACTCATTGTTAGATACGGTGCACCGCTTCAGTCAGAAAATCTAACTCGTGGAGTTAAAGCAAGTGTTGACGAGTCAGTGAGTAAGTGTTGCACAACTGTGTTCCCGTTGAGTGTCTGAGCGATAAGGGTGTGCTTTGTTACCGTGTCATTACCTTAATGGCTTTACTGACCGAGGCCGCCTTCAGCCCCGCTTGGTTGAACTCTAACGGATTGCGCTTTGATTTTTTCCCCCGGGGACAAGGCAGGAGAGAAGCAAACAAACACACGCGTTCACCAGTAGGTTATTGGGTAAAGGAGGTGCATGCAGGAGGGAGGAGGAGGAGGAGGAGGAGGAGGAGGAGGAGGAGAGAAAGATGACAACCACCCGCGCCACCAACATGAGGACACAATGAGACAGGGAGAGACAATATGGGAGATCGTATGGTTAATTCCATTCCCCAAATAATCCAGGACATGAGGTCAAAGCTGGAGCCCAACGAAAGCTGTGTTTCTGAGGCTGATGTTGATTTGACGTATGAACCGGTGGAACAATAAACCTCAAGAGTACATTTAGATATAATAAGACTAAAAGCTAAGAAAATATATCACAATTTAATTTACAGAAATCCGCAGCACGTCGCTCATCATCAACATCAGCCCAACAACATTGGTTGGACTCCAGTCACAGTAACACAACATCAAACGGGGGCCAGTGATTAAAATGAAGGTTAGAGGGATGGAGAGGAAGCTGAGATGGTGACATGTGTCTGTGGGGATGAGGAAGACGTCCTGCGGAGCCTGAAACTCTTTGCTCTCAGTGAAGCGACATGTTTAACGCTTAATGCTGAGCTGTTGTTTCCACTAGTTCCTGGAACTCCTGGATGTGCTTTCAGGGATTTCTGGGACTTAAACCACTGTTTTTTAAGAGGGGTGATTAGGGGGCAAATGTGCAGAACCTTGTTATTATGAAGGGAGATAAAGAGAGAGGAAGTATAAAAGCAGCTGGTCCTGTTAGTGCGGTTTCACGGTCCAGGACCGGTGCCAGAGGAGTGCACAATGATGTAAACAGTATCTGAAGCCACACCTTCCTCCAAGAGGGAAAATGAGACGCTTTGTTATTCACATCTCATATGTTGACACTGCACGTTTCTTTACTTTTATGACCTTTAAGCCAGAACCATAAAAATAAAAATATTAAAACGCAAATAGAACAAATCTCACTACAATACATTTAATTTTGGGGGTTTTACATTTAAGTTTGTTTAAAGTCCATTAAAATATGGATTATGTCAGCACCCATTAATCAATATAAAATAAAATATAATTCCTGAGTTCTGCTGACATTTATCTATAGAAATACCTTCAGCATCTTTTCTGTCTCGACAGAAAACGAGAGCCACTGACGGAGAATAAGTGGTAGAGAGACCGATCACAGCCGGTGTCTGTGATGAAACGAGATCAGCGAACAGAAAATCCTGAGAGTTCGATTATTGCTTATAAGGAAAAATAATGGAGGAGGAAGGAACCCTCACGTCGCTGATAAATGTTGTTGTTCGTTCTGCTTCTCAGCTTTCTAATCAAACAAACATTCAGAACAAATACCAGCTCGTGCACAAGTTCATGCTCAACAGGCAAAACAAAAGCACAACAACGAGCCAACGTGAAGTCATCATACTACTCCAGGATGCAGGAAACAGCCAGCGGACTCACAAAGAGGGTCCTATAGAGAGAGGCGGTGTTCTCACAGAACACAAGGCCGGCCGCCCGCCTCTCTTTTAAGTAGCCCGAGCCCAGGTCCCCCTCAAAGACGCTCTTCAGAGAGGGAGGGAGGGAGGGAGGGAGGGGTGAGAGAGAAGAAGCAGAGAAAAGAGGACAGTGAAGCCTGCACGAAAGATTTTCACTTCTACGTATGAATGATTTCCATTAGTTAAAACCACATTAGACAAGGTTATTTTTACCGGAGGTGCTGCGAGCATCAACACACCGAGTCACGTCAGAGGAAATGTATGTACCGTAAACAGCAGCAGCAGCCTGCTGGTTTTTCCAGGTCAAATCAACGAATCCTCAAAGCTGATGTCACTGTTGTGAAATGTTGTTCCAAAACTGAGCTTCAATTATTGTTAACTAAGAATGATTTAGTCTCCGCCGCGTGTGCTGCTCACAGGTTATCAAGAGAATGAAAGACCCCACGAGTTATATCAGGAAGTCTAAGGATATACCAGCAAACATCTCGACCTTTAGATCTTTTATTTAAAAAAAAGTCGTATTTCTTTATGGTAATTAGTTTAAAGAGAGGTTTAGGAACGCCACATACAGTGTGGTAGTGTAACTATAAACTCATCAGTCCTCGGTGAAGCACCGGACCAGCTTAGTTTCACTGAACTAAAGTTCCAGGTGTAAGACGTGGGGCCGTGTTTAGGACGAGAGGGGAAGAATCACAGAGAAGAGATTCAGAGAGCAGATAAGCAACAGACCGAAGCAGCGCTGACATCATCTGAAATGTGTGTGATTCACAACGGGAGGAACTCACCGGCAGGTTTCTGGCTGAATCCAGGAAGACGACGAGCAGCGCAGACGACAGGCCGTCGCTGGCATGCTCGCGATCTGCTTTGATGCTCGTCAGCGCCTTTGGGGGGGAAAGTAAGAGGCGTCGTGACTGGTCATGTCCGTGCACCGCAGGGCTCGGGGCGAGCGACCCGTCTATTACCTGGTCTAGCTTGTCAGGCTTGGACAGCACGGACAACCACTCCAGTTTGAGGTGCAGCTTCCCTCTGGACACGTCGTCCAACACGAACCACTGAAGATGCAAATGTGACACGTTCACATCAACACGGTTTCTACACAGCTAGCTGCTGTGACTGCGCTATTCTCATGCTGACACGCAGTTTAAAGGACTTTATTTAAATATCTTATGACTGCAGTGAAAACAATGTTGCAAAAGATCAAAGGTAAATCTTTTCTAATAAAGACAAATAATCTAGGAATAGAATTAAAAAGCAGAAGAAAATATTTTACATCATTACATCACAATATTCTACATCACGTCAAGGTGCATTTTACAAAACTGAAATTATTAATCAGAATTAATCAATGAGCACTTCGACAACACGGAGCGAACAGCTGGACACGCTGGGAGGCGTTCAGCGAGGAGCAGATGCAGATTACCTCATCGACCTTCTGTTCCTTCTGGACTTGGGCCAAGTCGATCAACAGTCTGAAAAACAAGTCACAAACTTTAGGGACCGTCACTGAGGCCGAGTCAACAGAACAGAACGGAAGCCAACACTTTCAAACGTCTAATTTAGACCAAAGTAAATGTTGAAATATTCCAGTTAAATGTCATTTACACTGATAACAAAGCAGAAAGATTGGAAATGGCGCCGTACCTTCCAAGGAAGTCGTCTTCGTCTGTATCTTCATCAAACAGCTCAATCTCCACGTTTTGCCCCGAGTGTTCGTACACCAGGGCCTGGAAGAACAAACATCGGTTTGAACACATGCCGTCATCCTAGTAAAGCTACAGCTGCTCCTCCACCGCGGCGCTCACCTCGTGCACCTCCCTCCATTTTGGGTTGAGGTTCTCGCGGATGACTTTGCTCTTGAAGAGCTGGTTCCCAACCTGGATGATCCCATATGGGTCTGACTTGCCTTTGATCAGCCCTTTCATGTACGTGTCCTTGCTCAGCAGGTCCTCCGCCTCAATGAAGTGGATCCTCAGGACGCCCTACGGGAGAGAGAAGACGTCGTAGGTCGGGAAGGAAAAGGAAACACTGGAAGTAACGGAGCCTCCGATGTGTTTCACTTCATCAGGCAGGATTTTATTCAGCACATTCAACACGTTAATTCAGCTCTGTGTGTGTGTGTGTGTGTGTGTGTGTGTGTGTGTGTGTGTGTGTGTGTGTGTGTTACTTTGGGCATG
Organism: Microctenopoma stevenorrisi; assembly: GCA_032270685.1. NCBI lineage: Eukaryota > Metazoa > Chordata > Actinopteri > Anabantiformes > Anabantidae > Microctenopoma > Microctenopoma stevenorrisi. The sequence goes on along the minus strand of JAUMTR010000009.1, from coordinate 17,096,213 downwards.
GGGAATCGTAGTCGGGCCATCTCGGACTCTCCCACCAGAGGGATTTTGATGCTGTTGGGAAGGACCATCTGACTGGAGATGATGTCTTGAATGATGCCATCACACAATCCACTGAGGCAGAGGGGGGGGGGGGGCAAGAACATATGTTGTAAGAACAAAAACAAAGAGAAGCCAGAGTCTGTCTTAAGAAACACTTTGAGCATTTTAGTGAAGTTTCCTGGTTGATTCACAGCTCAAACAACATCTACACACAGGTGGGGGGTGGGGGGTCAGGATCAATGGGCTGTGTGGTGCTGTACTGTCAGCTGAACCGCTAGTTTTTTAGCTGTGTATTTAAATTTCTATTTACTCCTGTTTCACCACACGTCCTCTAGAGGGCAGCGGCGCCCTGCTTTTAAACACAACTGCTTCCCAACATTTGATTCCCACTGAAAAGCTGATGCTGGCTCTGGTAAATGTAGTGTTTATGAACCTCCCACTGAGGTTTACACACACTCGTTTGTGGTTTTAGACTGAGCCGTGTGTGTGTGTGTGTGTGTGTGTGCGCTTCCTCTTTTACATGAAGTGTGTTTTCTGTTTGTATGGTTGTAAGTCAATCAAAGTGGATCCCGCACACAAGCACGCAGCGGAGAGTGACCTCAGGTTTTCCTTGTGTTTCAGGGCAAAAATGCAAATAGCCAGCGTGGAAATATGAGCACACACACACAGGAAGAGAGTGAAGAGGGTGGGGCAGAGGGCGTGCCCACACACAGACTGGGTGCTGTTCTCCTCCAAACTTGTCGAACGAGGAAAGCTACATTTCACTGAGTCTCTGTGGAAACAAACAGCGCAGCAGTGAGAAGCGTGTTAACGCGGAGGAATAAGCTCACGGCCAGCGGGATGCTAACGGCGCACTGCAGGAGAGGGCGGGGCTTACGTCTATTTCCATGTGTGTGATGACGCTTAGTGAAGATTGTTTCATATTTCTCGGTTAATATTATTAAAATCAGTGTGGCAGTGTTTTTGTTCACATTTCATATTTTGCACACGTAGCTTCTTCTTTCATCCCTTCTTTTTCCAAACCACTTTATCCTGGTGAGGGTCCGAGTGATCAATTAACCTGCGTGTCTTTGGACGGTGGGAGGAAACCCACGCAGACACGGGGAGAACAGGCGAGTTTTAGTTTCCCTATAGGAAGCAGAAACAGCTTCTTCCCAGTTCTGTGCTTGAAAGACTTGAAATGAAACGTCTGGATTTCTTGAACATGCATCATTATGCAAAACGTTTCGCTGACAAGGCAAGATTACACAGTTGTACGCGGCAAAGACGGCGCCCATTCACCCGCCTGACACAAACTCATACACACGCTCTCCTCCTGGTTCGTTCGCTTACTGAACACTGTAGTTTTGCATTATTCCTACATGTACAATTCACAGAGTAATAACTGATGATTAGATCCCCGATCATTGACTTCACGTGTGTCCACGTTCTGAGAAGTTAACGGTCACCTGTGAACGTCTGTGTTTGTGTGTGACAGCATGTTCGAGATGTTGTGTCATCACATCGCGTCTCATTAGACGAGGCGCTGCCAGCGAGCTCCACGGGGGGGCTGCATGAAGCCACCTGGCCTCAGTCATCCAACAAACGTTCTTAATAAAATAACTATTAAGCGACTAAATGTCTGATCCTTTAATTCTCAAACAGCAGCTTGACGGTGGGAGGACAAAATGTTGGATTCAATGTTAAGAGTCTCAGCACTTACTTGACCCCGGGAATGTCCAGCATGTTTGTGAGTCCTGTCCAGTTGATATCCAGCATCTGAAAGACAGAGAAATATAACTTCAATATAAAATAAATGCCACAGTAAAAAGACAAAGAAATCATGAAATAGACGGTACAGTGAAAATTATAATGCTGTTAATGATTAACGAGGAATGATTTTGGTCAGAGAGTGTTTGGAAAACACTCTCTGCGGTCAATTTTTCAAAGCACTAAGCTCTAGCTGTGCACTTTATCGACTAGCGACGGCGTCATGAGTCAGCAAAGCAGCCGCGGAAGGAGCCAAGGAGCTGAACTCAAATACAGTCGAGCCAATAATCAGTACGGGAGGGCAGACGGGGTCAGAAATGAAACCCTTCCTCGTGTCAAAGAGTAGATGGAACATTAGTGCGTCAGCCGACAGACATAAAGGTAGAATTATTCTATCATTGTTTCCTCTCCACAACCAGTTCACGAGCACAGATTTACACGGCAGATTAAAAGGGCGGAGTTCTGTTGCTGTGCAACCGCAAACATCCCCGGAGGAGTCGCCTGCTCAGGCTGCACCAAGGCGAGGCCACAGAAGTTCCAGGACGAGGCGAGCGAGCATGTTAAACGACTGTTTCATTATGTGTAAGGAGCTTTAATAAATACTTCATGTAAATAATCCTACACAGTCACAGTCTAGTCGAGAAGCCGCTGAGGTTTCTTCCAGAGAACACTCCGCTGCACTGCTTTCATTCACTGTACCAGTTCTTAGGTCTAATTATGTGCAAATCTGAGGGCGAGCAGATGATGTAACCCCACCCCCCACCGCAGGCGGAGGCACATTCCCTGCACAGTTACAAACACCACAGGAATGCTAACCAGGATTCTCCTGCTCACGATGAAAGAGAAACCCTAACACGGCACCGCGTTACCCGAGGAACCAGCTTTCGAGGAGAGGTCACATTTTAAGGACTGTGTCAAACAGGAGTTTCTACAGCCCTTTAATGAGGCTGAATCATCCACACATTGCTGACACGCCTTCATGGCAGCTGACGGCATCAGTGCTGGAAACTATTTTCTAGCTTCATACTGTCTTTCACGCTTCACTCGAACCTTTTGTTGACAGATTTAGCATCGAATCACAGCAGTAGAACAGTAGTAGAGGTATTGTATTTCTACGAACCATTACAGGCCACGGCCAGCCTGGAGCCGAGCCTGGACGAGCACGCAGCGACTAACGGCCTGAGAGAAGCGCTTTGTCCTCATAATCAGGCAAATCAGATTTCCACAGAGCAAACAAATCAATCAGAACCAAGGAGAAGAAGAAGAATCTGTTTAATAGTGTCAACCAGCCTCAGCCTGTCCGTGTTTACTGCTGCAGATGTGGACCAGCCACTGGTCAGTGTTCAGTCGCCATCACACGCACTGCACCAGCCAGATCACAGGAAAATCAGCAGACTCGTGTGTCGGGGAGGGGACCCAGCTCAAAATAACACAAGTCAACTGACCGTAGAAGGAGTGTGAGCAGCGTGCCAGTTGTCAAGGAGAACACATACAGCAAGTGTGTCTTCCATGGGCAAAGACGTGAGGTCAGCATGTCTGAGATTAAGAGTCGCTGCAGAGCTGGAAAAGGGACAAAAGAGGCGAAAGATGTCAGAAGCATGGAATCCTGCAGCAAAATGAGGAGCGGTGACGAACTTCACGTAAGCAGAAACAAGCAAACACAACTGTCTGCCCTGAGGGAATCTGTGCATTTAATGTCTTCTTTGCTAAAACTGTGGCTGCTTTCAACGCCGTTGGTGAACGTTTTCATCCAGGATACAGCGACACGGGTCGGTTTGCAGGAAAAACACTCCCTAAAGTCGGCACGAGGCCCAGAACTTCGTCAGTCTCACTTATCTCCCAGAGTTGGTTGGAGATAGTTAGTTAGATACTTTGATCTGATAGTTCCTTAACTGCTGAACACCTGTAGTATGAGGAAGGAAAGATTCTGATGTGCGGTTGTGTTGCATCCAAAGAACACAATGCACGGAGCGGCGGAAGAAGGAAAATGCAAATGTCCCAAAGTCAGTCAAGAAATTGAAAGCGAAACGAAGCCACAACAGAACAGATCCTGAAATACCAGCACAGACTCCTTTTATTTGCATGGACAGACAAGTGTAATGTGTGCGCCTGTCTTTCGGTGGCCTAGTTAGCGCTGTAGATGTAGACCGCGGTGGACCACGGTTCTGCCAGGCTGGCGCAGGAAGAGAACGAGAGCAGTGGGCGGTTTCACACAAGAGTCGAGCTGGAGGACGAAAAAACATTTGTTGAAAGGAACCTCGTGATTATCGTTTAGTGGAAACTGGACTTTTAACCAGACAAATTATTTCTTTATGACTTTGCAATGGTTGATTAATCACAGTAGCCGACTCGAGGTTTCATTACTATGTTTAGTCTTTGTGTGTTTTTGTCTTGTTCGGATGATTGAGTCCATGACAAACGAACAAACCATGATGTGGCTTTGAAACTTGACTCAAGATTATTTCATCAAATTGCAAATTTCAATATTATGCGGCATAAAACCCCTGAAAGTCTTCCTCTTATTGGCTGGCAGTAAATTCTATTAAAGAATGATTAATGAAAAACAGGTTTGTGAACAAGCTTCTGACACGGTGTCGGGCGAGGTCAGCTTTAGACCTCTGGGACCAGTGAACATGTCTGACGAAGGCTGGATTAGCAGCAGGACACGGCTCCATCGTGATGCTGACACCAGCGGTAAAATAAGGGGCGCGATCAGAACCACAACACTGCGCACTGCAAAAAGACACAAACAAATCTGAGTGGCAGCTGGAAACAACAAATCCAGAGAATTCTTATTATTTACGGGCAAACAGAGTGTGGAGCCTCCAATAGTGGAATACCGAACCAGCCGGAGGACCTCTGAATGTCATTTCCTTTGTGGGGAAAGACGTGAAGCCGCGTCACAAACAACGTCTGCAGATGACTGTAAAAGATACCAAACAGCCGCCAATCAAGCACGTCGTCATCTCTACAGCAAAGACACCTGCTTAAACAGCTGATGGAGAAAGACAAAGACGGAACACAACTCTTCTCCCGATTTAAAAAAACACATTTAGGGGGGAAACGAAAACTTAGTAGAGTGTGTTGGAGGCTTTTGATGGTGATCCTCTTCCTGTGAGCGTATCGAAGCCTGAATCTGTGAGATAACGTGTGCTGGGAAACAGGAAGGAAAACAGCAGTTGAGGAAAAGGAATGCTCTGATAAAAGAAGACACAAACAAATAAAAAGAAAACCCGATTATTATCAAAACACTCTTCGTATTCTTTTTCTCCCTAAGTACGTGCAGAGGCTAACGGACTGGCGTAAAGACACGAAGCGACCACCCCCCGGTGAAAGCACATCATTCCTGGGTGTCCACCTGGAGTAGGACCTCACCTGGTCCCTCCACACCAAGTCCATACACACTGTTCTTCCCGAGAAGACCGAGGAAGGCCCAACTCCCACCACTGATCCTGATCACCTCCTATGGGGGACTATGGGGAGCATCCTGAGCAGCTGCATCACTGTCTGGTTTGGGAACTGTGCCATATCGGGCCCACGGCGCTACAGCAGATAGTGGGAACAGCAGAGACACACTCACTTCACACTCCCGCCGTCTGGAAATCGGTTCCAAAGCATTCGGGCACACACACACACATCCAGACTGCGCAACAGCTTTCCCCACAAGCCACCCGCCTCCTCAACAAGAAGGGACTGAACTAGACTGATTAATACACACACACACACACACACACGATCACTCTGCCTAACTTCTCGGCTGGAGAATCGTGGCCCTGGAGGAACGTCGTTACACCTCACTGTGTGCTTCTGTAAATGGCTGAAGTCACATTAAATCCAACCTTTAACCTTGAACCCTGTGTTGAATTGTAAGAGCAGCCTTACTCATTTTTCAAAGCAGATACGCAGCGGACAGTAAACACGAGGGCAAAGGTCAAAGTACTCACTGGTTTCTTGAGGAAAAAGACGGACAGGGCTCCGATCAGCGGCATGTCTCCAAGCAGAGGCTCCATCACCACTCTTATCACTCCATCGAGCTGGAAAGAAAGGCACACGTTCCCTTTTAGTTGTTGTCGGGAAGCTGTGGTTGTTTCCTCGCATAATGTGCGCGCACTCCTTCCAGGCTCATGCCCATGACTGTGCAGATGCCACACAAACGACGCAAACCTTACTCAACAACACATGGTGCTCTCCTGCTTTTTGCCTGCATATGAAATGTGTGCATTTCTGTGAACCGTCTTTTACCGAGAGCTACGGGAAACTTAACGTTGGAAAAGTCTGACATGAAAAAAGCACAAATCCCTAAACGTTAAAGGTTTTTATGTTTATGTTATGTTAAGTTTTGAATCCGTAGGAAACTGGTTTCTGAGGGACTGCGGTGACTCAAACCTCAGATATGTGCACTAGCCGTTGGCAGCACCAAATTTGGTCGTAACTCACTGTGGGTAATCAAATACCAACAGAAAGACTAAGGACACGCCTTTGTGCATCCTCCCGTCCCTCCTGGAGGCCGGTCCTGCCCAATGGGATGCTCTACATATTCAATGCAGTCAATAATGTACTGAAGAAGTCTAGCACTAAACAAGTCCTCTGCATGTTTTTTGTCTTAACGAGTTAGAACTTATCAGGGTTCTTTGAACTGAATAGTAATTGCTGGTGTCTTCTCCTTGTAAGTCGCTTTGGATAAAAGCGTCTGCCAAGTAAAGTAAAGTAAAGTGATGTCAGTGTAACTAGATCCAGACGCTTCACTGTTCAGAAGCAGACGGACTGAGGAAAAAGGTGGACGGCAGCGTGACTCTCCGTTCATGTCAAGGTCTAAGCTGAGGTCTAATGTGCTGACAAAGCTCGAGAATTCAAGACAAATGCTACCTGCACCTCACACGTGTAGCTTTTTCTTTGACTCCTCTTTCGTCTAACTTTCTCCCCCTCTCTAATCTCTGAACAACAAATATGGCCTGATCTTCTGCCAACAGCTGAGTGGTTCGCATCTCCTTTATCAGTCCTGTGTCAACACTTTATGTAAAGCTGCCTCTGGAGGGGTCATGGGTTAAACGTGTGGTCGGGTCAAAGGAATGAGGGCAAATACCAACAAAGTTCTTTATCTGAAAGTGCCTCCACTGACTTTTTGATTATCTTATTCAACTAAATAAACTGTATAACATGTAAGTAAAGCCAATAATTAAAGTTACTTTGATTCAACCAGCAAGTTATTTTTTGACAGGAAATGACACAGGTGTCTCCCAAAAGGTAATACGACGATCTACAATCAAAAAAAAAACATTTCTCAGCTCAAATTTACATTTGAGCATAAAGTGTCGTGTCACTGTCACAAAAGTAACTTTAAGTCAAACTTTGCCAGGGGTATGATTAATTATGGGATTGACTGTAGATCCTAGCAGAATCAAAATGACTCTGGTCATACCTGTATGCTCTTGATTCCTGCTCGGCAGTAGTATTTCTTGATGTCAACATCAATTTCTGTAGCCCCAACAAAACTGAGGACCAAAAAAGAAGTTCTGATGTTACGACATGAAAGAACGAGCAAATAAACAGGAAATGATTTCACGCTGCCGCCACGACAGTCATTAAGATAGATGAAGTATGAGGAGCTTAAAAACTACCTGATCTGCAGATCCATGATGACCTGCCTCTTGTCCACGTTCTCTGTGTAAACTTTCACCCCGTTGACTCTCAGCGGCTGCAGAAACACAAACATGACAAAGCGCTGGATTTAGCCTTTGCAGAACTATTCACTGCCCTCACATGTCGCTCTGATCTAAACACGGTGGTCGGACAAAGAAGTGAAAGACGAGTTCTGATTAAAAACGTGCGCTCAGTGTTCTCAATGGAGACTGAGGGAAGATTCAGTTCATGCAAGTACACAGACAAAAACAACAATAACAGACCTGGACACCTACACTCTGACGGATGTCGGAGAAACGTTTAACATGTTTAAAGAGCTCCAGTCTAATTCACCTTGTCCCCCATGTCGATCTTGGTGAAACAGAAGGTGCTGAGATGAGGGTTGGCTCCCTTCACCGCCGGCTCAATGGTCTCTCTGAACAGCTTGTCCAGAAACTGGCAGATGAACGGCCACATCTGCTTCACCGTCTGAGAGCAGAGGGGGAGAGAAACACGGAGTTAGAGAAACATCCCATTCAAACTCCTCCAGATGAACGACGACGGCAGCGACGTCCTCGTGAGCATCCGACTCTGAACACGTGACTGAGAAGACTCGAGAAAAATCTAGAATACAAAAGGAGGAGGGAACGCTACGAATAACGTTGATGTTAAATGAATGTTGTGATTTTGATCCCCTCCAGACTGGTGAATCTCAGCCCAGCAGAAGTGGCAACGTTTGCACGTCCTCTCCGGCAACATGCATATGATGTTAACGCGATTCCCCGTATTGTAAAACCTGCTGTTACTGTGATCTGCAGCTAGACGACCACGAGATCTCACTGTTGGGGTTGTAGGATCATGCTGCTCCTAAATTTCTATCTTGATCAAAGATTAGATATAAAACAAAGTTATAAGATCTCATTTTAAAAAATAAGAATCAATAAGAGAATAAAGAATCTAATTGTTGAATTTAATTTTTAAACGGACGCAGTGAAGGGGAGAGAAACCTGAGCGGTACACAAAGACGTTCATAACCCGCATCCACATGCCTGAACCAGGAAGCCACAAAGACGGCCACAGACTTTGTTTTCCCTTTATACGCAAAGATAGTGTACACTCTGACTTCAGTGTAGACATGTTTTATTAAATATAAATGACAAAATGTGCAGCAGGTCTGCAGACCACTGTTCCTCCAGCTGCAGACCAGCGTCGTCATGACTGAAAACAACAATGGGATCCACTGATCTGGTTAAGTGCCGCAGAAACACAAAAGAAACCTGCATGTGTGAGACTGACCAGGCAGGAATGCTCTGATCGACACCTAACGCTGTTTTTCAGGGTGTGGTCCCGGACTCATTAAGATGCTGTGAGCATGAATGAGGAAAGAACGAGCCACTGTGCTGAAGCGTTTTCTTTGTGCTAAGCCTAAACTGTAAGCTGAAGCTGATTATAAGCGAACCTTTTTAGATCCATGCTGGAGCAGGAATCTTTTGTCCATTAGAATCGGACTCGCTGTGCCTCTCAACAACAGGAAAACACAGCACCGTCTGTGAAAGTGATGGTCATCGCCCACTGGTATCTTACTGGAAGTATGTGTAAGTGATGCTCTTCTTGTGCCCGCTTCACTCTCTCTCTCTCTCTCTAGTCCTCCGTCTATACCGCGCTATCACTCCACTTCTCATTCTTTCTCTCCAGCTCTCTCACTCCAGGGAGGAAGCACTGGGTCAGGGTCTATCAGAGATCTAGTTTCACATCCTATTTATAGATCCACTACCCACCAGCTAACAGGCCAGCAGAACCTTATGTGCTACAGATCAATTTAGTGGGCGAGAGATGATGAGGGTGTGTGTGTTGGTACCTTATTCAGCCACTCCACCCTCTCCACATCTGGATAGTGAACCTGAAATAAAGAAAAACAAACTGAGTTTGAATCATGATTTCTACACATTTCCCTGATATAAATACCATCGTGTCCATAATGTTTCCGGGCCTGATCAGGTTGGTGTCCGCTTTTCCAGATCACATGTTGAATTTAAATATTAAATAGATGATAATGTGTTTAACGAGCAGAAGATACAGCCACTGCATCGCACTGTGCAGTGAACAGCTGGGAGACAAAATGAGATGGGAAACCGGTCCAATGCAGAAAACCAAAAATCCATCTGCAGGTCTGAGAGTCTATGAGTGAGTCACTACAGACAACATGATGCACCACCTCTGTTTTCACCTCAAAGAAAACCACACTTCACAAAGTACTTTCCCTAAACCGAACCCACTCTTTGCACTTTAACCACGTTTCATCTACAGAGGCCCAGACTCCACCCACTCCACAGTGAGGAGCACCTTCAGTCCTGACCAGACACAGTTTCCCTCTAATTAAAGTAGGTCACTTACTGAGTAAAGGATGTTTAATAGACACTGTCAATACAAAACATCTCACCAACAAAAAATCAGTTAGTTACACTGTGGGACGTGAGAACTACTCCGCGACTACCTGGACTACTTGGACTGGGACGCGACAGAGGGGTGTAGTCTGACGGGATGTGAGCGCAGCAGCATCACAGACCTGATTCGGCCTGTGGCAGAAACACACGAGTGAGGACGAGGCGTTTAAATGCAGACTAAGGTCGCAGGAACCCGGACAGGGTTCTGCTCCGAGAACATACACAAACAACAGCGCTGGTGTGCGTTTCTAGTGGAAAAAGAAATAGAAAGAGCCCTCCACCCCCTTCAGTTGCATCCTACACACAAATAAACCGGCTCCATGACGTCAGCGTCACGTGATGCATGTGTTTGAACCAAAACCACACTGATGAGACAGAAGTTATTAATAGCTGCTGAAACACAGGTGATGAATGTCATACAGCTGAGCCACTTGCACATTTTCTCATGTAAACATTTTTCTTTTTTGATATGGAACATCAGAAAATGATGAAAGGGCCCATTACGGTGCAAAGTGAGGTTATTAAATGTCTGCTTCTGTCTGACCTAAACAGAGAAATATTGTTATTAATGTTTTTATTGCATTTTTACTCAAACCTGTTCAATTTTCTTTTGATTAAGTGACTAATTGTTGCTGCTCTACTTCTCTATATGAATTAATAATGCCTCTTGTTTTCCTTCGAAGGAACAACAACACAACAACAAGGCTGTTTAACATCTGAAAAATCACCCACATGTGATAATGTGACCTACGTTTGGACGCATGTTATTGCTGAGCCTGGTGTCTCCGTCTTCTTTTCACTACTGTCCATTCAATATCTCCTGAATGTGACTCAGCTTCACGCGCTTCCCAACCCGTTGCTGACACACAGGAAGCTGATTCTACCACCAGCCAGGCCCCAAAACCAGGAAACATTCTTCAGGAAACACATCATTTCTGTCTTGACATCATGGGAACCTGGTTATTAACCCGTTGCCCAACTTGGCTCTAGAGGAAAGAGTCTAATGAAAGACTGAGTTACTGAAATGTAGCCACACATGCAAATGGAAAACAAATTGTTGGTTGCATAGTTTTGCACTGTGTGTGTCTGCAGGGACAGTTTACTCAAGGTTGAACTTAAGGCAGACGTGGCTCTGATCCGTCCCTCGCACACACTCTGGCTGCAGCTTCAGCAACTTGACAAATGTAAAAGCAGAATGAAATAAACTGGAACAGGGGAAAGAATGACTCATCTGACCAATAAAACGAGCGGTGGCGGTAGCACACATTTCTCCCTTTTTAGGTAAACAACTGAGAGAGACTGAGTCAGATGGATGGAAGATGGATAAATAGGCTAAAACTCAGGACAAATAGCAAATAACATGAATCTACGGCTAGCCCTTTTAACATTTAACAAGTATACAAGATATCTGCAGTGTCTTTCACTTTAACTAATAATATCTGAATCTGAAAACTAGTCACATTTAAATTTGTTTAGTCAAAATGCATTTCTAGACATCTGAAATAGAAATCAGATATTCGAGTGAAGAAGTGTTAAAAGGACTTGCAATATAAATCCACATAAATGAAACGGTTCTAGAAAACAAGACTCTAAGCCTGAAATAAAATGAAGAAATTCTCCTGAAACGTGATTAAAATAAAAGGCAGATGCAGAAACTACACAAAGTGCCATGAAAGATTCCAAGAGGACTGGTCTCCGCTTGACTCTGAGGAAATGCATGCCAGGCTGTGGCGTAAGGTCTGCAGCTACCCGCTACGGAAATGTTGAGGAGACAACCCCTGATCCGGTGTTTGTACCAAGTTACTGAGGGCAAAGCGATGCATTATCTATCAGCGTATTCTACACCATCAAATGCTGCAGAGAGCACTGGCTCCCTGTAGACGCACGCTGCACGCTACACATGCTTGGTCTGTCAGTGTTCTCTGTTAGCTCTCTGTGCTAACAGAGCTAACGGGCGCATGTGTGTTTCTTCGTGTCAAAGTCTCACAGCCCTGCAATGTAACAGCTGTTTTGAAATCCTCAACCTCCCTTCAGAGCCACACCCCCGACACAAAGCGCGTGTCTGAGAGCCAGCGAAACACGGACGGAGAAAGGCGGTGAAGGCGAGGGAGCTGCTGGAGTTTATTCATGTTAACAGATTGATATTTCCTGTCATCCCGTTCTGTCGCTGACTGCTGAGTGAGAATCAGCTTCTCCAGCCTATTTAACAGGGACTCTTCAAGCCAAGCTGACAACAAGAGCAACAAGGAAACCTGCAGAGAACTGAGGAAGATGTCGAAAGGTAATGAAGATCTGTACGACGAGACGGCTGAATTAAGTCAGGACAGAAAGCAGCCGAGGAAATGTGCGTTTCGAGGGTGGAGAGACTGAGCACGGACTCGGTTTGGATGTTTAGTAGAGTGTGATGTGACCAAATGCACTGCACCAAAGTGCGTTTCCATACCTGTGTTGCTCCATCGCCTGCACACAACGTGTCAGGATCATGTCCAGTGCAAATTATGTGCATCCAGTGTTAGAAAACTGAAAGGCCAACCCAAGAATGTGAACGGAGGATAAAGTCTCTTTTATGAGGAAGTATTGTCTGTACGCTGCAACCACCAATGAAACGTTAGCTCTTCTGTTTTGCTCCACTAACACTGTGTTTGTGTTAAAGCGCCTAAAAGGTTTGACTCATGGAGCCTGGATGGTGGTTAGGACGATAGGACGACAACCTAGGCCATGTCTGGTGGAGATTAAAGACAGCATCAGAGCCTGCCAGATGTTTCTCCTTAAATCCACCATGCTGAAGGAGAGCGCCAACAGAAAACTGTGCAGGTAAAAGCAGAGCAGCACAAGGCCTTTCTGTTCCTGCTGTGGAGCTGAGCCCTGCCCTTTGGCACATCAGAAGAACACGGAGGCCCTACCCATGTTACCGCCACATGCCAAAGTAATACGAGAACACACAAATGAAGAGAATTAGGAGAAAAACAGCTACGCTGAGGTCGCGTCTAGCGCTTGAAAAGGCCGATTATAGAGTGAAGCTGCTTTGGCATTTAGCTGCAGGCTGGACTTTTCTTCCACCGCCAAGCTACACACCTACAACTGTCCACATCTGACTCAGACAGTCATACTTCACCTGCACTGATCCAAAACCACGTATCAAAAGAACCATGCTCGACTGTCACTAAATTCAAACGCAGACGGAAAATCAGTGTTACATTCACGAGTCAGTCCGAGTCTCACAAACAACGCAACACGACATTTACAGCATCGAAGCATGTTTTTATCTCTGAGCGCAGGGCGAGAAGCAGGAAGATAAAACTCTACCACTACACGCTCCACATCAAGCCTCATTCCAGGCATATTTGCTGAGACGGTGAGCAGCAGGAGACCAAAACCCACATCTGAGTAACCAGGTCACATCCTCCTGTCCTGAGGTTACGCGTGTTCCCATCACACATTCAGAAAAACATTTGAAACCTCACTTTTGTTTGTGAACTGAACAATCAGAAATCAGCTTCTGACAGATTACTCTATAACGACAGACGGAGCTTGTTTCAGCTTCATTTAAATGCTGGTTCGTTTTGACTGGATAACATAACAGAGACAGTGGCTCAGTCTGAGGGGCACCTCCGACAGTTAGTTTGTGTGCGTGTTCAGAAACTCCAACGTCTAACTAAATGCATTCTTGAACCGACCAGCATCTTAACGCATCACTGGGACAGCAAACCGACATTTATTTTGTGAGAAACCGTAACACGACGACGTGGGAGCTTCTAATCAGTGTGTTTTCAGGTTAGTGTGACAAAGGTGAAGCAGATAAAGAAAGGAGAACAGGGGCCGACAGCGTCTCAGAGTCTTTCGGCGGTCAAACTTCACCGCTGATTGTTTGCCTTCATATCGGACAGAGACGTAAATCCTTTCAGGTACTCTCACTGGCTTCTCAGTTCCCCTTCAATCTGGCAGACAAAGAGCAGCCAATCAGCACTGTTGGCCTCACACGTTCAGTCTGTGACGCAGACTTGGTCAAAGATATGATGTCACAGTAAGCTCGCCGCTGCTGCAGTCGTTGCTCAGCACCATTTTCCTGAAGGTGATTATGGGAGGACGTTTGGATCCGGCCGACACGCTGCCATCCACCCAGTTTCCTGGCGCCAGCAGGGATAATAAGGAATATGATTGAATTAAAGAAGCTTTGTGACAAGTTGGTGCTGTGTGAATCTGACAAACCGGAGATGGAAGTGATTTATAACTTCACAGAAAAGATGCATATCCTGATATAAATCCGGCCAAACAGCACCGCGCTGCCCCTGGTTATCGGTCACGTGAGTGAACTGTAAACACTACATGTGGCCCAGTCAGACACGTGAAAACAACTGTGACATAGATCACACATTTCTGGGTTTTCTGGTGCAGAACCAACTCAACTAAACTTTTCCATCTTGTTGCTCTGCTTCAACATAAAAATCTCTACCACGAGCCAAAGAACTAATTTGGTAATTCAGCTCCAACGAGCTACATGTTACAGCTCTGCTCGTTCACGCAACCTGTATGCACATGCCCAGTGGCAGTCTCGCTGGCAGGACGAACTTTCCATATGTAAAGGCCAGAGAATAGGAAGACGGGGAGAGAAGGGCAGCTGTACGGGAGGCACGGGTCTGCTCCACACCTCTTTGTGACAGAAGGCCGAGGAGATATGCGTCTATACCAGAAGTGAAACAGAGCAGGTTCTTCATACAGGGTCGTTTTTGGGAGCTCAGTGGGCTCTGAGGTCACGTGTAAACCATTCACTCTGTGGGACAGACAATTGGATTAAAATGATCAAAAAACACAGTCGAGTGTAGATTAGATCCGTGAACCGACGCTGAGCTTGCAGCCCGTCAACAACAGCACAGCGTGTGACCTTTTCCAGTGCTATTTATGAGCCCCTCATTGACAAGCTACACACTTTGTTTTGTCCTGTGGATTAAAATACAAGTGTCAAAATACAAATGTCACACATGCTACCTTCAGCTATTTTCTCTCGTTGCCCTGAATCCCATCACATTTAATCACAAACGTCCCCTTCAGGATTTAGTGTGGTTTATTTCTCACCGATAAAACAAAGGGTTAGAAATAAAGACAGAAATATAAAAGCATCCACATGTTCAGTAAACAAACGACGACAAGTAGGGGATTCGGTTACCGCCATCGGCAACCAGTCGATGTTGACGTCCTACACCTGGCCGCGAGGACTCCCGAGAAAATGGGTTAGGCTTGAAACACAGTCAAAACACAAAGCAGTGATGATGAAACCGTCACAGTAGCAGGAATGTAATAAAGCCGGAGGACCTACCCACGGCGGCAGCTCAGTAGGACACACACTCTGCCTCACTGCTTTGTCCTCGTGCTCCAGAAATGCTAAGACCCGGTTCACCCTGTAGTCTTTATTGATGTGGTTCCTCCTCCAGTAGAACAGCATGGCGAGTCCGATCAGAACCCAACTGAAGCTGAACTCGAGGTATCCCAAGATGTAAATGGGGAGGATGATTGCAAATGTCTTGGCAAATTTAATCCACATGTCAGTGACATCCGTCAGCGACGACTGTTGCCCTTCGCTTTGGTTTTCAGGGGTCTGAGGTTCGCTCTTGGTGGAGGTCACGGGCATGCTGGGTGCAGCTACTGACCCATTCGCACCGAGACCTGGTCCCGCAGAACCCTCCATCTTGTTATTCATTTCCTCTCTGGAAGGAGACAGACAAATAGAGCAAATGTCAGGGTCACAGTGGCTGACAAAGTCCACAGGTCAAAGGTCAAACTATATCAGAGACATGCAGCTGGTTTGGACAGATGAATAAAACATCATTAAACATAACTTCTTCAACAACCTGCTAATAAGCCCAACACATGATAGATATGAGACATTTTCATCAGGTTAAACAGCACACTGGACTTCAAGTGTATATTGTTTTTTCTTTACAGTCAAACAAATATTAGATCAGGTTTAAATATTTAAAGTTTCAAACAGTCGACTTATTAGGATAAACCCCCGAAATGTGTCGTGTTAGCGTGTTTACCTCCAACCAGCAGGGTTGGTTAAATCTCTAAATAAAGCCACCTTCCAACATAAAGGCGTCTAGAGGAGTGCTTCCACGGCGGTCTTTACATGTCCAAACCAGGCTGCAGGCAGAGGTGTCCTTCCAGTCCACCCACCCTAGTATGGAGAGGAGCTCACGCGAAACGCGCTTGTTAAAATACCCACTTTATGTCACCTTCATTTCTTGGAAAACTGGCTACAACTCGTATTTAAAAAGAAAACTAAAATCTAATATGTCCTGGGAAACGTTTCTATCCATTCCTCAATTCGGCATACATCTATTGGACCTACACGTAGTTTTGTCATTATTGGTTTCACTTTAAAAAGTGCCTCAATCGTTTCTCCTGCAATCTGAAGCCACCAAAACGCACGGCCGAGCACGGCCACGGCAGAGTACGGAGCGCCCGAGAAAGTGGAGTTTCTACTAAAATGTGTGCCGTTTGAGTTTGTTATATCTATGCCGAATGAAGGAACACAGACGACTACATCCAAAATGCACCGATGTCCCAGGGTACGACGTGTAGAGACGCACCATTACCTACAGCAACTTTTAACTGCGTGTTTCTTAGACGGAGTCCGTCGTGACGTTCTCTCCGAAGTGACACGTATCGGGGGTAGGACTTCACCAGCACTGCGTGAACCAAACAGCGGCAGAGAAACGAGAACTTCTTCCTCGACTCTTGCCGCCGATGAGGAAGCACACTCACCGGTGTCCAACTGCGACGCCAGCTCCCGCCTGACAAACGGTGCGAAAACCTTCACCGCGCGCCGAGCAGCTAAACTCCGACAGCCCTCTGCCCTCTCCCGCACATCCTGCTGCGAAGACGACCAGCCCGTCTCCACCAGCCGGCAGGAAACTGTCATCGCGGGAAAGAGGTCAGCCTCCGACAGGAAGGGAGCTCCACTGCACGCAGCGCCGCGCCGCGGCGCGCAGCGGGGCCGGGCGCCATCTTGTGGCGTCACGAACTCCTCCCCTCTCACCTGGAGTCGAAGCTTATGGCGAACACTTCTAACATCTAACAGTCTTTACTCGAATATCTAGATAGTCAATAGTTGACTTTAAGATATCCTCTACGCCATTTTGACTATAGTCAGTATGTCCCACTGACTTGAATAAGAAATTATTTGAAGAAATGAGAATCCTAAATATCTTGAACAACAGTGTGAGAGGTCAAAAGTCTAATTTCAGATATCTACAACCAGGGCCGTTTCTGGGTCTGTGGGGGCCCAATGCAAGATTATTTTGGGGGCCCCTGTTTTGAATCGATATAACAAATTTAATTCCTTCAATTATCTGTTGCAGTGCGTCATAGTAGGCTCTCAAACCTGAAATTAAAAACATGATTCAAGGTTCAAACAAGATCCACTGTTTCTATTTTTTGTTTTATAAGATTTTTTATGAGAAAAGGGGTCGCGCGGCCGTATGCGCCTGCATAGTCAGCACAGTGCAAGGAACAGGCCTGACTACAACTGAATTTTGACTGGTCATATCATACTTTGACACATCCAAAAAGATAAATAAGATATCTTCTAAGTGTGTTTCGTTAGAGATACCTTTAACTTGCATTATGACTAGTCGACATTCAATTGTTTAAATCTGAAATGAGAGTTTTGACTAGTCAAAATGACGTTGCAGGTATATGAATAATTATCTTGGTCGTATATCCTGTCTACATGTTAAATGTCATAAGGGCTTGCCATAGAAACTGAGAAGGTGGTCAGAGGCTTTTTTAGGATGGCCATATGTTTTTTTCTAACCATAATATAGTCAGGAGAGATACTAAAATAATAAAAGCACGGTCTTTGACCCTATAGATGAGTATAACAATAAGTGTTATCATCATTACAAGCAGTAAAATAAAAATGTGAAATCTGTTTACATACTGCAATACCAGTGATTGAGCAGCCTAACATTACAGCAGAAAGGCAGTGCAGTGGCCCCTTTTCCATGTTCATGCATGTAAAGTGACATTGGAATCTACATTGTTTTAAATTATTTCTTTGCATACGGATGAAAACATTTCGCCTTTGATCGCTTCATCCAGTTTATTGCCTGTAATGTTAGAGCTGCCATTAAACGTATGATGACTTAAAGCAGCTTAGCTTTGACAGCTAAACAATCCAGCTACATATGTCAAAATAAATCAGTCCACCAGCTGGTGGGATAAATGTGTTTGCAAGTGATTTAGGGCAGTTTCCATGCAATCGTTGTGTGCTGTTGAAAACAGTGCAAGCAGCATTTCTCCACTAGATGTCATGGTAGTGTTGCAAACTAAGGCCAGTGCATTAAAACGCCATTATCAGAGTCATTGCGCCTGGTGAGCAGGATACATGAGAAGAAACTTATAGGTAATTAAGACAAAATTGGGGGTCACTGGACATATTACTGCTCAGTGCTGCTGTACACCATGACAGGTGCAACCCTTTCGTAAACCCTGTTCAGATGTTCACCTTCTTTACTTTACTTTGCAGACGCTTTTCACGTTTACAGCTCAGCTACTACTACTACTACTACTGCTACTACTGTTACTACTACTGCTACAGCTGTAGCAGTGGTTTCATGTGTGGAAAATGTTGGTTTGGTGTAGTTTTTATTAGCAAATGCAGTCTCTATGTTGATGTGTTGCCTCTCATGTTTCTGATGAAGAGTATGTAGAAGTGTACACTGCAGTACATGCACAGACAAAGTATTAACATACAGTATTTACAATATACACGTACTTTGAGTGACTGTGTACACACAGAGTGGGCGTTACAGGATGTTGGTTACACATCTGTTGTCAAACCTAAATGTGTGGACAACAGAGGCAACAGTACGCTCACAATCACACTGTGATTGGTCACTGTTAATGTGTCTGTGTGCGTGTGTCTGTATTTAATTGCGTATGTGTGTGTGCGTGTGTGTGCGTATCTGTATGTGTGTCTGTCAAGAAAGAACATAAAGAAGCTGACAATGACGATGAAAAGAGGAAAGTTGATGAGAAGTTGAACGATGATTCCCAGAGACGACAATGTTAAAAAAACGATGAATATGACAAAAAGTATAAATGTCTATCAGCTGAAAAGCTGAAAATCACCCGCGTCTCCTAAAGAAGACACACGTTTAAAAGTTTGAACGGAATTTCTACGACAAAAGTGTTTAGGCCGCATTACTGTCTGAAAACGCTGCAGAATAAGTAAAAAAAATAAAGAGAAAGGGGATATTTCATGCTCCCCCACAATAAACATAATGTGATGTTGTTACTGATTTATTATTAAAAACGTGAGGAGATAATAATCAGGTTGAATGAAATGAATGAGAACGATAACTTATTTTAACGACAGAAAGAAAACAAATCATTTCTATGACGATGTTCACGTCTAGGCTTCAAAGACAGATTCAAAAACTGAAGATGCTTAAAGAAAAAACAGTTAACTTGTGAAAACCATTCACTGCTGGTGAATGGAAATATTAAATGAATTTATTTGTGCGCAGGATCCGACAAATGTTTCTCTGCAAACCGCCACACTCACTCAAATCTCCGGAAAACCCATGACACACAGCTTTTACACACAAGTCTGGTGGCGTCCGTGTTGTTGTCCGGGGAACATTCAAACAGAAATATGTTACTGAGGAGAGAGTTTCAAACAATCTTTGATCGAAGGGAGAAAAGCAGGGTGTACACATTATGTAGATACACAAACCATAAAGCACCTGAGGCGGTTGGACAGAGTCCGACCTCTGTCTGCACAGTTTAATGCTCTGTTGGTACTTTTGCCCGCAGCTCAAAGTTTCTGGCTGTGTGTAAATAAAGTGTCACTTCATCCCCCTCGCTCCTACTTTTACAGAACAGTTTACAGAACAAGCCAGAAACCATGTGCACATCTCTGCACACACCTCCAGCGAGCCCTTTGCCATTTAGAAGTGGCAATAAACAAACCTCAGTTTGTCCTGCTCAGCTCTCACTGAAGCCTTAGTTTGTCTAAATAAAAGAACGGGCAGGAAAAGATGCCTGGAGCACGACTGTGGTACCACGGAAGGAAAAGCAGCTGTGATGAATGAGGAGATACGAGTGCAGGCCTGCTGGCCCCACTCATTATGATAACACACGTCCTCCTTCCAATCAGCCTCAACGAGTCTGGTGTGATGTCACAAAGATGATAAAGAAACAATTTACTTTTTTAGTTGTGTCTCTGTTTCTATAGACGGAAAACGTCTCATCACCTCATTCAATAAATACAACCCATGAGAAAAAGTGACTGTGTCTCTGAGGAAAGAGCACAATCGTGACATCTACTCCAACCTTTGGAAAACATCCTACATGTTTGACACGTTTCCAGCATCTTTAGGGTGAAACAGCTGATTATTCACACACATTATTAAATAAAACACACAGGAATACAATGCGGAGACAGTGAGTCCATAGCAGCGCATATGTTTCACATGGCGCATTTTAATCCGGCTAAATAATGTTAAGGTAAACAATAACACGTGCATCGGCTGATATTTAGATTCTGCGTCTCGTGGGTCTTGTGATAAAGGTTTATTTTGAAGGTCCGTTCCGGAAGTGCCTGCGCTGATTGTGGTGAACTCTTCGGGGTGAGCTGCAGGAGGCTGATTCCTCTTCACACTCCGCTCTGAGGAGGCGACCAGCGCGGACCTTCCTCCTCTTCCTCCTCTTCGGTGGGATTAAAAACCGTTCCCGTGACCGGAAGCGCGAACTCTGGGACATGTGTCCCGACCTGAGGTCCTCCCGTTAGAACAGCTGACCGGCTTCTGCTGCAGCGGGGAACATGAGAAGTTTGCTGTTCGTCACCTTGTGTTTCTGGACGTGGCCCCGCACGGTGAGTCTGTGTGTGTGTGACAGAAATGACTGACAGTGAATTAAAAAATGAATTCAACTGAATCACATCAGTAATTTCTTGCATTAAACTCCAGATCTCTCTGTGCTGATTAGTTGAATAATTATCCAGAGTCTCGTGGTGTACAATAATACTGTAATAACATTGAGTTATTATTATTATTATAAGGTTTAATTATCAGGTATTCTGCTCATTAATGTATTGATGAAATCCTTCTGAACATTTGAGTTTTAACAATTTACATGAAAGCTACAGAGTTCATTTGTACTTTAGCAGATTAAAGGATATCATCATGTTAATTCTGCTGAGAATGAACCGGACTCATGCTCCAGTTACTGTCTCACTTTTCCCTGCCACTGACCTGTATTTTCTCGCGCTGATCCCAGGAGAAAAGGCGTGTCGCTCCTCCCCTAAAAGCAGAGTGTGTCTGTCGACATGTTTACGTCTCAGGGTTTAATTGTCCTCCAACCACTGCCCCTAATACAGAGAAACCCACAACGCTGAGTGCAGCACCAGAGGATGGCAGGGACTCAGGCTCCGACACTGAGATCATCTGTGTGAGCATGAGCTGCAGGACAGGAGTCAGATCAGTGGGTTTCACACCCAGTTAGAGGAAGTGATGCCATTTACTGAACAATAAGCAGAGGAAAGAAAACCCCTCCGTCAGCTTTGTTGGTTTTCTCTGATATAATTGTAGATTGAAGCGAACGTAAGGAAGACATCTTTAATATTCTATACAATATGTCCGTGAGCATGACTGACTCAGTGTTTTGACCATGAAAACACATCGGTGAAATGATTTGAACATACACACGAGCTTTTATGAATTCATACACTCACAGAGAGTCATCTGGCATCTGTGCCGCCTGTGAGTGACGTCCGGTTCATTTTTAGGGCTCTCTCAGCTCTCCTCCTTAAATCATCAGTACTAAAGACTGTGTGTGTGTCTTCTGTTAACATAGACCTCCAGCTGCGGGCTTTTTCCTGGCTTTACAGCTTGTTGCTAGCGTGTTATATTTGGCCTGTGATTGGCTCTAACCTCAGTAAGGCAGGTGCATGGTCACATAATGAATGTTTGCATTAGAGCGACAGGGGGCTGATGACAGAAAACGCCCCTGCTGATTGGTCCCGGATGTGCAGTGGGGTTCTGTAATATCACACAACCACAGGAAACAAGAAGGACGATATGATGGTCACGCCGGACGGACACGGAGGCACACTTTCCTCTACTGATGATGATGAGCATCACCACTACTACGTCCCGTTTGTCAGCTGTTACCAGTTGGTCCCACGGGATCTTTGCTTGGTCATTCTCAACCACCAGCTGTGCTGGGAGATGATCAGACCCAGTCAGGGTTAATTAGGCCCCGATGTGTGTCCCAGCGATAGTGACCCACTTCTCAGACCTTCTGATCCAAATCCACCTGGAAGCTCTCTCTGCGTTCACACGGAGAAATGACATGATCACACCTGCGAAAGGAGAAAGTTTGAAGTGCAGAAAACGTGGAACAGTTATTTCAGACATTATATTTACACCAGACTTGCACTGTGAAGCTTCCCTCAGCGGGAAATATTCTATCCAGTATCAAATGCTGAAGCACCAGCTAAGTTCCTGTCTGGCGCTGGTAAACACACAGTCACACAACGGGAGAGGCACCTTATTAAATCAGATCAATCAAGTTACACACATCCAAATAAAAAAAGAAGTGATTATGAAATACCCAGCACCATTTCTTGTTGGGCCGCTGCCCTGAACGTTTCTTTCCGTGCTTCATCTTTAATTATTATATTTGCTTCCAGTTTCACATCCAGATTAGAAAGTTGGCTTCCTCCTGTTCAGCCTTATATGGTCACGATATCATCCCTTTTTTAGCTAAAGCCTTCAAATACCTTTCAGATGTTTGTAAAAGTCTTGGGCTTTTAGTCCAAATTCACTCTAGAGTTGTCGTTTCCTCACGATACAGTTGCTCAGTGTAAATCGGCCCCTTTTTTCTTGCTGTTTTCTACAGATGGATTTAGACTTCTTTAGTTTCCTCTGCACCCATGACCACACTTGCATCGTTCTTTTGATCCAGTCTTTCTAGTTTTAACATCTGCGAATGGCAGCGCTTCCAGTGGAACGGTCACGCATGCCCTATTTTCCCTTCCTACACATAGTGTTTTAAAATCTTTGGTAAACTTTGGGAAGCATTGTCCTGTACACGACCAACATACCACACTTCTCTGATGCTTCGTTAACAGGTGAGCTTATCACATTCTCACTTCCATGAGTGAAGCCCAGTTCGAGCGGTTTTTAAAAGCTGTTTTTTATGTACCTGAACGCAGCAAGGCAGAACCCATTGGGATTCACGGCGCCCTGGTTTCACGTGCACTGTTGCACTTACCAACACGGTGCTGTCGTGCTGCGAGGGTTAGTGTTAACACAATAAGATCCACGACCACCCCGCGTCCATTATGTGCAGTCAGTTCACAGCAGGGAGACGATAATACAGGTGCTAAAAATATGAATGAGTGTTTTTATAATGTGGTTCTATCAGCAATAAACGGCCCCACGCAGGATGAGGCTCGGCCATTTAAAACCAGCTCACTCTGTTATTCAGCAGTGGATAAATCTATGCGCTGATGAAGGAATGTGGGCGGCTGCAGCTCAGGAGGAAGAGCAGCCAGAGCTCTCAGCACTCGATGGGTGGTTTGAGCCTCCGAGACCCCGAGACATCCTTTCTGGATAAAGCCCACTGACAGACGAGTCAGCGTGGGGAACACACATTTTGGGATATTGACCAAACGTGACTTCGTCATCATAAGTAGCAAACACACAGGCGCGGCATGGCAGCTCAGTGGGTGGAGCAGTTGTCTTCACACCTAAGGGTCAGCGGTTTGATTCTCTGTCTCCACGCGGCTACACGTCGAGGTGTAGTAGCACAGACACACGTCTAGCAGCTGTCCACACAACAAGTTCCTCAAGCAGATCCATAAAATATTCATTATTATCAGTAGTACTCAGAACATCTGTGTTTCTGGCTTGATGGAACGGTTCTTACCGTAAATGCTTAATGTGCAGTGTAATGACGGACAGTCGGCTGAGACGGGGGAGGACAACCCACAGGTGACCACCGCTCACCAAGTCAGTCGGACTGGGCAACGTTCTCTGGTGTGGAGGGTCTAATATTAAACACCACCTTTGTTTAGCTGGTTGCAGCAAAGTTCAATTGACAAGAATCTTTATAGACAAATGTTTTTCTGCAGCTTTCAGTCAAAACTTGCTGCGAGGCTCCATCCCAAAGTCAAACCTGAGCTTAACAACTCAACTTCAAGCACAAATCTGGTTTGAAATGGAACAAAGCACATTAATAAAAGTGGCGAACAGTGCACTGCTGTAGAACTGCCATCATTTATTAGCATCACTGGGGATTAGGCCGGATTGATTCCTGCTCGTGACCATGTTACAGCGAATGTGAAGTGCAGCGAGCCCGGCCGAGCATGACTAAACTCAACGAGTGGCCGTAAAACTCTGAAGCAGATGGTGGAGTTGCACCGTGGGGCAGACTCTGAGGTCAGCAGACATGTCTGTGGATCTCATCAGAGTCTCGTTTTTCTTTATGTGAGTCAGATCTGGGGCAGCTGTGGCCTGGAGGCTGGCACAGCAGACTCAAAGTTACCCAAAGGACCAGCTGGAGAAATGAATGAGCACTAACGTCCCCGCACAGTGGCTGTGAGACAGAGACAGAGCAGCTCTGGAAGAGAAGACGAGCCGACGGCCGACATGCAGCACATATCTGCAGACAGGTGCAGAGACGGAGAGTTAGCTGCACGTCTTTAGCTTCAAACCCCGGAGGAGATGTAAAGCAGGGAGAAAGGAGGTGAGAGAGAGTGAGGCGGAAGCCACTCAAACACCATCCCACACAGCGGAGCCAGCGAGATCCAAGCTGCGCGTCCAGTAACGCTTCCCCCACCTTCACTTGAAGACTGCTGTTACTCACCAGGGACCCAGCCTGGTGTATATCCACCGAGAGCAACTGAGCAGTGAGCGCGGCGAGAAGGAGGCTGAATTATAATGATTACTAATGGAAAAACATGTCACCTGTTTGATCGGTGACCTTTGGAAAGGAGCAGCCTCTCAGTGCTCTGATGAAGGGGTTTAGAGCAGAAGGACAATAAAGCGTTTTTTTTACCTCCACGCAAAGATTGGGAAAGTAAAAAGGGAGTAAATCCTCATCCTGATTTCATGAACCGAGTAAAGAACATTGAACCAGCTGATAAACCCTCAGTGACATTTCATCTTTCCACACACTAAATGTGCAGTTTCACCTGAAGGAGACGTCATGAGATCCACAGTTCCCCCAGAGAAGCAGTATCCAGCCGAGAACACACTTTTATACCAGGACATGTAAACATCCCATCTCCACCCACTGGTTCCTGCAGCATCAGTCCAGGTGCCAGGTTTTAGTCACGGTGAATTTCCTGATAGTTCGTGTTAGAAGACACTGCTGTCATCAAGACGTTCGTTTCCAGTTTCACTGAGCTCGGCTAATTCGACGCGGCGGGGGACTGAAAACCTGAAAACACGCCAAAGATTAATCACAATCTTTTCTTTACATTAGGAGGGAATGCGTTTGTTTGATGTACGGAAAAGCTGTTCAGCTGCCACAGTGTGTGTGTGTGTGCGTGTGTGTGTGTGTGCGTGTGTGTGTGTCACGCCAGCGGATAAAGGGGCACAGTCTGTCTGGGAGGATTTAGGTGAGTGATGAGCAGGAGAGGATTCTGTCCGTTGGGAGCTGCTTCACATGCTGCTGACTCGGAGCACCTCGGTCCCTGAGCGCTCGGAGCTCGTGCCGTGTTACTGCAGCATCCCTGACTCGAGTCCGGCTGTCACGCTGCCTCTGCGAGGACCCGGTGCTCGTCACAGAGACTTGTTGTGTGTCTCGTATTCCAAAACGCAGCGTGAATCGAGTGACCTTTCCACAAACTGCGATGTGATTGGACAGAGACGTTCCTGCTGTTTCAGACGGCTCGATCCGTCGTTGAACAGAAAAGTATTATCGATGGAAGAGTCCGGTGACTAACTGTTTAAAGGTGTATAAGACACGTGGGCAACCAAAGCGACTCGGTTAATGTTTTCAGTGTTCACGGTGACTTCATGTGACATGTCAGCAAACACACTGTTTCTAAACGGCTGCTGTGTAACTCAAATAAATAAATTTTGGTTCTTAAGTCCTGAGGAAGAAGGAATAGTTGACTAGGTTAAAAATATTTCTTATATAAATATATATTTCTTTACTGAACAAAAGAAAAAGGAAGAGGCTTTGCTTCTAGAGCAGAGGTTCAGACTTTTTATAGGCAATAATCCCGGTGTTCCCGTCTTTCCGGCGTCGGAATATTTCTTGTGTAACAGCGCTGATGTAACCCAACTTCAGTGTTTGGTAGCACAGCAGTGGCAGGATGGGCTTATCGTTTTAAACACACACACACACACACACAGTCCGATAGTAGACGTTGAGGATGGTTTGTTGTTTAGCAGAGTCTGTGTTTCCTCTGCAGGATTGATTTGGCTCACACACTGTTAATTTGTGCGCTCGCGCTGGATTTAAGCAGACACACACACACACACAGACTGTGTGGACTGATAACGTAACGGTGAACGCAGGCTGTGACATGAAAGCTTTCCCGGTTGGTTCCTGGCTCCGTGGTTCTCAACAGATGTCAAAAGATGTGTGAAACTTTTGTGATTTTAGGAAACAGTCGCATAAAACTTTATGTATAAAGCTCTTTTCAAACATAGCACACTGTGCTGTGCAGTGAACGCTGTCTCTCGTTCTTACTGCGACCTGTGCCGTGTTAAATCCTCCACAGCGGTCGGTCCTCCGTTATTACAGACATGTCTGAACTCGCTGTGACCTGCTAAATCGCTAATCGACTCACCTCCTCTGTCAAGCTGTGACATTCAGCCCACGAAATCCCCCAGGGATCATGGGAAATGTTGTTGCTTAAAGGCCACTAGGAGTAATGTTTTATTATGACCACAAAAATATGTCACAGCGTTATGATTCTGAGCCTCACTCAGTATGAAGGGTTGATTTCATGACTTATGTACAAACTGGATTCGTTTCTTTTACTTTGTCCACCGCAGGTTGACAGCCGACATCCAACCTGCAACTTCATGCTGGAGGTGGAGAAAGACCAGGCGGAGTGTCTGAGGAGGCTCGGGGAGGAGGAGGAGAAGGCCACCGGCAGCCATAAAGGTCACGACCTTTCACATGCATCACTGTTTACAACTCCAGGGCGACTGAAGCGATGATGTATCTACTGCACGTATGAATTTCATCCGTGTACTGTTTGCGTTTAGCATCTGTCTCACTAGAGCCTGAAAACAAACGTGTATGACTGGGAGTAGATTATAACTAAACAATCCTCAGAACAAATCAGGATATGAGATTAGACCTCCTGACCTGACTAAACAGATTACATCACATGTTCCAGTACATTTAAAAATGAAAGAGGAATAAAAATAAACAATATTCAGGTTTAACGAAGTCAGAAAACCATCATACGCACACGAAACTGTTGAGTCTGTGCTCTGCACTGAGACTAAACTTGAAGACGTGTACGTGGTCATCATTTACCCAACTGCCACAGGCAGAAATGTAAGCAGAGCCACAGTGTTTATGTGACCAGGCTTCAGCGCAGAGATAATTAATTCACTGTTGTGGACCTGGATGAAACATAAATATACTTTCTATAAACAGTGTCCTCTGGTATGAGTTACTCGTGTTGATCATATGATTTTAGAGTTGAATGGGTTAGGCGTCAGACTGGAATGCAGAAGGTTGAAGGTTCGAAACCACGAGGTGTGTCCCTGAGCCAGACACCCAGCACCAGCTCCCTGTAAGACGCCTTGGATAAAATGCGTCTGCCAAGCAGAGTAAAGTAAAGTAAAGCTCCTCCGGCCATGAGACGAAAAAAGGCTCGGTATCGCTTGGTCCGTTCCGATTGGCCGGCTTGTGGAAGTCTTCTTGTGGGCCAAACTCTGTCCAAAACAGCATTTATTACTGGCTCCCACTTCGTGCCAGTCAGCAACTGAGCATCTGCATGTTGAACGAGTTGGTTAGCTGTACGAATTCAAAGCAGGGCGATGCTGAGAAAGGCCACCGTGCTCAGCCAGCCTTCACTTTCTACTGAACAACGAGAATGAGGATTTCCCTCCAGATGTGTGCTGCTGTGCATTTGGTGCATCGTTGCTTAAAGGCGGCGGCCTCGTCTCTGATGTGTTTCTGTGAAAGCACACGGTGAAAGGATGGATCACTTAGCAGGTCGAGGGAGTCTTCCTCATGCACCGATGAGTCTGGAACTGTGGTGGAGCCATTTTTACCCCAAAGACATCTGTTCTCTCAAACGTTCCCTCCTCTTCATTCTTCGTTTGTCCTTTCTTGCTCTAGTACATTTTAGATTGACACTCGTGTGTCCATGTAGTCGGCCGGTCGTGTCTTTTGGGAACAGTCGGGCTGCATTTCTCCATATGTTGACTGTTCACTTTGCCGTTGGCACTTTCACATCCATTGAGGCTCATGTGGAAGGCGGTTTGCTTGTTTTGTGTCTGGCGGGGGTGAGGCTGGGTGGGTGTACTCCGTCAGAGCTACTCCTTCCTGACGAAAGTGTCTCTGTGAGAACGTTGATTGTTTTTGAACTGATATTGTCTCTTTAATGTCTCTCGTGCTGCATGCGATAAGATGTTTGCTCAGATGCCAAGCGACAGCAGCAGCTTTGGTCGTAAATGTGAACGCTCTCGAACGCTCAGGATGAAGACGAGCAGAGGAAGAGATGCCTGAAATTAATATTACATGATCTTACAGAGACACTTGTGTCGCTTTTCCTCTGTCTGAAGGACTGAGAACAGTCTCGGCAGTAATCTGCGTTTCACCGTAACCTCATTGAGCAACTTTTGGTTTTGCCAGAGCCTGGATGCAAAGGAGCGTGGGACAACATAGCATGCTGGGAGTGGGCTAAGACTGGAGAGACCGTCACCATCCCGTGCCCTCGGGTCCTGAAGACTGTGTTCGGCACAAATGGTAAAATTGTTCTGTGTGCGTGTGTGTGTGTGTCTATATATATATATATATATATATATATATATATATATTGCCAGCAACTGAATATTGGCGTTTCTAAACATGTTAATGAGTTTAGCTGAGGTCCTAGGGTTAGGGTTGGGGTTAGGCCTGCTCAACCATATGGATTAGGAAAATGCACTCACCATCTCGGCTATCCCACATTAAGGAAGGGAACCCAAGTCCTGAATAGGATTGAAAGTAGCTCTCGAGAGACCAAAGAAAGTCGTACGGAGAGCATCGTCACAAGTAGAGTTAAAAGGCCCAAACTGAGGTTAAACCGATCGTCGGTAAGGGGCGGGAATCAGAATCAGAGGATTTGATCTATTTTCTGATTCTGGCAAAATGCTTTAAAAGATGTGGTTAAACATAAAGCTCCTAGTGGTTAGGGTTTGGTGCAACGATGAAAGCTGTTGAATCTTTGTGATTCAACAGCTTTTTTTTACACGTATCAGTTTCAGCTAATGTAAACGTATCAGAAATGACATGTACAGTAAATATAGGTCATCGTTTCAGAGCTGCATGCGATCTCATTAAAAGATTAAGAATGATTATATCTAATTCACACTCACAGCTGAGCCGCGCTGCCCGTCAGTCGGGTCATCAGCATTAAACCTGATGAGGTTCTGCTGTCTGACACGTGTGCAGTCAGGCGATGGATTCCCCCCTGAACCCATGATTTTCCCGGCTACTGACCACATGCCAGATTGGATTCTCGCGCCGACTAAACGTTACGTAAGCAGCCAGCAAAGCTCACGGCGATGCTTCGCTCTCTGGAACATATCCAAACCGTAATGACTCTCTGCATTTTACAGAAATGGTAGAGACTCATGTGCGATGAATATCCAGCATTAGAAGTGGAACATGAGACGGAGAGAGAACAATGACGGCAGCAAACACAGCTCAG